>JARYHS010011408.1:274283890-274559523 GCA_031002005.1 Vandiemenella viatica
ACACACAAACGCCAGTTATCTGTGATCTATAGTTTTCGCTGAAAAGTGATACACCATGACACTTTTGTCTTTGGCAGAAGTATGAAATTGCCACAGGTCGACCACTTTCAACCCCCATTTCTCCCACACCCCCATAGCTACCGACATCTAAACAACCATAGTGCACTACATGAGATACGATTCTACTACCAAACACAAACACCAATGCTCTATGCTATGTAGTTGTGGCAGAAAAGTGACATATGCGGAGACAGTCGAATACGAAAATATCCTTGGTCGGCCACTTACAACCACCATATATACCACAGTACCACAGTTTCTGAAATTCGGCCGCTGTTGTGATCGAAAAGGTGACTGTGCTACTACTACACACAAACGCCAGTTATCTGTGATCTATAGTTTTCGCTGAAAGTGATACACCATGACACTTTTGTCTTTGGCAGAAGTATGAAATTGCCACAGGTCGACCACTTTCAACCCCCATTTCTCACACCCATAGCTACCGACATCTACAACCATAGTGCACTACATGAGATACGATTCTACTACCAAACACAAACACCAATGCTCTATGCTATGTAGTTGTGGCAGAAAAGTGACATATGCGGAGACAGTCGAAATACGAAAATATCCTTGGTCGGCCACTTACAACCACCATATCTACCACAGTACCACAGTTTCTGAAATTCGGCCGCTGTTGTGATCGAAAGGTGACTCTGTGCTACTACTACACACAAACGCCAGTTATCTGTGATCTATAGTTTTCGCTGAAAAGTGATACACCATGACACTTTTGTCTTTGGCAGAAGTATGAAATTGCCACAGGTCGACCATTTTCAACCCCCATTTCACCACACCCCCATAGCTACAGACATCTAACAACCATAGTGCTCTACATAAGATACGATTCTACTACCAACACAAACACCAATGCTCTATGCTATGTAGTTGTGGCAGAAAAGTGACATATGCGGAGACAGTAGAAATACGAAAATATCCTTGGTCGGCCCCTTACAACCACCATATCTACCACAGTTTCTGAAATTCGGCCGCTGTTGTGATCGAAAGGTGACTCTGTGCTACTACTACACACAAACGCCGTTATCTGTGATCTATAGTCTTCGCTGAAAAGTGATACACCATGACACTTTTGACTATGGCAGAAGTATGAAATTGCCACAGGTCGACCATTTTCTACCCCCATTTCTCCCACACCCCCATAGCTACCGACATCTAACAACCCTACTGCACTACTTGAGTTACGATTCTACTACCAAACACAAACAACAATGCTCTATGCTATATAGTTGTGGCAGAAAAGTGACATAAGCGGAGACAGTTGAATTACGAAAATATCCTTGGTCGGCCACTTACAACCACCATATCTACCACAGTACCACAGTTTCTGAAATTCGGCCGCTGTTGTGATCGAAAGGTGACTCTGTGCTACTACTACACACAAACGCCAGTTATCTGTGATCTATAGTTTTCGCTGAAAACTGATACACCATGACACTTTTGTCTTTGGCAGAAGTATGAAATTGCCACAGGACGACACTTTCAACCCCCATTCTCCCACACCGCCATAGCTACCGACATCTAACAACCATAGTGCCTACATGAGACACGATTCTACTACCAAACACAAACACCAATGCTCTATGCTATGTAGTTGTGGCAGAAAAGTGACATATGCGGAGACAGTAGAAATACGAAAATATCCTTGGTCGGCCCCTTACAACCACCATATCTACCACAGTACCACAGTTTCTGAAATTCGGCCGCTGTCGTGATCGAAAGGTGACTCTGTGCTACTACTACACACAAACGCCAGTTATCTGTGATCTATAGTTTTTTGCTGAAAAGTGATACACCATGACACTTTTTGTCTTTGGCATAAGTATGAAATTGCCACAGGTCGACCATTTTTCAACCCCCATTTCTCCCACACCCCCATAGCTACCGACATCTAACAACCATAGTGCTCTACATCAGATACGATTCTACTACCAAACACAAACACCAATGCTCTATGCTATGTGGTTGTGGCAGAAAAGTGACATATGCGGAGACAGTCGAAATACGAAATATCCTTGGTCGGCCACTTACAACCACCATATCTACCACAGTAGCACAGTTTCTGAAATTCGGCCGCTGTTGTGATCGAAAGGTGACTCTGTGCTACTACTACACACAAACGCCAGTTATCTGTGATCTATAGTTTTCGCAAAAAACTGATACACCATGAAACTTTTGTCTTTGGCAGAAGTATGAAATTGCCACAGGACGACCACTTTCAACCCCCATTTCTCCCACACCGCCATAGCTACCGACATCTAACAACTATAGTGCACTACATGAGACACGATTGTACTACCATACACAAACACCAATGCTCTATGCTATGTAGTTGTTGCAGAAAAGTGACATATGCGGAGACAGTAGAAATACGAATATATCCTTGGTCGGCCCCTTACAACCACCATATCTACCACAGTACCACAGTTTCTGAAATTCGGCCGCTGTTGTGATCGAAAGGTGATTCTGTGCTACTTCTACACACAAACGCCAGTTATCTGTGATCTTTAGTTTTCGCTGAAAAGTGATACACCATGACACTTTTGTCTTTGGCAGAAGTATGAAATTGCCACAGGTCGACCATTTGCTACCCCCATTTCTCCCACACCCCCATAGCTACCGACATCTAACAACCCTAGTGCACTACTTGAGTTACGATTCTACTACCAAACACAAACAACAATGCTCTATGCTATATAGTTGTGGCAGAAAAGTAACATATGCGGAGACAGTTGAATTACGAAAATATCCTTGGTCGGCCACTTACAACCACCATATCTACCACAGTACCACAGGTTCTGAAATTCGGCCGCTGTTGTGATCGAAAGGTGACTCTGTGCTACTTCTACACACAAACGCCAGTTATGTGTGATCTATAGTTTTCGCTGAAAAGTGATACACCATGACACTTTTGTCTTTGGCAGAAGTATGAAATTGCCACAGGTCGACCATTTTCAACCACCATTTCTCCCACACCCCCATAGCTACCGACATCTAACAACCATAGTGCACTACATGAGACACGATTCTACTACCAAACACAAACACCAATGCTCTATGCTATGTAGTTGTGGCAGAAAAGTGACATATGCGGAGACAGTCGAAATACGAAAATATCCTTGGTCGGCCACTTACAAACCACCATATCTACCACACTACCACATTTTCGGAAATTCGGCCGCTGTTGTGATCGAAAGGTGACTCTGTGCTACTACTACACACAAACGCCAGTTATCTGTGATCTATAGTTTTCGCTGAAAACTGATACACCATGACACTTTTGTCTTTAGCACAAGTGTGAAATTGCCACAGGACGACCACTTTCAACCCCCATTTCTCCCACACCGCCATAGCTACCGACATCTAACAACCATAGTGCACTACATGAGACACGATTCGACTACCAAACACAAACACCAATGCTCTATGCTATGTAGTTGTGGCAGAAAAGTGACATATGCGGAGACAGTCGAATTACGAAAATATCCTTGGTCGGCCACTTACAACCACCATATCTACCACAGTACCACAGATTCTGAAATTCGGCCGCTGTTGTGATCGAAAGGTGACTCTGTGCTACTACTACACACAAACGCCAGTTATCTGTGATCTATAGTTTTCGCTGAAAACTGATACACCATGACACTTTTGTCTTTGGCAGAAGTATGAAATTGCCACAGGACGACCACTTTCAAACCCCATTTCTCCCACACCGCCATAGCTACCGACATCTAACAACCATAGTGCACTACAAGAGACACTATTCTACTACCAAATACAAACACCAATGCTCTATGCTATGTAGTTGTGGCAGAAAAGTGACATATGCGGAGACAGTCGAAATACGAAAATATCCTTGGTCGGCCACTTACAACCACCATATCTACCACAGTACCACAGTTTCTGAAATTCGGCCGCTGTTGTGATCGAAAGGTGACTCGGTGCTACTTCTACACACAAACGCCAGTTATGTGTGATCTATAGTTTTCGCTGAAAAGTGATACACCATGACACTTTTGTCTTTGGCACAAGTATGAAATTGCCACAGGTCGACCATTTTCAACCCTCATTTCTCCCACACCCCCATAGCTACAGACATCTAACAACCATAGTGCTCTACATGAGATACGATTCTACTACCAAACACAAACACCAATGCTCTATGCAATGTAGTTGTGGCAGAAAAGTGACATATGCGGAGACAGTGGAAATACGAAAATATCCTTGGTCGGCCACTTACAACCACCATATCTACCACAGTAGCACAGTTTCTGAAATTCGGCCGCTGTTGTGATCGAAAGGTGACTCTTTGCTACTACTACACACAAACGCCAGTTATCTGTGATCTATAGTTTTCGCTAAAAAGTGATACACCATGTCACTTTTGTCTTTGGCAGAGTATGAAATTGCCACAGGTCGACTACTTTCAACTCCCATATCTCCCACACTCCCATAGCCACCGACATCTAACAACCATAGTGCACGACAGGAAAGACGATTCTACTACCACACACAAATACCAAAGGTCTATGTTATGTAGTTGTGGCAGGAAAGAGAAGTATACGGAGATACGAATTTTGGTCGAAATATGAAAACGCCCTGCACTGACCAACTTTAATCATTATATCTCCCACATCCCCACAGCTATCGGCATTCGGCCAACGTTGTGCACGACAGGAAACTCCATCCTACTTCCACCCATAAACATCAGTGATCTGTGCTACGTAGTGGTGGCTGAAAAGTGAAATATAGGAAAAAACACGTCTATTTTTATATATATATATAGATATATAAAACTTCAGATGTATGATTGTGCATTACTGCTAGAAAATCAATTTGTAAAAGGGTATTAACAGAATGTGAATTTAACCATTTTCGGCGATTGAATTGTGATCATAAAAAATCTTTGGTCGATCCATTTTTGTAATTTGCTTGTTCGTTCTTAAATATAGTACTAAATTTTTAAATCATTTAAAAAAATATTGAGTAGACTTACTCTTTGAATTACAGGAACAATGATGTTCTCATGTCTTCCTGAGTTCTTTTCTGTTTCATTTGACAACGTTTTATGGTACAATAAAAACGAAGGACACCGGTTTTCTGTAACAGATAGATCAAATTAATTTTCAATTATTCTGATAAATCGCCACATACGTATTTCACTTTGCAAAAGATATGTTATCACGATTTGTTGCAAGATGAATCAACGTGTTCCAAACCATGAGCGCATTATTATCCCACAGATCTATCCACGTCCTCTCCCCCAATTAGCTGCAAGTTCAACTCTCATTTACATGTAATAACCTCGTGCATTTGCCTACTAAACACATTTGATACTACCTCATCCAATAATATAGCGAAAAGCATGCACTGAATTCAAAATTCGGATATTGATTCCTAATACGAATTTTAAGAAATCAAACTTGCGGTGTTGCTAACATTGATCATGCGGGAAGGAAAAAACAAATTAAAAAGGAACAAGAACATCAAATTATGAATGCTTCATTAATAACCCGTCGTTTGGAGGTATGCACCAGATTACTGATTTCTCTAAATATCATAGTAGGAGATGGCACTTCAACGATGATTAATTGACTTTCGGGTTATGCCGCGTTGTTTATTTAGCTCAGGTAATGAAATAAACAACGCGGCATAACCCGAAAGTCAATTAATCATGAACAAAGATGGCCGTGGAAGTCTGAGGAATCATTTAACTTCAACGATATTGCATTTTCGTATGATTATATTTCTCTTACGCTGTCGTGTATGGCAGAATATGACCGTCACTTATGCGTACCACCGTGAATGACTTTCCGACACCATCACGGATTCCGCAGTGTAGCAGGAATGTTGTACTTAAACATGTTAACTTTGTACGCTCATACAGGTGGCTGCGCAGCTTTGAATTGTCTCTCATCGAGGACGTCTGAGACACAACTACGTGACGTCTGAGATTTACTATCGAAAGCCACGTTACGTTAAACATCGCGTGGGCAGCTATTAAGCACGCCAACGTCATTCCAGTGGCCGACACACCTGTTGTTCGTACTCGGCGCGAACTAAGGAGTCGGCCTTAATGACGACGGTGAAGACTCCAGACGCAACACCACTGCTAATCTCTGACACGTTCATTCAACGTACCAAACGTGCAGCAAGCGTCTTTGGTACTACATAATTTTCCTTTTGCGCAACTGGGTAACATATTGTGTTACTTTTGACAGAAATCCGCATGCTTCTTTCACGTATATGATTTTTAATTAATACATTTTAGGTTATTAGTTAATCATAACATTATCTCATTAAATGTTAGAATGATTTCAGGCCACTATAACATGTCTAAAAAGCAAGTAACTTGTACAATTTTCAGTTTACTCTAGCTAATTAGCTGTCAACAAAGATTAATTTTTTTATTGAGTATAGTTAAACGGTAAATAATCGAAGAATTCAAAGACTCTATAGCCTCAAGTAGATGGAAAATTATCAGGTTGTATCATTTAAATAACTTTTTATCTACGAAATAGTCATGCCAACAAAAAAATGAAAGTCAGATGGGTGGGTGTATGACTAGATCATTGTTACAATCCAAAATATCTCGGAGTTGCACTGTATCGCTCCCTAACTTACAAAAAGCACTTCTTAGACACAAAAGACATAGTTTCAGCCCTCAACAACATTCTGCGGAATCTCACAGGAAGTGTATGGGGCGGATATCGTGCAGTGCTCCAAATGTCATCTCTTTTATTCTGCTGCAGAATATGCCTGCCCCGTTTGGTACAACTCTGCTTATGCCAAAAAAGTAGATGAAATTCTGCATGAAACCTGCACAATTTTTACGAGTTGCCTCAGAGCAACACCAATTGAAAAATTACATGCGGTAGCAGGAATTGCTCCCCCAATATAAGACTGGACGTAGCTGCAAAGCTTAAAAAAAATAAGGTTAATCAATACGATGCTAGTTCTTTATTCTGGCATCAACTCCCCATTAAAAGGCTGAAATCTAGGAAAAGTTTCCTGAGGACGACGGCTGTATTAGATATATAGCAAAACGTTGGCCAAATAAATCCGTTGCGAGCACGAATGACTCGTGTAGGTCACTGGTTACCTACTGTATAGGCATTAGCACCAGGTGGCAAGCTTAAGTGGAAGACATGAAAAGCGCTAATCAGACTCAGAAGTATGCAGGAAGAACAAATGATAATTTAGCAAGATGGCGTCATCTCGAAGATCCTAATAATACGTGAGAATGTCGGGTAAAACAAACCGTCTAGCGTTTATACCCGGTGTGGCCAACCCAAATGATCTTGCGGGCCACTTTGGAAATGCATCATAACTCAGCGGGCCGCATGTAAAATTATATATCCCCATATCAGATTTTGACTCACTATAGACATTTTATGGAGTGAAAAATTTAAATATATTGAGTTGTTATTATTATGTTTACTATTATTCTTACATGTAAACATAGATAATATAATAATAATGATACTAATTACATACTTAAAAGAAATATATAACACTAAAAATGATATATAAAAATATATAAATGAAATAAATTTTGAAAATATTGCACAAATAATGTATTTTTTAAGTACATTAGTTTTCGCTTCTTCGGCCATTATAAAATAAATATATTTTGCCAACCCTGATTTATACCATTGTCCGCAGTGCTCATCAACCTGCGCTCTGCAAGACTTCATTATAGCCAGTGACAACGCTGAACAAATTGCTGACTTTTGATCAGCTATAATATAAACTCATCGGATTCTTTTTCTTGTCGTTTTCTTTTGTTCCTGTTAATACTGTTGTTTGTGTTTTTAACAGTAGTAATAGCAACTGTTTCGACACGAAATAAATAAAATTTAAAATTCCGATAAATATTTCAAAAACTTGATAGCAGTAATGAAGCATATTTACAGATTCTCGGGAAAAAATAAAACTATTCACAGCTTTAACTTGCCATAAAACAGTGCAGAAAATTTCGAATGAGAAATGTTTATTCCTTGTGGGGCTGTTTATAGCTTTTCTTCGATTCAAAATGGTAACGACAATATATGACTTAATGTGGATGACATACTCATCTTTCTCGGAAACACATTAATACAAAATCTCTAAGCTACATGTAAAGATAATCCGTGGAAAATAAATTTTGGGTTGAAAGCCAATCAGTTCCGATATAGAACTTAACATACACATAAGACCATCGCCCAATAATATTCCGACGATAAATAAAAAGAATATCTATAAATATTAAAGCTTTATCACTAAGAAAAAAGGCTACAGATTACGATTAAAAAATATTTTACATATGCTTTTTTCTCAATATTTTCCCTTTACTTCTTAGAACAACAAAAATTATTTTATAATAAACTAGTTTTAATCATCATTCAAATAATGTAGAAAAGACTGTCTGACTTCAAACATTAATTTATAATGTAATCGTAGGCTTCCGCGGCCAGAGTCAACTGATTCTTGGCTATCCGGGTGGCGCCGCGTCATATTTCTTAAAACCGACGTTTAGAAGATCCCAGAATGAGGGTCTAAACGTCGGTTTTAAGAAATATGACGCGGCGCCACCCGGATAGCCAAGAATCATTAATTTATAAATTCATTTTATTTATTCAACTACGTTGTTTTCCTCCATACCTTTAATTTCAAATTATTTAAGCAGTAATTAAGGGATGGCGTCTTAAAAAGGGTGTATTTCTCTTGATTTTCATCTAAAATAAAAAGCCTTTATTTAATTCTAAGTGATATTAAAATATTTGGGATAATGTCTCATAATATTTCAAGCAGTTCAGGACGGTTTTAATTAATATTCACAGTTAGTATTTTTTTTTTAAATTAAATTGACAGTACTGTATTGTTTGATTAAACTTTCAGCTTCTGTGTTTCTCGATGTTATGGAGCGAGACCATGTCTCAGTTAGCAGGCTCTCTCAACTGTCTTCTGGAGAATTCCATTGTGAACGACTATTCAGCGAAGTCAGTTGGTTCTGTTTCATAATGAAATTGTTTCGTCGGGCTCATCAAACAACAGCTAAATTCTGCTTATACGCGGGGAATGAAAATATTTCGCTGCGCTGTTTGTATATCCTATGTAACTTACGTCTGATGTACACAAAGGTTTCGACGAGTTAAAAATAAGAAATTTGTTTGTATTCACCGATTTGTTGTTTACAGCCTGTCGCGGAAAGATATTTCAGAAATTAGCTGAAGAGGTAAATCGCCAACAAACCAGTTTAACTTGAAATTTTCGTAGTCTTTGAATCTACAAACAATTAACAAAATGATAAGAGTACCCAATGACACAGAAATGGGAACATTTCTCTAAACAGTGAATTTCATGTTTCAAGAGAGGTTTGTATCGGAATATCTCACCAACTTGTCACAAATGACCTTAAAAAAGTCTCGCAGTATATGTCAGAATAGGTATAGAACCTTTTATATTTAATTGCTAGTAGCAGTTAAACTAGTATCCATCATCTGAAAGTATAGAAATTTCTGCGAAATAATTCTGCAGATTATATAATTCGCTGGCGTTATTTTTGAAAAAATTGCACTTATTTGTCTTTTACGGGTTTTGCATTGCGTTTATTTTTTGCTGTAATTTCCTACGTTTCAGCACCAACCTGAGGCCTTCTTCAGGGCTTCTCTTTATCTATCCACCTGGTTTATGGATACACTTGATCACTTGATTCACAGTACATTGTACAGAGATGATTTTGTTTCTAGCAAACGAGCACGTTGTAACAACTGCGAGATCGCTCCACTATGTACAAACATCTCTCGAACAGTGAATACTCTTTGGCGGAGAAACAAAATCGTCTCTGCCAGTGAAAAATAAAAGGGTACAGTGAATCAAAAAGCAGATTGATAGATGAAGAGAAGCCCTGACGAAGGCCCCAGGTTGATGCCGAAACGTGGACATTAAAAGCAAAAAATAAACGCAGTACAAAGCCAGAAAAAGACAAGTGCAATTTTTTTCAATTTTGCAAAAAAATCACTAACAATGAACTTATGATTCTGGAAGCTTTAAGTTTTTTAAAAAGAAGCGAAAGGGAAGCAGTCTTAAAATTTGGGGCATCAGATGTTAATGATAATATATTATTCACATACCTGTGAAGGAAGGGAAATGAGGTACAGAGAGCACTATAGACAAATATTAGACTTCCATTCCTCCGAGTTTACGATTCTTTTAGTACCTCAAGTATTTTAGATGTTACGTGCCTAGTGCAATGTTTGATACCGCGCCTTTATTTAGAGGTGGAAGCCACAAGTCCGTATGAAGGCACGCGAGGCGTGGTATGTGTGTCAGGTGTTATCTAAGTGGCAGGCTGTCAGCTTAGCGCAATCTGTTGCGTGCCGTGCCGACACTGTCCGTCGATAAGTCAGCCCGCCGGGCTGCCTGCTCGGGTGTGGCCGCACACTCCTTCCTTTGTGCCGCTAGGCCATTCCACCTGTTCGTGCTGGTCGTCTGCGGGCGGATCATCAGCCAGTAGTCCACCAGCCGGGGGCGAGGATAGAACAGGTGAGTGGACTCGTCCGGCCATCTCAAAACGGAGGAACGGCACTACACGTCAATGCACCAGCAGTAGTATCTTCCAATTACAGCGTTTTATGTGGCTTGTGGCGTCTTTCTTAATTATATTATAGCCTAAATACTTCTGATATATTCAGTGTGAAACGGGAGGTCCTAATCTTCGTGTATTACTTAAGTGCAAGTGGAGATATTTAAATGTTTTAATTGAAAGATCTGTTGGAAATTTCATTTTAGAATTAGAACAGGTGACAGTAGCAATCGGTAGTGATTAGCCTAAATATCGTCATTAGTTCCTTGTGTCCGTAATAGGTAAGTGGACTCGTCCGGTCACACACTGCTCGCTTAAGCAGTATCTGCTAGTTACAGCGTTTCATGTGGCTCATGGTCTCTTTAATACGAGTTAGAACCTAAGTCCTTCTGATATTTTCAGTTAGAAATGAGACGTCCTAAACTTCGTGTGTTACTTAAATTCCTTGTTAAGAGCAAGATATTAAATGTTTTAATTGAAAGATCTGTTGAAACTTTCATTTTATACTTGGAACAGGTAGCTGCAGCAGATAGTGAGTAGCCTAAATATGTTAATTACTGTATTGTGTCCGGCAAATGCCACAAATAAGTAGCTGAAAATACTGAAAAACTAAAACAAATGTTTGTTTATTTTTATTATTATTATTATTTATTATTTTTTTAATAACTGCCAGTGGTCACCTTTATGTTGTTCAGTACAGAGGGCATAATATTACAGTGTTGTTACTTAAACTCTAAATTTCCTCTCTATTGTTTGTTATCACCACATTCTGGATGCACTGAAATACAACGGACAGAGAAGACGAAATGGACAATACTGTAGAAATACGAAACCTAGAAATAGGCTATATTTCAGTTTCTCCCCATAATCCAAGAAATATGATACGCTTAAAACGATAGCCTCTTCACAGACAGTTCTTCTAAAATTATAATAAATTCCAGTGTTCTCGTGATCTTGTGTGGTACAATTAATTTATAAATACATAACTTTTACTTTCGTTCCACCAACGCTGCTACATCCAAAGGCAAAAGGAAGAGTTCATTCCATAGATTAGAGTGAAGCATAATTCAGTGAAAACAAATCACATTTAAATCTACAGCAATTTCAATATCAGCAGTTTTCCTGTCATCTCAGCTTCCTCTTTCTGTCTTTAGTGTGGGAAATGACATATCACTGTCTGTCAGTCTGCAGTAACAGAGTTCGGTTAGGGGCCAAATGGTGCCATGTGTGACAAATCCTTTTCCATCGAACAGTGGCATGGATGCTCTAGAATTTGTGCCGACTTATGGCTATACACCTCGTCATTAGAGGCGAAAAAGTACGAGGCAGAAGAACGGGAAGGAATTCGGCCATTTGAAGGAAGCATTCCGGCAATCGCCTGGAGTGATTTGGGGAAATCATGGAAAACCAAAATCTGGATACCCGCATGGGGATTCGAACCGACGTCCTCCCGAATTCGAGACCAGAGCGTTACTGCTCACCGTTCGCACTCGGTAGTAATGAGTACCATAACACTTGCCTTGTATTGAGTGTCTAAAATGTTTAAATACGGTGAATCTGCGTCATTTTGATTGCGCCTCGGCAGCTTTAATTAATGCTGATATAATGCATTCTGTTGTCTTTCTAATGCAGGTACTGTAGATATCAATATTCGGTTGATAAAGAACCAATTTGTAATTTACGAGAGTACTTTTAAATAATTTAGCAGAACAATATATTGCATCACAAAATTACTCCTGTAGATCAGACGAAGACAACTGCAATTATTATTCTTAATAATCTTCTGCAGTGGAAAAGTGAATACAGTATCACCCAAATTTTTGTTGATTAACGCTAGGAGGCTAACGTCCTAGCGTTTATACATCACACTGCGAGCGAGGAAATTTTCAGTTTGAGTTATGCGGGAAAAGTTGAAATAACACTTGGCTGTCGACCTTATCACTCGATAACGTAGTCAGGAAATGTGTAGTGACTGTGGACCATGGATTTGTTCATGATTTTTTTCGCGAGGAAATAAATTGAAATTAAATTCAAGAGTAGATAACTAAGTATTCCTGGCGCATTTTCAGTGAATAATTATAGTTAACACTCTTTGTCGCCGCTGATAAATCTGATGTTAGAGACGTAAATAATGAAAATAAAAACATGAAGCTTACGTAGGAGCTTCGACTACGTCACTTGATAGTGTACTACAAATTATATTCCAGTTATTTGCTCTCGCAACAGAATCCTACACTATTGTCCATTTTAACCAATGCCGTATCTCTGTGGCAGTTACTGCATAGCTTTTGTTAGGTACACACTCTCACCACCCAATCGTTATGAAAGCTTCCAGCGAAATACGCACGTTAATGTGTCATACGTGGGAAGATATTATATAACGAAGCATTTCGGCTAAAAACGGATGGAACTGTAAAAGCTTACTACCCACTTTAATTACTAATTTTAATCGGATTAGTGTAATTGTTTACTCGAACGCTGGGGATATACGCCGTTCCCTCTCATAAATATACGCTGTGAAAATAGAGTGAGACAAGCGTCGAAATAAAAATTTTGTGGGAGATAGCGATCCTCTTACTTACCCCCGTAAATTGTATATTGTATGAATTGTTTTAGATATAGACAAAACCCAATCCTCTATGATACTACTGTATTATAACGAGACGAAAGAAGTTGAACAATCGTTTTACAATAACTCGTAATTTCTAAACCTGAATTATCTAATACAATCAAATAAATATATTACATAAGAGAATGTCATTATTTCATACACTTTTACGTTCAAGAAAAATTATAATTGAAAATCAGTAACATACAGCAGAAATGCCAAGACAGCAATTACTTTTAAGCTTGATTCCTAAGGCTTCCGCAGTCGTCTGTGTTCATAATTAATAGCTTTTCGGGTTATGCCGCGTTGTCTATTGAAATGCCTGAGTTTTCGGCTGGTATCCTACAACCTTCTGATGGATACTTTTTATGTTTATGTTGACATAGCAATGGTCGCCAAGCATCGCAGAGTAAAAGGCCGCCATCTTCGTAGATTTTAAATTTTAAGGAATACGAACAACATCAATGAAGACAGTGGTCTTTTACTCTGCGATGCTTGGCAACTATAAACAGTATCTCTGAAGAAGGCTGTAGGATACCAGCCGAAAGCTCAGGTATTTCAATAAACAAGGTGGCATAACCCAAAAAACTATTAATCACCAACTTTTAAGCTTAGTCGTTAATATCCTTACGTTTCTTTACCCAGGCTGGGGGTAAAAGTCTAGCGCATAAAATCTGCATTTGGAAGAATACGGATTCGAATCCTTATCCGGCTACCTAGATTTCAGTTATCCACGGGTTCCCGAAATTACTGTAAGTGAGTATTTATTTCCAAACGGCATGGTTGAATTCCCTCCCATTCCTTGCCCCCAATCTTCCCCCGGCTCTAATGACCCCGACGTCAACGAGTCGTAAAGCCATAACAGAAAAGTAACACCTTTCAGTGTTGTATGTTCGTCTGGGCCAACTAGGAACACGATAATCCTGAGTTTGGCTGGAATTGGTTCTGGATGTGTACACATCCGTGGTTCAACTATGGTCGTTAGCCCGAGAGAGGACCTACAGTTTAACGTGGAATCCAAACCAGAGAAGCGTTCTGGCGTACTTCACAATACACAGAAAGCTGTACCACAGGTGAATTTCGGGTTAAGTGATTAGGAAAATCTCCGCCATAATACTTATCGAACCGTGAACCGTCCGATCTCCAGTCAGTTGCCTTAACCAGGCCGATCTTTTCAGTGTTATTTTAAAAGCTTAAAACAGAAAAATGAATATGAAAGTCACTCTTTATAATGTGAAGAAATTTTAAAATAAATGGAAGTTATTTGTAAAATAAAAGGAAGTTATTTGTAAAATTTCTTCTGGTTCCAATTCTTTGTGCTCATATCTTATTTGCAATAAATACATTAAAAAGTACAATTCAAGAGAGCTTACAATGGTAATTTAAAATTTTGATGGTGAAAATGTTGATGATAGATTCAGTCTATTATTATGTAGTATATCTACGAACTCAAAACAACTTCTGCCTACATGCACTCCTTCATATGCATGACCAACCAACCAATGAAATGAAACAGTAAAAGATGGTTGCTTTATATATCATACAAAGTCAGCTAGCATTTTCTTCGAATCAATTTTGTTCAAAAAAGTCGTAAAAATTGTAACAGAAGTTTGCCTACCGTTTCTCTATACATACTATTTTGGAGTAGGCATGGAGATCTGTATTTAATAATTATGTTTACATTCTGTTTTTGCCATAATGCTTGATATTTGCACGGAAAATAAAAAACAAAAACTTATTTTCACAAGAGCATATCTTGTCACGTAGAAAAATCTGATGAATATTCTGGAACAGCATTAATTCACTGACCTATTATATTGGCGAGTATTAATTTCCTTCTGTGTAAATCATGATTTTATTTGAGTACAATATTCAGTATCCCTCAAGGTTACTATTTATCGAATACCAAACAAATCCACTGTTCAACACTTTCCAGGCATTTTACATAAAGACTCACAGTTTCAACAAATTATATTGCTCATTAAATACGGTTTTTATCCAACATATGAGAGAGAAAAATTGTATGAATTTACTTTATCACTGTATGAAGCAAGAAAGTATGTACTGTGAATTCATGAATTTAACTGTAAGCAAAACCATCAATAACCTCAGAATTCGTGGCATGAGACTTTCCTTACATTTCCTAATAAAAAATTACTATCCTCATCTAAATTATTTCAGATCCTGAGATCGATTAAAAATGGATAGAGATTCTGAAGAAGAGCCTAGGGAACTGTAATAAACGGTCGGACAGATCTTTAAGTTCGTAAGATGTCTACTCAAAAGAGTAGCAAAGCGTTACTCTCTTAGATCCAACTTTTAGCGAGAAAAAAAAATTAAAAATAACATTTCTGGGACAAAGATGTAATGTCAGCAACATATATTGAAGATATTAAGTCCACACCAAAATTTTTATACGAAACTAGCGGTAACCAGCTGAACATAACAGGTGTTAATTACCGTTTTAATTAAAAAAACATATTTGTCAGAGCGCGTACACAGTTGAAGAGACCGCCGGAGCACATCTGCCGGCGGCGGAAACTGCTTGGAAACGCTCCGGTCAGTTTGTTTGCTTACTGCTTCCCCTGAGCTCATCGACAAACATGAAATAACCCGCAACGAGTTATGTTTAAAGCAGCTGTCTCAGAGAATCTCGCCTTATACCAGCCGCCTAATTCATTAGTGCGATCAACTCGTTTAGAAAAATAGCAGGTTAATGTGTAGGAGATTGTAATAAAACAGTAAGTCCTTTGCGTCGTACACCGAAATCACTTGTTAGCGAATTAGTCGCATACAGTATTCTGGTCGTTGTAACGAAGAATCTGAATAATATTAAGAGGACAGAATGCTTTGATCCGGGTAGCCGCCAGGACGAGAGTTTATAAAACCAAAGGGTAAAGTAGCGATGAAAGTGTTAAGTGGAAAGATTAGGAAAGTCCTTGAAGAGTGGAGCGATTCAAGTAAAAAGACAGTCTTTGAAGCGCCATGAAAAATGTGACGGTGATTGCCAAGTTTTGAGTGGAAAAGCGATTGTTCATCTTGTTTCTTGAGTACTAAGAAGGTATTCGAAATGTCGGCTTATGGGAGTGTCTTTAATTTAATTTAATTTAATTTAATTGCAATGGAGCACAGGCTCCAGTGGCAATTTCCCTACACACCCATCTTCCCCCTATCCTGCACCTACCTACATTTGCCCTCTACAAATTTTATCTTTAAAATCTTTCAAAGTTTTCGGTAAATTATTCATCATTTCTCTTGGTAACTCATTCCAATCCCTGACACCCTTACCTAAAAAAGAGAATCTTCCTACACCCTTGTGCCTGAAATCGAGTGCCAGCTTGTGGTCATGGTCATATTTTCCCTTCCATGCACTACTTTTCATACCTATTGCAATATCTTTCCATGCCTCATCGCCAGTATATGGCCTGTACACTCCCATGACCCTCCTCATCCTCCTCCTGTCTTGCAATGAATCCCATTCCAGCTCCTTTATCATATCCGTCACTGATTGCATTCTGCGATAATTTCCAGAAACAAATCTAGCAGACCTTTTTTGCACCCTCTCCAACTCCTGTATTTGATACGTAAAATGTGGGTCCCATACTACACTACCGTATTCGAGCAATGGTCTGACCAAAGTTTTGTAACCCAATTCCTTGACTTCTCTAGTACATCCCCTCATCACTCTCTCCAACAAGTGAAGAACTTTGAAACCTTTTCCTACCACCTGTCCTATGTGTCCTGCTCAGTTAAGTTTGTTATCAAAAATAATTCCAAGATATTTACATTTCAAGACTTCAGCAAACAATTCTTTCCCTACCTTATATTCGTACCGATCATGTGTATTAGTGGTCAGTGGTGATGGAGGGTAGAAAATGTTTCCCTGTAAAGATTTGAAACGACATTACAAGGAATCGTGGACTATCGAGCTTAATGTTGGGTCACTGTTAGTATCTGAGAATGAATGTTGTTGTAAAGGTGTCGCCCTGTTGCATCGTGTATAGAACTGAAAACTGTGAATGAAGTCGGATGGTCTAGTCTAGTTTATGGAAAGTGAAATACGGCTTTTGAACCGGACTCCAAAAGTTAATCACAATAAATCCTTCGGTTCTAAAGAATACACCACAACATTTGGACTTTTATTTACTAACATTTGCCCACTGCTTTGCACGCGTGTCCTTTGGTATAATTTAGAAATTGGTAGTCCTATCATTACCTTCGTGTCACAATATGATGATAGATTCTTATAGAACTCGACTAAACAAATCGAAAGTAAAGAATAAAATGTTTTGATATCTCGCTTGGTTCTCGAGATATATTGTCTCAAATATTACGTAGTTAAGCTGATATGCTAACTGGACCAGAAGGGTAATTGGAAGTGCCATAGCTTTATAATTTGCAATACCCGTTTTTAAATACATACTTCTCTAGAAAAAGTGTATATAAAAGTAAAAAGAAACGTACTCTAGACCTTATGCGACAGATATTTTACGATGCGGTACAGAATTAACAGTACAGAACAACCATCTCCAATTTGTTATTCATGCCAAATATAACATCGAAGTAAAGAACAAAATCTTTCGATATCTAACCTAGATTTCTAAATACCTTAATGCAAAATATTCCTAAACTCATGACACAGAGGGAAATATTACTTCTTGTACCGGTCGCACATGATCCTAATCACATCGCCTTTGAAATAACGTATCTCTAAAACTAATGTCTCTTGCATAAGAATGCTCCTCACTGCATTTTAACAAATTAACAAAACCTTTCACACACGATATGGCTGGAACTAAGTGAAACGTCGAAATGTCTCGCCTTAACAAGATATCGTAAAATTGCGGAGCCAAGGACTTTTTTTTCTGATATGAGCAACATTTCGACCTAACCACACAATCTACGTGATACCTACTATATCTCCAGAACTAAGGGAACTCTGGAAACGTCTCATCGAATTATTTAAAAATGCATCATAAAATTGCGGCGCCAAAGGAAATTTTTCTTCTGGTACAACCAGTGTATTACGGCCGAAAAATAAAGCGAGCTTAAACTATCAAAGAAACCTTAAAACCACAAAATATGTAGGAATCATGTAAAATAAGTCAAAATATGGATACGTGCATACTTTGTTATTATGCAACGAATATGCTTTATTAAATACATCCGAGGAATTTAATCGCATACTTGCATCTTGAAAACTTCCAGCATTCTTAAATTAGTTGTTACAGAGTGCGTGAATAATGAATTGATTCCATGTTGCTGCCGTAAAAAACTCAATAGCAATATCATACGTTCCAACTCTAACGCGATAAAAGCTACAACTTTACAAAATTAGGGTTATGATGGTTATTGTAATAAAATGAACTGTTTATTCTGTTTGAACAGCAGCCAAAATTTGTAAACACTTTCCTTCCGCAATATTATTACGGAATATTTCCACATAAGAAATACGTACCGTTACCTATTAATTTTTATTGTAGGCACCTTTCTTCGAGAAAAAACTGATTTCTGTATCCATATCACACTTTAGCGGTTTTAATTAATATTGTACGGCATTCAGCGAAAATTTAAAAACATGTCTTACCAGAGACAAAGTTTGTTAACTGTCAAGGATGTTAATAATCATGGTGACTGTGCTTACAGTAAATTATGTATTAATGACGCTTGATACATTTGAGTCTCATACTCCGTTAATATTAATGTTTTAAATTTCAGATAACAGATTCGATAAATAGCCGAAGTCAAGAAACGAAACATGATCCTAAAAAAAGATATTGTGATTTTATTGTCTTTTTCTGCAAGGAGTGAACATCTCAATTATAGTATGATCCATATATTATAATTACCGATCTAAAAATGAATTTAAATATTTTCTCCTTCATTCGATAAATATGAGTCATTAGCTATTTCCACAGATTTTTATTTGGGCCATTAGCTGTAAAAAATTTAAAACACAATCCTAATTGCTGCGGTAGTTTCTGCGCGGCTCCCGTTCAAATAAAGAGACACATGCAGCTTGCTTACAGACTTATAATAGTATAGATGTACCTTCAACGAAAGAACAGTGTTTGTTAATGTGGTGAAATCAATTTCCCTAATATAAGAATGGTGACTATTTAAGTTTCCTTTACCGAAGTTTGAACTATGCTTATATGACAGAACATTTGGTAATGGCAAACTTATTCCACACACAGTCAACAATGAGTATATTAACATCGTACTGAACGGTCAAGAAAACTAAGATTGCGAAAGTTTCTTAAAATCCTTCCCTTACTAATGATCTTATAATATTTCTCAACATTTCGAAGTAAAATAAATTTACATCATACTGTGTAATTAACAAAACTGTGGTTGCCAAAGGGTCTTTAAACCAAAATTAATATCTGCTCTGTGCCTTCCAATGTCTGGCGGTATGAAGGAAGAATAGGTAGGAGGGTCGGTGCGACAATAGTTTACCTCATTTTGTCTGCTGTCATTACGAGTCAGACGCAACTGTGAGAGAAGGACATCTCTGCAGTCGTAAACCAAAGTTGGTGTTCGGATGTTTAGCAATAAATTCAGTAGCCAACTACGTCATTGTTCTGCCAGACTATCCATGCCCAACCTTTGCACCAAGTTGGTGACACTTTCGTACCAAACGAATTTCCTTTCCATACACATGGCTACTACCCTAAAATCAACCTAAGATTTATAGTCTAGAATTCGCTACACCTACAACCGAACATTCAGTTATCAGATCTGTAAAATAGATATTCCTTATTCAGTATGTACTGTCTGTCAACAGAAATGATAATGTTAGGAACACTCGCTGAATATTGGGATTTATTCTAACACAATACAGGAAACTGAAACTACAGCACCGTCATCGAGTTATGACATGATCTTGAATTTCAAATTCCCCGGCCAGTTATGCCGATTTTAGTTTTCCATTGTTTCCCGACATCACCGCAGTAGAGTACAAGGATTGTTATTCCATAAATGCCATCTGTTGTTAATAGTTCCCTCCCTCTTCTAATGACCTTTTTGTTAACGAATTATAAATACCTGAAACAAATATGGGAAGGAATGGCTCATTACCAAGTTGCAAAGAAATAACTATATTTCGCTGTCCTAACCAGTTAAGAATAAACTAGTCACGCGTGTCCATTTTTCGAGGGAGCAATCCTTGCGTTTTAGGTTACTCGTTACTATAGGGTAAGTATTATCCACACTATTTAAAACTTCATAGGGTACGAAAGTGATACTATACTCGTCGTTTGATTATATCCCAGAGTGTACGAATGGATGAACATTTTTATATAGTAGAACACCTGTGGTGCTTCAAGCGGGAAAGTGTTCGATTTGAACGTTCTAATCTCTTTGCCCTTGAATTACTTAAATTTCGCTCTAAAAAATTCATCAGCATAGCATGGACAAAAAAATCTTTCAATGAATATTTCCAGTTTGGAAGGCAAACTGAGTTGGGAGCATGGATCTGAACACCAATTTCAAAAGCAATAGAACTCAATAGTTTTCTGAATAAACAAAAACAATCATTAAAAAAAAAAAAAAAAAACAACAACAACACCTCTCGTGATATTTCCCTTCAACCCTCAAATGCTATATATATATTTGTAAACATCTATACACTTTCAGAATTATTTTCGTTCTTACCTTTTTTTAATTAAGTTTTAACGGTTCATCGACAGCAATGTGAAAACAGTCGTGACTGGATTGTTCGTAAAAAAATAGTGACGCCATCAATCATTGTGTCTTGAATGAAGGGGTTTATTTTATTTAGTTTTTGCTTATGGCTTTACGCCTCTTTGACGTCGATGTCATCGTAGGCGGGAAAGGAATTGAGGCAAGCAACTGGAAGGAATTCGCCCATGGCTTTTTGAAGTAACCATCCCAGCATTCGCCTGGAATGATTTGGGGAGACCATGAAAAACCCAAATCTGGATGGCCGGACGGAGAGTCGATCCCGCGTCCTCTCGAAAGCGACGCTAGAGCATTACACTAGGTTTGAACGAATTAACCGTACTGACATTCTCTGGGAGTGATATCTGGAAACCACGGTAAAACAAAATTTTACTGGTCAGACAGGACATATCAAAATGTTGCCATGAGTCTCGGTACATGAGGCCTGAGTGGTTTGGTTTCGTTGCAGCTGGAGTCCCCGCAGACGAGCGGGGAGCGGCTGTCGGTGACGTTTGGCGGCGGAGAGGAGGCCGTCTTCTCGCCAGAGTCACCGCCGGCCGCCACTATGGACAAGATGCGCTTCCCGGGAGACGGTTCGCAGCCCACGCCGACGACACTCGCAGGTGACACCGCCTTGCATATTCACGGCAACGCCATGTTCCAATAAACAGTGGCCTTTCCTTGACACAGTAAATCTCGAAGTGGAGACTGCTTTGCTGTCTATCGCTGCCCAAACACTGATTATTACTTTAAAGCCTAAATAACAATTGTATCATTTCTAGTGTCCTAAGTATATAGGTTATTAATTTAGGGTTGTAACGGAGGTCATCTTCGCTGATTCAGATGTGAAGGTTCAGTGCGGAAGCAAACATTTAGCGGAAGCGGAAGTATAGCGGAAGCGGAAGTATAGCGGAAGCGGAAGTATAGCGTAAGTATATCGGAAGCGTAGGTTTAACGGAAGGAAGGAAAATCAGCATGATTCTATATTTTACGTGAGCATTGTGCATATAATTCTGCCAGATTTTTTTTATATATTTTTTTTATTTTTTTGCCTCATCTTTCAACAACAAAGAAATGCACGATGATTTTACAAGAGAATTAAATTATATACCTGGCCTGATCTTTCAACAACAAAGAAACGCACGATGATTATACATGAGAATTAAATTAGATACCTAATTACGCACGTGCCAAAAAAAAATATTGTCGTATTAACTTTGCAGAGTTAGCGGCTGAACTAATTTAAGCGACAAGCGTAACGTTCGCCACTACGCATCACCACGACCGCCACCGGCCTTTCCACTGCTCTAGAGGTCCACTCACAGTCCATCTTGGAGGACCTACGACGTTCTGATTTTCCGATGTATGAATTTTGTTGGACCGTGATTAGGGTTGCAGGAATGCTCGTAAGTTGAGTTCGATATTGCTGGACTCCCAGAACACCCAACACGAGTCCTTCTCAATCAACAGCCTACCGCGTTGGATCGTGAGTGGGCGAATCGTCCTACAGAGCGTCCAACAAGTGTGCAATGAGTACAATGGGGTGCCGCGAGAAAGTGCGAGTGAAGAAGACAGGTTGGAACATTTTGTTGTAATCTTCGGGGGAGCATTAATGGGAGAGCTCACAAAAAGCTAGTCCTACAAGTCGTGCTGTAAAAGGCCCGCTTTACTTTACATGGAAGTTACGCCTTGTAATTAATCCCTTAGATAACAAATGCATTGTTATTCTTACCGTAAAAAAGTAATAAACGCAGTGTTGCTAATTAAGCGACAATGGGCCTAATTTTATGTAAAGAGAAAAGAATAAGGTATGTAACATATATATTGCAATGTAAAGAAAACCTCCGTTATACCTCT
The DNA here is from genome assembly GCA_031002005.1 of Vandiemenella viatica. Lineage (NCBI taxonomy): Eukaryota > Metazoa > Arthropoda > Insecta > Orthoptera > Morabidae > Vandiemenella > Vandiemenella viatica. The sequence goes on from JARYHS010011408.1 coordinate 274,306,684, forward strand.
GCTTAAAAACTTTCGGAAGCGGATGTAGTATTCCATGCGGAAGTACCGCACTTGTGGATGCGAAGCTCCGTTACAACCCTAGTTTTTATTACTGGAATACGTGATTACATGTTAATATGTCGTTGTTTGGTGTAATAGAAAGCTACAAATTTAAAAGTTTTAACAAATAAAAAAATCGGATAATCTCAAATAAAAAGTTAGCTGCTAACTTTCATAAAAGTAAACATCCCGATTACAAAAATTACCAATTTTCGAATCAGTAAATATGACTTGAAAGGGGGTTGTTTATCGTCGATTTGAGTTATACACTGTACAGGTTTGCAGAGACCGATATGAATGATTTCTGATTGCGTCAGTAGAGCACGAAAGAATCAATTTTGAGAAATATGGTAAGTTTGAAGAGAACACATTTTTCGTGGTAGTAAAGTGTCTGCAAAATTACCACGGTATGGTGCTAGTAGGTGAGCAGACTTCCTTCCACATTGGGTCTTTTAACGGCGCTCGTTTACGCGGAAAGTTGCAACTTACTTCTTACGCCACCATGTTTTCAGCTCAAGAACAAGTCTCCAACATGGCTGCTGAAGTATTTAGACCGTAGTCGCTCTTTCCCTGCAAAAAGGATGCGAGATTATTGAACCTTTGCTTTGATGGAAAAATACCTACAGTCGCCGTTGTGTATCACTCGCCGGTAAACCAGTAAATTAGTATCCAGAGAGGGCGAGCATAAAATAGTTGCTTTCCTTTGTCCGAAGTAGGCCGGAATCTAAAATAGAGTAATATGTGTGACATTATTGACGGAGACCCCGAAGAGCAGTTTGAAACAGTTTTCGATTTACCGAACATGCGCTTCTGTCATGTCTATCCCAAATTAACCCAATAATCCTGCCGAGTTAAGGTAACCTACAGTTTAATGTGGAATCTGAACCACGTAACTGTGCTTGTGTACTGTACTCTACATTACAAATCACGCTATACAAGAGGAGGGAGGCAGGGGGGGGGTGGGAAGGTTCGGTTAACAGCCTTTCAAAATCACCGCCGAGACAGAAATTCGATCCGGGGAGCTTCCGTTCTCCAGACAGACGCCTTAACTACGGAGCCACCAGATATAACAAAAACATTTCCATCAAACGAATATAAATAAACAAAAATTAATTAGTATGTTGATTTAAAAGAAGTACGTATTTTTCTTTCAGTATTGTGTTAATTCATTTCTTTAAAGTTGCCGAGCTAATTAGTACTGTCATTAAATAACCTCGTTTCTGCAGAAACATCTCTGGATGTAATTGTTTGGCTTCATAGGCCGGGTGAGTGATGTCATAGCGTTAAAAAAAAAACAAGAACACAATATGCAAGCTTAATCTTTTATTAGTATCCATGATCCAACGGAATACTGTCTCTAGAGTAAAACCTATTACACAGGCAGCGTTCGTGGCTAGTGACAAAGCAATACTGATAACCACATCATCCGTTGCGATAAAAAGTACCTTTCTACATGGAAAAATCCTGTTTCCCCTCGCTTTTTCTTCCACAAAAGGAGGGTAAACAAAATTCACATTGACTCAGACTCGCAGCAAGAAAATGAACATCGCATCTCCTCCTCGCGTTTTAATGTTTTTTTTATCACTGCCCTAAAGGATCATGTATTTTTATTATTATTATTGAATCCGGTAAAACATTCAGAATGTAATTTTGATCATAGATTCTGTAACGGCCGGAGTAATTATACAGATTCCAGATTATTAAATAGCTCAAAAACTTCGAAGAAATGAATTGTCAGAATACTCGATTCGGTAACATTTTTGGCCTGATATCCACTTCATGTAACCTAATAGCTCACTTGTAGCAAACGTCAACAAAGACCATTAACAAAAGTAGTCAGTAAATTATGTAAAAAGCAAATAAACTTTGATCAGGAAGCAACGTTAGCGAAAGTTTTAATTAAATTGAAATTTAGCCTACGCCAGAATGAGATTTGGCATTCGTCGTTATAGCAGAGACCAAGAGAAATATAAGTTTCTGAAATGTTACTTTCATTAACGACATCTTACTAAAAAAGTAGTCGTAGTTCCACGTTTTATCAGCAGAAATGTTTTTCCACATTTTTTTAAGAATAAAATTCTACGAAAATCAAACTTTATAAATGTAATATGGCAATTAATTACATAACAGTTGCGTTTGTATTAAACTGTGCGTATAATCTCTAAACTCTAATATCTCTGGTCGCTGTTATTTTGCGGTAAGAATATCGTTGTTGAATTGCAATTAATAAATTTAGCGTAGCGTATACGTAGTAATATCCTTGATGATCTAAATCTAAATAAAAATGTAAAATTACAGCTCATTTAATAGCTAACACGTATTTCAAAACTACGGGTATCATCTATGGTGATGGTAGGAATTTATTCCGGAAAAGCTTGTAAGGAAAAATAAATAAGAATCATTTTTAATGATATTTTTCGTAATATGAGTACCTTATTCTGATTAGATTGCCAGAGTATATGGCAAAAGTTTTTTTTTTTTTTAATGCATTCTACTTTAAATGACGGAGAGTATATTTTCAAAAACGGAAGACAGTTATTTATTTGACATACATTTCGCGATTACGTACGTTTCGTGTAAACTTTCTCCGAGTTTTTAATAAAGTTCCTTGTTTCTTATCTACTGACAAAAAACTTCTTAGGTTATGCTTTAATCTTGTTCCTATAACTGATACAGCTAATAATTATAATAATTCCGTACAGTCGGAATAACCTGGTGCCAGGGTTTTTACTGGCTGCGCATTTCGCCCCTGTCTAAGCCGCCTTAACCTAACCCGGCAAACCTGCCGTGTACAGAGGACCTACAGTTTAACGTGGAATCCGAACCACGGAAGCGTTCTGGTGTACTCCACATTACACAGCAAGCTGTATTAGAGGTGAAGGTCGGGTTAAGTGCCAATAAGAATCCCCGCCGAGACAGGAATTCGCACCGGGACCTTTCGATCTACAGTCAGACGCCTTAACCACTGAGCCACCAGACTGCTCACTGTTACAGTTAATATAGTGTTAACATCGAATACACCTCTCCTTACATGAATTTCTGCATCTAGTTGTAAATTAACAAAAAGCAACATGTAAATGTAAACGAACGTACGATTGTAACTTTATGGTTGCTGTTAATTCCCGAGTGACTCCTGGCACGTGACCGTTCTCTAAGTCAATAGCCATAGGGGAGCGCGCAGGCTCTAGACAACACATTTATTATATGATACCTATAAACATAAATATCACTATTTAGGATCAACCAATTGCAGTGTCAACAAATAATCGGACAAAAACATTATAAAAAAATACAGAAAAAGCAAATAATTACATGCCAGATAACTATTAGATACTCAAGAACTAGCAAGTAGATAGAACGCACAGAGACAGAAGAAGAAAAAAAGCTCACAGAAAAGTAAAGAAAAGGAAAGAAAAGAAATTAGAGTCGATTACAAGAACTTCTTTACTCAGTCGCATATCACATATGAGCTGCAAAAGGCACTCTGCTGGGGGGGAAAAACTTAGAAGATAAAATCTGTTAAGTTAATTCTTTTATGTTCTGTAAAACGACAAAATTATCGTGATCACCTTTTTATCGTATCGTTAGTGTGTCGTGTTTAGACCTTTACGGTTATTTTGTTATAATAATTTTTTTGCCTTATTCTCGAAAGTGTATGATTCCTTCTGATATCTTAAAAAAAACATTAAGAATAATTACATTATCATCCGATAGTCGAAAAATTCTTCAGGTGCACTCACTGAATTGGGTCAAAAGCTAAATGCAGAAAATATCTGCGGACTAAACAAGGAAGCGTAAACATTGAGCCACTTGTTGTGCTGTGAGCTGCTATCTCATTTGCTGAATACAGCAGGTGGTCACGTCCCGCTAAGTAGGTCTGCAATACGTCCGCTGTCTTTATGGCTGCTGTCGCCGAGGTGTTTTGGACTGAGCGCAGATAAAGAGAGGCCACAAAATAGCCACTCCAAGTGCCGCGTGAAACTATTTGCGTCACTTAGCCAACACACTGGCAACTGCATTCTGTGAACTAGATTTCCCCTACGTACTTACAACATGATACAGTTTTTAAAAAAAGGGAACAGTGTTCTAAATAAAATAAATTTAATCCTACTTATGCCTTAATAAGGGCAGGCCTACATGGTTCAGTTTGTAGAACACTGCTGGTAAGTGATTCGGCAAATATAGATGAAAAGAGAATTTTTGTTTGAAGCTGAAAGCAGTAAATGACCCTTTTGACCAATTTAGCCGCTTTCAAATAATTATGGGGGAAGAAATTCCACGGTAACAAATTCCACACCTAGTTCTGAGATCTTCAAATTAGCTCTTCCTATAATTCCGTCCCGATAACGCACATGCCTTTATGAGAACCACTTTTAGTTTTTTACTTCACCTTAAACGAATCCAGCAGCGTAACAGACTAACAATTTGAATACATTCATATCGAGTTTAGTATTTTTTTTTCTCAATACGATGAAAGTCCAGAACTGCTCATAGCTCTACACAACGCAAATATTCGTCAAGTAACACCCGAGTGACATATTCCCCGAAATGTCATTTAGCCAGCATAACTCCGCGGCCTCACCTTTAGAACGTCCACCAGGTAGAAAAGAGGGCGCCACTCACTAGCAGGAGTGGCGCCACCACGGCTGCGGCCAGGGAGGGGTGAGCTTCCCCACCTCAGCCACCGTGGTCCACATACAAACGCAGTGCCTAGGGTAGGAAGGCAGTAGGTGAAGAGCAGACACGAGTATCGATCAGGTGTCTTATAAGCTATTGTGAATATTGTGTTAACAAACTTGGCAATTATATTCGTTTGTGTTCATTGTAACTACTTGAAATAAATAAGCAATTATATTTGATTGTGTTAATTGTAATTAAGTGTAATAACCTTGCAGTCGGTAACTATTTGTCCAATGATTGCTGACCCTACCGCAGAATATTACACTGATGAAATAAAGCAGCTTCAAAGGGCTTCTTAGGAAAACACCATTAGTCTAGCAATGAGGAAATGTGGGTCTATCTCCAACAATCCTATCTTACTGATTCCAACTACATGAATAGGAAATATACTAACTTTTTCTAATAAATTATTGGAACAAGAATAAGTCCCGCCTGAGAAAATTCCCTTAGGTTTTCGTTCGTCTAGCCTTAACATAAATTCATTTTATAGATGTGACGATTTCATATTTATGAGCAAGCTCCGCGGCTGCTTAATCAGCTGCGGTAATCCGCTGTACAGTTTTTCTAGGTGATATCTCAAGAATTATGACAATACGAATTAATATTTTGCCAATAATAGTTTCAAAGTGTAGACAACCTGTAATTTTCACCTTTTTTAGCTATTTTTAAATCTATCGTTGGCTAATTTCAGATCTGACGCGGTTAATTAACTGTCCTCATTTGCGCGAAAAATTCGCAAAATATAACGAAAGCAACGCATCGTAAATAATAAAACATGTTAATAAAATATGATATTTAAACACAGTTTTAACCTAGTGAATCATGTTGAGAATAAAAACTTCTCATATTATGCAAATCCAAACATATTAGTAGGATTTTTAAATCTGCACGAATCGACTGAAATTTGGTTTTTCGAAATCAAGAGACTGATTATTTATAGTCAAGTAAGGTCTACAATTGTGTGAACAATGTACATCCAAATACTACAGAGATTGTGGTGTCTTCTGTATTAACCATTTACGTTGACTGATCCAGAGATTTTTCTGCTTTCTTTCTTCAGCTTCCAACTTCTAAATAAGACTTTCATACTGATGGAATTCTGCAGTGCGTAGAGCCTATGGTAGGCTGACGGTGCGATAGTGGCTGAGCTTGGATACTTATCTTTTCTTTGGTTAGTTTTTACCCCTTTTCCATTTTGCTCGTTGGTGACGCGAAGGCTTCTCTCTCAGAGATGTTTTATTTAATCCACTCACCTTCGTATTTAAACATTCACTCTCGCATGTTCCAGCTGCAACTCTCTCGGTACCCACTTAATTTTCTAAATGACATACGATTCTTTTCTTCTTCTTCTTCAAATGATTAATACCTTAATTGCGTATTTTTGTTTGTGGCGTTTTCTGTTTGGTCAGTGTAGAAGTTATTAGAGCCGATGAATTGAGGGCAACGTTATAAGTTACAATAAGTATTTTAAGTGAAAGGAATATGGCTCTAAAATAACATTGTTTCATGTGGAATTATAACTAAAGAAATCGTTACCATGCGTGGTAACTTCACTGCTTTTAACAATTTTTACGAAGCAAGGAAACCTAAATTTGTTTTATAGTGACGAATCAATGAAACTGGATAGAACGTCCAGATTCTATTATAATGCTTAAAGTGTATCAGTACCTCGAAAGAGAAGTTCTTGATACGACCATAATAAAGTTATAAAGAACCATTCATTGTATCCTATCAGCATTAAAATGCTCCGATTTTCATGCTTCTGTCGTTAAGGATGAACCTTTTGAAAACTGACGTAATTGCTTTATAAAGCTACTGTAAATCAGCCCAACCAAGCATCCACGATGAAAGCACGTAACTATCTCGTAAACACTGTTGATTTCTACCCGTTGTTAGCTTTCATATCCTGCTTGGTGAACTATGTAGACCAACAAACTAATAGCAATGCCTCATATCATATCCTCGCATTTAGTAGCAGTACCTGGGGGACCGATCTTCGCTCGGCATCTTTAGATTTCTGTTCAATTTGCAGGATTTTGAGTAAATTTTGATTAATGTTAACTATTTTTCTTTAGGCTTCCTAGGCATTTTAAAGTGAACAGTTCCATGCTCTAACCAAAGAGAAGCTTAAATATGATCAGTGGGCTTACTGCTACCCGAAACTACTACGAGATGAGGTTAGAGCTCATGGCTCTTTTCTATAAAATCGTATTACAAACTTGAAAAGCAAAACGTTATCTATGCACATATGATATTTCATCCAAATCGTCTGGCTTACCACTTCATAAATTGTGTGTGTGTGTGTGTGTGTGTGTGTGTGTGTATGTGTATGTGTATGTGTGTGTGTGTGTGTGTGTGTGGGTTTTTAAAAAAAAAAATACTGTTGTTTTGTTAAATAAAAATCTTAATTCTAATCAGGGATTAATTAATGGTGCAAGATTAGTGGTAATTCACGTAGAGAAATACATCATCAGTGCTAAATTCATTCACTCTGATAAAACTATGCTCATACCTCGCATTAACCTCACACCACCAACGGAGCATTTCCAAATGATAATAAAATAATTTCAAATAGAAGTAACTTTTGTTATTAACTTCAACAAAAAACAATGTCAGATGCTTTAGAAGGCAGGATTGTATTTATCAGAACCTGTTTTTTCGCATAGACACTCGTTCGTGGCTTTCTCACGATTTTTTAGATTCTTTTGTGTTAAAGACACATGGTGTCACAAAGTCAGCGATGATCACATTATAACAGCTAGTATTGTTTTCAAAGAAGTTTTGTAAAGTAAAGAAGATTTAAAAAAGTACATCTGAAAAAATCCAATATTTTTTAAACTTCTACTTTTTAAATGTTTTACAATTAAAACTTTAGTATTTAGTGACAAGGACATTTAACAGTAAAAGTGATTTTTAATACTACTCTTCAAAATAAAATACATTTCATTTACTTATTTTCACATTATTATATTACCATTCGGTTACTGACCACGGTACTATTCGCACGGGTCAACTAGTGTACAAAAATTATTTGTTTACATATATAAGAGTTCCTGCTCTAACCAAAGAGAACTAACATCAGCCCAGCTTACTGGTACCTAAAACGTCTACGAGATGGTGTTAGTGTCGTTTCCTAGGTATCAAATTCAAGAACAACTGATTTTTTGTAAAAACGCGTTTTTGCAAGGAAGACACCTATTTAGATAAACTTTAAAAACAAAACATAAAATTTCATCCAAATCGTTAGAGCTGTTTCCGAGCTCCCATACATATATATATATGAATTTCTCGTTTAAAGATATACTCATTAGTAACTGTTTCAGAGAACGTTTGGGAATAGTAATGCATTACACTGAACATTCGTTACAAATGATAGTAATTTCTTTAGCTACTGGATACATACAAGATACATACACAAACAGGTGCAAAATTAACAACTGTCTTTCATTGTTTAATACAGTGTGTATTAACCCTTTAACTGTAAAAAAGCCCTATCGTTATTTTCCAAATATAAAATCTTGATCTTAGCAAAGGTGTCCCGGTTTTCAAGTTTCAGTCACATTCCATGGAGGTTGAAAATCCTCATTTCGGAAGAGATGACCGATCCCAGACACAATTCAAGATTCACCAGTAGACTGCGATATATAATGCCCAAGTGATTGTGCCCTATGGACTGCCAGCCACACTAAATGGACTAATTTATTTAGATTTTTCTAAATCAATTGCCCAACCTGTTAGAGGGCGCGTACAGTAACAAGGCTGCAAAATTACAGGGTGACCAGTCCATTGTACTGTACGAGTGCGGCAACGTTTGTGCATAGCTTTTCCACGAAAACAGATGGCCGTCTTGGTATCATTCCGTGGCAGCCCAGATCATCTGGTTTATATTTCCTGGACTTTATTTTTATCGTGGTGTCACGCAGACATAATTTACAAAAGCACAAATACCAACACTTGAGGAACTGCGAACAGTGGTAGGCCACCAGACCGAATTTTTTATTTAAATAAATATATTAATTCATATCTTTATTTACAGAAAGGTTTTCGGACAGTTACAATGTTATTGATTACTAGCTGACCCGGCAATGCTTCACTATTGCTATACTTGATTACACATATAGATTAAACTAATGCATCTGAAAGTTTGAATTTAGTAAAAATTAGATATTTATGTATAAATTTTAATTACTGTTTCACTCAGTTTTAAGTTTATTCCAATGGTCTTTGATATGCAATGTTTTTGGTGATTTTTTTTTTTTTTTTAGAAGTATAGATGTGCAAAGTTCCATCGAAATGGTTAAAAAGTGTAGGTTGAGTAAAAATCAAGAGGGTGCGAAGGTGGAGAGGGGTTGTGTTTTTGGAAACCACGTGTAGGCAGTATTTTTCTGTTTATTTTAAAGTATATGTGTACCAATTTCCATCAAAATCGGGTAAAGTCTGTGGTTCTTTTTTAAATTATGTGGTGTAAGGGGGAAGAGGGGGTGGTTTTGGGGTAGAAAAAGGGGAGAGGGGTTGGCTTTTTTTAAACTAATGTCTACAGTAATTTTATATTTTTTATTATTATTATCATTATTATTATTATTATTATTATTATTATTATTTTTAAGTATATGTGTGCAAAGTTCTATCGAAATCATGTGCAAATTTCCGTAGAAATCGGATAAAATCTGTTTGGTTGTTTAAATTATGGGGTGTTATGAGGAAGAGGGGGTGGTTTTTGGAAATTTTATCTCTTAGGAACCATCTCGGATGCACACTGGACAAGTCACCAAAGTTTCACCGTAATCGGAAGTACAGTTTAGGAGTGCAAGGACAAACAAACTTACAGAGATTGTTTTTTTTTTTTTTTTTTTTTTTTTTTTTTTTTTTTTTTTTTTTTTTTTTTTACATTATACTAGCTGACCCGCTGAACTTCGTATCACCTACATCATATATGTATAATGTATTGAGATGGCAAAACCTGACATTACCGATCAAAAACTTTATTGTCGTCATTGTACAATAGTGTCTCTTTCGTGCACGTCACGGTATATGCAGTTGTTCTACTGCAGACACTTATGTCAATAAATAAGGTGCCTACAATTTTTTTTTTCGGTCTGTAATATAATATTCATTGCCCGTTTTGTAAAAAGTGAATCGAGCGGCAGGACATGTCATACTTGTTATAACGTTTTGTTACGTTGTGACGAATGTAAAACAATAATAATTTTATTTCGGACGGATATGTTTTAGTAACAACACCACATATACATTTCACATACACCCACACGCACACCCTTACACACATTCTGAATACTATATCCCACACTATTTTAATTTCGTTTGGTTATTAAACGAAATTTGCTAACAAATGAAATGAATACAGAATTTTTATCTACATTAAATACAACACACACTTAATCAATATAAAGCTTTCTGATGAACTATATTTTTTGCCTTTTTTGAGGTGCGTAAATATATAAAGATGATGGTTTACCGACGCGTGAACACGCGACGTATAATTGTCTATGCGCGAAACAGGTAAACTGCAATTCAATTTCTAGTTTATTGCAATGGTCTTGGATAGGCAATGTTTTTGGTGATTCCAGGTACACTGGCAAAAATTAAGGGGATGTAAAGGGGGAGAGGGGTTGCATTTCTTGAAACAATATTTAGGCAATATTTTTCTGTATATTTCATAGTATACGTGTGCAAATTTCCATCAGAATCGGATAAAATCTGTGGGTTTGTCTAAATTAGGGGGATGTGAACGGGATGAGGGGTTGTGTTTTTGGATACCATACATAGGAAATATTTTTCAATTTGTTTTCAAGTATACGTGTGCAAATTTGGGTGGAGATTGGATTAAATCTGTGAGTTTGTTTAAATTAAGGGTTATAAACCGCTAGAGGGGGTGGTTCTTCGGAATTTTTATTTCTTAGGAACCTTCATTCGCGGCTCACCAAAGTTTCACTGTAATCGTATAAAAATTGTGCATTTCAATAAATATCATTGGTAATTAAGAAGGGAGGGGGTTTAAGGGGGAGGATGTAAAGGGGAAGAGGAAACCATATGTAGGCAGTATTTTTCTGTATATTTAATAATAAATGTGTGCAATTTTTCATCGAAATAGGGCAAATTCTGTGGGTTTGTGTAAATTAGGGGGATTTGAAGGGGATAAGGGTTGCGTTTTTGGAAACCATATATAGGCAATATTTTTCAATTTGTTTTTAAGTATACGTGTGCAAATTTTGGTGGAAATCGGACAAAATCTATTGGGCTTTTTAAATTATGGGGTGTTATAGGGAAGAGGGGGTTTTTTATTGGAAATTTTATTTCTTAGGAACCACCTCCGAAACGCTTTCGACAATCGGATGAACGGTTTAGGAGCGCATAGAGGACAAACAAATTTACATTGATTTTTATATATAAGATTTACCGGATGTCCTGTATAAACAGACAGAAGTCCTATGACTATATGACCGTCTTCGAAACTGAATACTTGGGCGAACTTCTGCTTTTTTACTTTCGTGGATAGTGGAATACCAGAGATTAATATGTTTCGATTCCTGTCCTAAAAGGCCGCTTGGGAGCCATTCCTGAATTTCGCTCCTAAGAAAAATCCTCGGCTTCATGATATATAGAGCCAACTGACTGAGCCCAGCGGCAACCTGTCTGTAATCGTCCAAACAAATAATAATTTATTTTTGGGTTTAAATAATTTAGCCTTCGTCGTTTAGTTTGAGCTTATTAATTCAACACTAATATGTAAAGAAAATAACTCGTGAAGATATACAGAGTGTCAAATTCAGTTTTACAACCTGTGAAGTTATATTTTTATTTTATACTAGCTATACCCATGACTCGGCGCTGCTGCTTCCAAGTTTCTTGATAAATAATGAAACAAATATGCATCAAGTACTCGCAGATAGAGAACAACTTATCAGTCTTCAATCCACCTCGATGTACAACTTATTTTACTTAAGATCTAGCCGCGGGAATCACAACTTTTTTTTGAGAATCATCATATTTATTATTTCTGTAAGGTTTTTTTTTGTCCCAAGTCATTATTGCCCTTCATACCTATTCGAATTGATAAATGAGATATAATTTTAAAGATTAAGGAATCTGCTTTGCTCAAATCACATTTTAAGAAAGTAATTTCTCCAAATTCAACTCCTAAACGGCAAAAATTTCAATATTTTTAATATTTTTTTTTACCATGAACCTAAATGGTATTCCCTGTATTCCTTACCGAAAATCGATCAATGAAGTACCATTTTAAAGATTAAGATCTCAACTTTTGTGATATCACATATTAAGGAAAGAATTTTTCGGAATTCGACCCTTAAAGACCAAAGCATCAATATTCCTACAACGCGATCTTGTGTCACTAGCCATTTATCTCCCTTGATATCTAACGGAAATCGACAAATGACGTATTATTTTAGAAATTAAGGTCTCCGCTTTGGTCACTTCACATTTTAAGAAAAGGAATTTTCCGCAATTAGACCTTTAAAGGGCTAAGGTATTATTACTTCCACAAAGTATTTTTTTATCGTGAGCCATTTGTTTTTTCATGAAATGTAACAAATGGAAAAACTAGGTATAATTTGAAAGATTAAGGTCTCCACTCAGGCACCATTATAAATTAAGAACGAAATTTTTCGGAATTTGACCCTTGAAGGACAAAAGTAATAATCGTGAAAGTCGCGCTTATCAGACAGTTCAGAACCAAGCCGTTAGACAACAGCAGCACATATCACGAAAAGATTAACTTCTTCACTGGTGTCAACATTTATTACTTACCTATTACACTAAACAAATAAATAATTGTTACAAATCCTATTACAAACCACCAAGCTTACTATTAATCACATTCGCGAAATTTTCACGTGGGTCATCTAGTATCGATGATATTTGACCTGTGTATATCATATTGTAGTGACCCACGGTTTTTTTTATTAAATTAGGGGAATACATTTATCATATCATATAACGGTACCAGTAGCCAGGTCAGTTGCGACTGTAAACATCAACAGTTTCAGACATCGGAATGGGGCGACACAGAAGCCAATGCCCAGCAGAGAGCGTCAGCAAGTCAGCAGTAATAGGCAGAGCACTACGAGCACTCGCTAGGAATGACCACATCAACGGAGGACGTGGTTGGGCAGAAAGCATCCCCACCAAGTACGGGGGAGTGGGGGAAGCATAAACAAAACCAGAGTGCACAGAGGGAGAAGAGGTCGTCATCGGCCGGGCTGATTAGATTTGGCGGGTCACAACTGGCAGTCTTCGGGCAGCCGAAGATGTACGCAGCTTAAGCAGTCTACAGCAGCATCACCATTGTAACAGGTGGGAATGATCCACATTGACATAGTTACTATGGGATCGTTGAATTGATCGAAGAATTGAAAGCTCTGACATTAGTCGCAAGGGTAACTGATCGAGCTATCGTTCGTTCCCCTAATACAGCTTGATCATAAGTATCACCAAGTGACATTAATGAGACTCAAAAGCAGCTAATCAGGGTAATAGTTTATCACTGCTGAAGCCAGAGGTAAGTGCGTATCAGATTTTCGAGCAGAACTGAGACTGTGTTGTTTTGCTGCTGGGCAGGTCCCGGCGACGACCCGGACGGAATGGACGACTACTCTGCTAGCGTGAGCGCCATCATGCAGCGGCGAGCGTCCACCCGCAGGCACAGCCGCAGGAGGCGGAGGCCCTCCTCGCCCTTCACGCCCCCGCTCTGCGCCCCCGGGGGCGGAGGAGGGATGGACCCCGAGCAGCCCCCCGCCGCACAGCGCCGCCGATCCTCCGTCTACACCAACAGCTCCGGAGAGTGAGTAGCATGCTCCAATGCCGATATGGCCTCTGATTCTCATATACATCAATGATTTGTGTGACAGTAAGAGGGAAGAAAAGATTATTTGCCGATGATGCCGTTATTTATCGTGAAATCACAACCCAGGACGACTGCGCTTTGTTACAAGATGATATTTGGAAATAGTTGCTTGGTGTAAATACTGGTAGTTGTAATTAAACGCCAAGAAGTGCCAAGTCATACGTGTAAGTAAAGAGGTGCCACCATTTAGCTCTGAATATGAAATTAACGGTACTGTCCTTAAAACGGTAGATTCCGCTAAATACCTAGTGGTAGCAATTCGTAGTAATTTGTCGTCGAATGAGCATCTCGAGACGGTAATTGGGAAAGCAAAACGTATGCTCCGATTTCTAGGACCTAATTTAAAACAATGCACTCCGGAAGTTAAATCGATTGCATACAAGTAACTAGTGCGTCCTCACTTAGAATAATGTTGTTTTGAACGGAGTCTCCGTCAAAAGGAGTCCTAGTCGATAGTAATTTAAACTGGTCTGAAAGTACTGTCTCAGTATGTCACAAAGCCTTCTCTTCCCTTCATGCTCTGTATAAATGTAAGAAATTCTTCCCCACTCATCTGAAAAAGCAATTGGTGCAGAATCTGGTGCTACCCCATCTCGATTAGTGAGGTTTTTCAGCAAAATTTGAGTTCGGCAGTCGTAAAGAAACTAGAACTTGTTATGAACTCATTCGATCGCTTACAGTGGTTGCGCGTTTGGGATCGACGACGATTCTACACTCTATGTCTCCTTCACCGCCTCATACATCTGAAAACTCCCGCCTACCTTTATTCCAATATCTCATATCTAGGACTTTCCCATAATATTAACGCCAGATCCCTGAACTCAAACATACTAACCATCCACTCCCACAGCTCGGAAACCCTAGCCAATCCCTTCTTCATTTCAGCGGTTAGACTGTGGAATGATATTCCCCTGAACATTAGAACTACCAAAAAAATCGGCCCATTTGAAACTCTTGTAAGAAAGCATTACTTATTGGAGTACAAGCTAAAAGATCTCTCCTTCCATGCATAACTTAATTTTTAGATTTGAATAATATTGATTTATACAGTGTCCACCTCTTTATTCTGCCTTCCCTATTATCAGTTTGTGTCTTGTTTCTTCATCCTACAGGTATTAAGTTTGTACCATTTACTTCTTTAACTTCCATTAGCATTAGTTTATACCATTAAATTATTAACTAGTTAAGCACGAATACTATTATGATTTTAGTTAGTATTTTACTCATAAATATTATTAACTTTTTTTGTTAGTATTACTCTTGAACTTAAATTATGCCAAATGTTATATAAGTGTTGTATACTGTTTGTGTAAGGTGTATATTATTTATTGTAAACACCTGGCATGATGTAAGAGAGGGCTTGAAAGCCCTAATCTTGCCAGGCTAAATAAACTTTTAAATAAAAAAATTAATGGAGGCATTGGAAAAGTCCCAAAGAAGAGATTAAAAGTATATGCAGATGGAGGGAAATCGTAAGTGGGATGTTGAAGGAGTTAGGTTAGGAAGACCTGGAACATCGAAGGCGTTGCTCTCGACAGAGACTAATTGGAAAATTCACGACTGACTTATTTCGGAATGAAGCAAATAAATATTACATATTTAGGAATGACCGCGGAAATAAGATAAGAGAAATCAGGTCCAGAACCGATTCATTTGTGTACTATTTTTTTCCCTGAGCGATTAGGGAATGGAATAGAAAGGATTTACCGGGAGAGTAAATTTAAAATCCGACAGGAGTAGCTCTTGATAAATCACTCGGGCTTCCTGATATGGGTATTCCATGGTTTTTCCAGATCACTCCAGGCGAATGCTGGAATGGTTCCTCACAATAGCACATGGACCCCTCGTACCATATCCCGCATATCCCTTCCAATGCACCCTCTGCCACAGATTTTTAGAGAATATCGGAGCAATAATAGTAATGCTCGTTCATGAAACGCTGGCAGCCCAACAAGTTGTTCCTTGCTTAAGTTTAGTGACGATGCCAAATTAAATGAGTAAAATATCTACACTATTATACATCTGTGAGCGAGCTGCGTCTGTATGAGAGTTTGAGGGAGCATCTTGCAAAACTACGGAACCAATTTGGATGAAGTTTTCACATATCGAAACTGAGGTCAGCGGTAATGCTCTGACCTCGCTTTAGGAACATCGACGAATCGAATCACCATCCGGCCATCCAGGTTTCTCGAAATCACTCAAGGCGAATGCAGGTACGATTCCTTCAAAAATGACATAGTCTAATTTCTTGTCGTTCCTTGTCTGCCTCTAATAAATCGAAGTCGATGAGGCATAAAGCCATAAGCAAAAAAAGAGCATCAACATATTTTGAAAGCTCAAGGTGTAGCTTAAAATTTACGGTATATCTCTTGGTTCTATGTAACCGGGAACTGGACCAAGAAATGATAATTTGTTCTTATCTAGACAGACAGGTTCCACAAATCACACTGAATCCCAAACCACAAATATCACGCTACAAAACAGGAAATGACTATACTTCAAACCTAAAGCCCAAACCACAGCACAACCCCACTTCCGCGCAAGCACAACAACTAGCTTGGCAAAATTAACAGTATCCTCACCAATCTACCGATTGAGGCCAACACCAGATAGATCAACCCTCTACAGATTATTTGTCAAAGAAATACGGCGATTTAGACAAATCAATAGAAAATAATGGATATACAGAACCGCCGATTACTAAGTCTAGTTGATGTATTGTCTAGCAACGCTTTTTAGATTACGGTACTTAAGAAGGCACTTGAAATTTGAATATTGTAAATAGCATATACATTCAACAAGATTGTAATAAGTTTTACCTAATATAGATAAGGAAATGTGTAATAGATAAGTTACGCAAATGGATGTAAGAAGCTCTGTAAAAATGTAGATTGGCTGTATGGTCTCTAACCAAACGCCATTAAAAAAAAAAAAAAAAAAAAAAATCACGCTACAATACAGATAAATAGCCACCCCCCCCCCCCCCCCCCCTAGGATTCTGTTAGTATTGTTTTTGAGTTACGTAACTATGGTAACTTATTTTTTTAAGATTTCTGAAATGTAGTATATTACAATACAAGGAAAACATTAGTGAAACCTCTACACCCCAGATTAATCTTATATATATATAAAAATAGACGTGTTTTTTTCCTATATTTCAGTTTTCAGCCACCACTACCTAGCACAGATCACTGATGTTTGTGGGTGGAAGTAGCATGGAGTTTCCTGTCGTGCACAACGTTGGCCGAATGCCGATAGCTGTGGGGATGTGGGAGATATAATGATTAAAGTTGGTCAGTGCAGGGCGTTTTCATATTTCGACCAAAAATTCGTATCTCCGTATACTTCTCTTTCCTGCCACAACTACATAGCATAGAGCATTGGTGTTTGTGTTTGATAGTAGAATCGTATCTCATGTAGTGCACTATGGTTGTTAGATGTCGGTAGCTATGTGGGTGTGGGAGAAATGGGGGTTGAAAGTGGTCGACCTGTGGCAATTTCATACTTCTGCCAAAGACAAAAGTGTCATGGTGTATCACTTTTCAGCGAAAACTACAGATCACAGATAACTGGCGTTTGTGTGTGGTAGTAACACAGAGTCACCTTTCGATCACAACAGCGGCCGAATTTCAGAAACTGTGGTTGTGTGGGAAATATGGTGGTTGTAAATGGCCGACCAAGGATATTTTCGTATTTCGACGAAAGGCATGTGTCTCCGCAGATTTCACTTTTCTGCCACGACTACATAGCATAGAGCATTGGTGTTTATGTGTGGTAGTAGAATCCTGTCTGTTGTCGTGCACTATGGTTGTTAGATGTCTGTAGCTATGGGGGTGTGGAAGATATGGGGGATGAAAATGGTCGACCTGCAGCAATTTCATATTTCTGCCAAAGACGCATGTGTCACGGTGTATCACTTATAAGTGAAAAGTATCAATCGCAGATCACTGGTGTTTGTGTGTGGTAGTAACACAGAGTCTCCCATCGATCACAGCGTTGGCCGAAATTCGGTAACTGTGGGAGTGTGTGAGATATGGTGTTTGAAATTGGTCGATCATGAATATTTTCGTATTTCATCCAAAGACTTGTGTGTATCCGTAAATTTTACTTTGCTGCCGGAACTACATCGCGCAGAAGACTGGTATTTGTGTGTGGTAATAGTATCGAGTCTCCCATCGTGCACTAGGGTGGTTAGATGTCTATAGCTGTCAATATGAATTCTTTACAATCACGAACGAAGTCGTGGGTACCAGCTAGTATTCCAATAAGTATAAAAATGTGTCGCATTTTATTTAACAGTTTATGCTTTGATACTAGAAGAAAAATAATAGGCAAACGCATTACTACGCACACAAAGGTCCGGGCGAGCCAAGCGGCGTGTAAAATGGTAATGTCTTTATAATTTAATATTCAGATGTGTAGTGAAGAAGTGTTAAGATAATTGCAATACGTGAGGAGTAATGATGATTTACAACAAACAGTTTATCGTGTTTAGATAATATCTATGTGGTAAGGTAACAGGTAGAAGAATGCGGTAAAGAAACAGAAACTGCAACGATTATGCTATGCCTCCTCCGTGGACGAGATTGTTTGGCTATGCAGTAGCCACTTGTTCCGGAGGGTTGAGAAACAGTAAACAAATAAGGAAGGCCGGAGCATGCCGGAAGCGCTAGCTTTGGGCAGTCAGAATGTACACGTGACAAGGGGATGTTAGATTGCAGTACACAAAGGCATTTAGTACTGAGATTTTGCTGCCAGTATACGCGCAGTATTCAGTCAGGCATTCTGCTACTGAAATAATTTAGGAAGCATTGGCTAGTATAGATCATTGCCTATTTTCTGAGAAAACTATGAATGGTTCTTTTTTTTTTACTGTGGCTTCATGCCTCGTCGACGTCGAGGTCATTAGAGGCTGGATGGTACTGGGTACAAGGAACGCGAAGAAATTCGGCCATAGCCTTTTTAAGGAAGTATCCCGGCATTCGCATGGAGTGATTTGGGGAACCATGGAAAACCCAAATCTGGATAGCCGGACGGGGATTTGAACCGGCGTCCTCCCAAAAGCGATGCTAGAGCGTTAACCACTCATCCACCACACTCGGTGAATGGTTTATGTAAATTATATGTTATCGTTGTTGAACTAAAGAATTTTCAATCAGTCAACAAGCTTTTTGCCAGTGGTCGGTGGTTCAACGAACGAAACAGGACTACTAAATAGCAGAAGTATATTGATTCTTATAAAATCTTCTCACCGCATTTTTGTTAACCAAACAGGTGATATTTCAAATATACCGAAAAAGAGGCACTGAAGGATACCATCAAAAAATACAGTTTTTTATGGCATTCGGCTAATTAGGCCATACAGCCGGCGATTATGACGCTTCAAGTGATCTAGACGGACATACCACACTTAAATCCCAATGCCCTCGGCCGGATTTGAACCGGCGAACTTCGATAGGTGGCGCCAGTCTTCTAGCCCCTACGATCCCCAGGCCAGTTTCTTACTTCAGTCAACGTGTAAAGTCAATATGTCGAACTATGTTTATTAATAAAGCGTCATAGTAATTATCACTAAAAATCAGTGGTATTCACTTATTCGATTTCTGTGACAGAACTACTTTGAAAAAACAATTAAGGTGATGCATCTGAAGCCCAGTCAAATAGTACTACCAAACAGTGCCATTACATGGCTTAATGTGCCATTAGCGCTGTAGACAGTATTTCGACAAAGTTTGTATTTTCACTGGTGCCCCAAACTTAATGACGCGATGTA
Organism: Vandiemenella viatica; assembly: GCA_031002005.1. NCBI lineage: Eukaryota > Metazoa > Arthropoda > Insecta > Orthoptera > Morabidae > Vandiemenella > Vandiemenella viatica. Next base: position 274,326,060 of record JARYHS010011408.1, read on the forward strand.
TAAAGTAATGTAACACATTAACTACTACGAGTAGGTGAAAAAAATGCGGGGGTATATTGCCAAGATTTCCCACACGAGCACAGGAAGCTAAATATTACATTGGGACTTTAGCGCCAAACATGTATGGCTCTGCACATGAGGCAGTTGAGGGAACAGGACAAGACAGTGTGTATTCATCAGCGACCTGTTATGGTGCACCGTGTTCGTGTCCTTCATTACTAGATGGCTCGGAGACAACAGGTGGATGAATTCATACGGGGTAAAACTGAAAGAAGAACGAAATAGAGCGAGTGTAGCCCAGGAGTTTGTCATTGCTCTCAGCATTGTTTTATGCACATGGGAAGCGTTCCGAACCACAGGCAGTGCTGCCCAAAGGAGAGAAGGTGATCGACCACTGTCAATTACCGCAGCAGATGGCCATCCTGATCTGGGTTTTCCATGGTTTCCCGGATCACTCCAGGCGAATGCTGGGATGGTTCCTCACAGTAGCCCATGGGCGCCTCCTGTCATATCCCGTATATCCCTTCCAAACCATTACCTTCCCGGATAGATGCAATGCACCCCCACCACACACTTTTAGTGAATCGGGGAGTAATAGTAATAATAATAATAACAATAGATAACCACTATACTGTGCAACAGGCAAGAAGGGACTCATGTCAAACAGTGGGTGCAATTATAAGCACATTTATCAGGACTGCACGGCTAGTGATGATTCGATACAAGTAAATAGCAGTAAGTACTCGATACTTTGTTTCGACACCGAGTACTTTGCGTATTCGAATTAATTCATTCGATACTTACTCGGTATCGGAAGAAAAGTACTTGTATCGAATCGAAACGCACCAAGCATCAACACTGCTACGCCACTCAGCCGCACCTGCCAAATTTTTTTCCCGCTACGTCAAGTTGGTAGCACTGAAAATTAAACACAATCAGTCTTAGAATAGGCAACTGCCACAGACAATGAAATCTCGAAGAGTTTTTTTTTTTCTATGTCCTTAATTAATTATATTAAAGTCGTATTTGGCGCGCATTTCGCTATGCTTGGCCTATAGTCGTTCCCGCGCAGTCCTACACCAAAACTAAAAGATATGGTTCAGAGAATCTAAGTAGTCCATGTGAATCGGAAGAAGCATTTCACAGGATTATGACTTCTTGAAACATCACAAAGAGCCATCCCACAGCCACAAACAGAAAACGCACCGTAGTGACAAACTTTCTACTTGTTAAACACTGTAACGTCTCTTAAAAAGCAATCCATTTACAGAATGGGAAGAAATGAAACTTATATTTCCTTGTCTGCACAAATACATAAATACACACAACAGTATCTTATTGTTGTAGCGGTGTCAGTACCGAGTGAATGTTTGTTCTCTTAGCCAGGTGAAACAATTACAAACAAAAGAACCAAGCTGTCCTCAAAATATTTCGAACAATTGCTTTTTTGAGAAACCTTCCAAAACGCGCACACTTTTGTTTAAAAGTGTTAAAATTTTGATAAAATAAGACAAAACCTTCTAATTTCCCTTACAATGTGCGCTTAATCATAATTTTAATAAATAAATAAAAAATTTACTAATTGTTATTTGATTTTATTACACTAGCAAATAAAATAAATAATTTACCAAAATGTCACGTATATTCTTAGATTTCGACATTAATTTAAAAAATTATCGATATGAGTAAGTATCGATACTTTTGCAGTACTGATATGAGTAAGTATCGTAGGGCAATTTGAATACTACTCATTTGAGTTTGTATCGATACTTTGATGGTATCGGAACATCACAATGCACGGTACGCAATGTCACGCTCCACAATGGCACGGTGACTGCATCGTTTTGGTCTCTTCGCCAGACGACCATTAAGTAGTGTTCGGGTGACACCCGTCCATTAGCGGCACCGTTTGCGATGGTGCCAGATGCATCAGTACTGAACCGACAGGAAGTAGGGTCTCGTGTTCTTCTCAGATCATAGCAGATGCAGTCTGAGTAGTGATTCTGGAAGCATCCTTATCTGACGAAATATGTGAACCAGTTACGCACCCAGGGACATTGTCAGACACGATCGTTTTGATGGTCGAAGTGTTATGGTGTTGCGAGACATAATGTTGCATTGGCATACCGACCTCCAAATCTTTCAACGCGATGCACTCACTGATGCACGTTACTGTGACTCTATAATCGTTCGCCAAGTGCATATTTTCAGGGATGCATCCGGCCTTAATTTATATGGATGACAATGGGCGACCACGTCGAACAGCGCAAGTGGATGAGCTCTTGGAACGAGGAGATATTCGGCGAACAGACTGTCCTGCCCGTTCCCCCGACTTAAATCCCATTTACCCTGTGTGCAATGCGTTGTAGAGACATATTTCAGTGCGTCCACATGCACCAACGGCCATCCAGCGGTTTTCAATCATGCTCGTGGAGGAATGAAACGCCTTACAACTTAAACTCTTTATCAACTCTGTGGCCAGCATTAGAGCACGTTGCATAACATGCATTGCTGTCCGTGACGATCACACCCGTTTAAGATCTATGTCCCTCCTTTTTGTAATGTCTAAGGGATCATCATTAGTCGCAGTGACTTTAGTGTCTCTGTATAAAAGTGTCATTTCGGTTCGTCTTTTGGTTGCTTACTGTACCATACCATTACAGTTCTTTCTATGTATGCTTAAAGTTTCATTTGCTATGTTACTCGAAAGTGACACAGCATTCAAACGTTACTTTCGTCCTTAGGTTTTGCTCTAGTAAATAATTTGTTAGGAAAGTGATAAATCTGCAGCAGATATACTAGCACTAATCAATGGGTGCTATAGGTATCAGATTACTTCTCCGTCCGACAGGGAAGGGGTTGAGAAAATTAAGAGGTAGGAATTCGGCCCTGGCATTTCAAAGGAACCCTCAAGGGATACGCCTGGAATGATTTTGGTAAACCATGAAAAACCGAAATCAGGATAGCTTAGTCACCACAGCGGCCCAAAGCACAGGAATCAACTCTTCCGAAATGGAAGAGCTTAACCCTCAAAAACGAAAGGATTAGCACAACCGCAATGGAGAAGCCTCACTTCTTGTAATTTTATCAGAGCGGCGATGAGTCAAACTATTAGAGAAAGTTCAATCAGCAATTATACTGAGAAAGAATTGTAGTTCACTCTTTAAATTCTGTACAAATGAAGTACTTACAGATGGCCATAAGATGAGTGGAAAACGGGGTATCTACACAGATGGAAATTTCCGCCATACATTATTTTCTTCTGGTTATTGGTGACCTGGAATATTTAAAATATATATTTACTGGTGATTATACTTTCTGAATCTTAAAACATGACTGGCTTAAAAGTAAATATTTCAAATTGGGGTTGTCATATGAGGCCAGAAGAATGATTTGTAGGTTCATAGAAAATTTTTACAGAGTTGCCAGGAATATTTAGAGAAGATAATTTCAGTAGGACGCTACTGTAGGGAAAATATTTCAAGTAGAATAAAATAACTTTACCGGCAACAAATAAAGTGAATTAAGATTTATGGTGAGATAAAACTGAAAGTAAGACTGAAATAACAAATGCTGAAGCAGTCATTCAAATAAAATGGTGTGAAAACGAGAGAAAGGATGAAAGGAACTTTTTTCTATTAAGATTGATTCTATTGAGATTGATTCGTCGCCTCCTCTTCTTACGACAGCTTCGGTGTTCATTGAAGGTGTGATTATGGCAAGGCAGCTGTCTACGTGAGGCAAGGAAACCAGCTGCATTCGGATGTTATACATGTATCAAAGCTTCACGCCGAAATGAGAAGTTAGAATATATGTAATCGTAGGCTTCCACGGCCAGAGTCAGTTCAGAATGAGGGTCGAAACGTCGGCTACGATGAACATGACGCGGCGCCACCCGGACAGCCAAGAATCAAGTTAGAATATACTCGTATGAATGGTGCTTCATAACGTGCATTATGGTCACGAGAAGCAGGATATTTGATGGAAAAATAGAAACACACATTGTGCCTCTCAGCTAGTATTGATTTTTTTAAAAAAATCCTCATACTATTAAGGGCAAACAGTGCTAATCAGGAACTGTATCAGCTATTTCTGATCTGCAAGTTGTTAACAGATATTTGTCTGTTCTATAATGAGCGCAAAGAACTATTGGTTTCCTCTTCTAAACTTAATGCCAGTCCGGTTGCCTTCTTGTCGACTGCCCCTCCTCCTTTATACTAGTGGGATATAATAATATGATTGAATTATTGACTAAGTCACAACCACTACGCCAACTGCTACGTCAGCTACCATTCCCGCAGCTAAACTCCATTCTCGCAGTTTAACACCGCGGAAAATTCTTTTTTAAAACACATCTATGGGTTAAAGGAATCTCACTACCTAATACTGGCTAACCACGACCTTGCGGATACGTGTCCACGAACAGGGAAAACAAATAGTTGACATCCAAGTAGCATGTTCAGTTATTCTGTCTCCGCGTCAATACCACAACGCTGAGCAATTGCAGAAGTTTGGAGCGCCCACTACCTGTGCTACTTACAATCATAAAGAGACTCGAACAAATATTGAGACTAATAGAAATACAAATGCGGTTGTGAAACAAATGATGTGACTTGATTTGGAACTAATGTATGACATGCGAAGAAGAAGAAGATTTGAAATGATATGGAGATGTCCAGATATGATATGGAGATGTCCAGATGTCCAAAAACAGATTAGGAAAGTTGACAAGGGGACATCCATTAATTACGTGAGGTGAAATAGGGGGGGGGGGTCCCGCGAAATCTCACCAGATCTCACCAGGGGGGAGGGGCGGGTCTACGGAAATCTCACGTGAGTTTGTGAAAAATTTGGGGACAGTAGAGCCAAAAGAAAGGTCTACAATTTGCGCCAAAGTCGATTTTAGGAGGGTATTTCGTCCAAAAAATTAGGGTGTGGCCTAAAAGAAAAAAAAAAGGTTTACAAAAGTTTCCAGGGCGACACGGACCAGATCTCACGTAATTTGTGGATGCCCCCCCAAGTGAGCTTTAGATGAATGTAGGTTGACAACTAATTTGGATGTTGCAACACATACAGATTTTCATTACTCAACCCATCCAGAAATTATCACTTTTTTATGGTCTTCCACTACTGCGTATACCTGCAATTTTTACCTGTTGAGATGACTTCTAGAAGATATGTGTAGTTTCTGATAAGATGTCTTAATACGAAAGCATCTTTCGGGCGATTTATTCAATGTGCCGTGAATTTTGTGGTGCCGTAGTTCCTCCGTGATTCACTCAGTACTAGCTTGTAGATTCACTTTACAATGATTGCAGCCTCTAACAGTATGCGCCAATCAAATGACATATAACACTGGAAATTCCAGAAATTTAGTCAACCTCGTTGCAAAATCATGTCTATGTTGCATAGACGTTTCATCATTTCGACGAATTTGAAACTTGTCTAGCCATTTATGATTAATACCTGTGCAGGGGGGCTCTCTTATTTAGGTAAAACTCGTTTGAGCTTAAATAGTCTTGTTCAGGGCCGCATATAGGCTATACATGTGGTGCGGTCCCCCTGTCGGCAGTGGCCCTGGCTGCTTCCGACTATTGACGGTTAAATTCGAAATTGGGACCAAAAAATATATCGGCGACCTTTTTTTTCTTTAGCTCTACTACTGGCCCAGGCGGGGGACCCAGGGTTATGGAGCGGGCCCCTTCTTTGTATTGCGGGCCCCCCTTGAGGAGCGGGCCCCCCTTTGTGGTACGGGACCCTAGGCTACAGCCTATGCAGCCTATGCTTAAATGCGGCCCTGGTCTTGTTGATTACTATCAACTTTATACAGGGTGTTACAAAAAGGTACGGCCAAACTTTCAGGAAACATTCCTCACATACAAACAAAGAAAATATGTTATGTGGACATGTGTCCGGAAACGCTTACTTTCCATGTTAGAGCTCATTTTAGTTTCGTTAGTATGTTAGTACGCTCTCCTGACTTCAACCCTCTTGACTTCCATTTATGGGGGCATTTGAAAGCCCTTGTCTACGCAACCATGGTACCAAATGTAGAGACTTTTCGTGCTCGTATTGTGGACGGCTGTGATACAATACGTCATTCTCCAGGGCTGCATCAGCGCATCAGGGATTCCATGCGACGGAGGGTGGATGCATGTATCCTCGCTAACGGAGGACATTTTGAACATTTCCTGTAACAAAGTGTTTGAAGTCACGCTGGTTCGTTCTGTTGCTGTGTGTTTCCATTCCATGTTTAATGCGATTTGAAGAGAAGTAATAAAATGAGCTCTAACATGGAAAGTAAGCGTTTCCGGACACATGTCCACATAACATATTTTCTTTGTTTGTGTGTGAGGAATGTTTCCTGAAAGTTTGGCCGTACCTTTTTGTAACACCCTGTATATTTATAAAACTAGAATCCAAACATGTAACCAAACAGAGATGAAAAAACATGCATAAGGTAGTTTTGTCATCGCTCCGATACCTTTTGCAACCTTTCAGCTGTATTACACTCTCGAAATTGCTTCGAATGCTCATTCATTCTTTATTGACAACCACTCCGTTGATACCGTTGCACCGCCTCTTCATGTGGAAACGGTCGCAGGTTGTCAAGTGGCGCTTCTCAACAATTAATCACAACAGAACTGCAGTCAGCAACACAGCATGCTGTTACGTTGTCATGAAGCGCGCACTGTTCAATCATTCTGAGCAGCTATTTTCTTTGGCAATGACAGCCAGTTGAGATACGCTACTCGCTACTGAGAACAAAAAAATTTTTTTATCTCCCCCATAAGAACTTAGTGGGTCCTAAGCCCATATATTGACGTCTAGCAAATCAGAACTGGAAAATTTGGTAGGAGAAAAAGGTATATTGATGTCATAGTATTGCTACTTGTGAGGCGTTTCAGCAGTCTTGATTATGAAACAACCGCAGACGGCGGAAACACCATGGTAATGAAAATATGCCTCATACGTTTTAAATTATATGTACTAATATAGTAATATTTGTTTGGTAGCTTTTTTTTAATGGTTTACACCTCGTTGACGTCGAGATCTTTAGGTGCTGGAAAGGATTGGGGACAAGGAACAGGCAAGAATTCGGCTACGCCCTTTTAAAGGAAGCATACTGGCATTCACCTGAAGTGAATTCTAAAACGGTTGAAAACCGATACCTTGACGGGGGTTCAAATCTGTATCCTCCAGGATGCGAGCCCGGAGTGTAACCGCTCACCAACCACGCTAGGGTTGGTTGCTTCAAGCTGTGTCACTGAGCGCGTGGCTATTACTGGAGCGTCTAGTATATTTAATGTTCCAAGATTAATCTGAATAAAGCTGCATTTTGAGTGCACGATTCTAAAATTACGATGTACTAGTTACTCCTTGCAATGTGCGACCATAACCTGCACATATCTACTACAACTATTTGTGCCACGATCACGGGATGACCACTAAGGTGTAAGACTGACAATTAATTTACTCTTTCCCTTTTACACATGTTTAGCAATCTGGATAAATTGCTAATCTTCTAGATTCCATTTCACCGTTTCGCATCTCTGTGCGGGTAGGAATTTTTACGGGTATTCCTTTATTCACATGAGTGATGCGTGGTTCGGATTCAACGTTAAACAGTTGGTCTGGGAAGAAAGGAACAATCCCCCCCCCAATTCTAACATACTGATTTAATATGGGCACTTTGGATGTTTATAAATAAGAACTTCTCCAAAATTGCTTTGATCACAAGTAGGTATTTCGAAACTGGGATATTGTTGCATGGTATATGCTTTATGGTTTTAGAGATATTTACTATTCTATTTTTATCAACAATCTTCGGTAATCTCCTTTTAACGATTATTAAATACATATAATTAGATGCAAGTCGATCGGAAATTTTTCTCGAAAGGTTGATTCGATATTGGCCAAGAGATCTCCGAGTGCATTTGTCGAAACTTTAAGACAGGCCTCGGATATGTTAAATTATCTCAAACTGTTTCATAGATGCCCACCATGTAAGCTGAACTGAACCACTAGGTTCAGTCATTACCCCAGGACAGTTCCATAACTCTCTACTAATCCACACGCAACAGACTCGAGCCCTTAGTAGTGAATTCTGTTTATGCATTTTCGCTTGAATAATATTCAGGGTGTTTCAAAAAGGACTTTACAACTTTGAAAATTCATATAAATTTTATGAAACAAGGTACAGAGCTGGTTTTGGTGTTGTTTAAAGGAAAACACTTCAAGTTTTGACTCGCTTAGTCCGCTAGTGCCTAATCGCGCCGCACAAGCGCTAGCGGCAGTTACGTTAAATATTGCTGCCTTCACTGGACCCGAGCGTGCAAGCTGTGTGTTTTGGTTTGAAGAATCGAAGTCTGCGACTACAGTTCACCGTAATTTTCGTACCAAGTACGTTAAAGATCCTCCTAGTAGGCCTACAATTTATGAGTGGCATAGATGTTTTGTAGAAACAGGGTGCTCAGTAAAACATAAAAAATCCTCAGGTCGTCCAAGCACATCTGACGAGGTCGTTGAGCAAGTGAGAAAAAGTTTTGTCAACAGCCCTACGAAATCGACCCGGCGTGCATCTCGTGAGCTGCAAGTCCCACATACGACGGTTTGGCGTGTGTTGAGAAAACGTTTGCATTTGAAACCATACCGATATTCGCTTTTACAAGCAATTAAGATAAAATTGCACGTAGGAACTTCTGTGTGGATATGTTAAATCGAGAGGATGATGATGAACATTTCTTGGACAACATAATCTTTTCTGACGAGTCAACTTTTCACTTAAGTGGCAAGGTTAACACACACAACTTTAGGATTTGGGGCAGTGAAAATCCACATGAAACATTGCAACATGTTCGTGGTAGCCCTAAAATGAACGTTTTTTGTGCGTTGAGCAAGAGGAAAATGTACGGCCCCTTTTTTTCCCAAGAGAGAACCATGAATGGGATAGTGTACCTTGATATGTTGCAACAATTTTTGATACCACAGATCGATGAGGATAACCGAGAACGAAATGTTTTCTTTATGCAAGATGGCACATCACCACACTATCTGACTGACGTCCGGGATTTTCTCAATGACCGCTTTCCAGGTCAATGGATTGGCCGTGATGCGCCAATTGCATAGCCCCCCCCCCCCGTTCCCCAGACCTGACACCGCTAGATTTTTTCTTCTGAGGTTTCATAAAAGATATGGTGTACGTACCTCCTTTTGCGTCCACTCTACCTGAACTTAGAGCAAGAATTTACGCTGCTGCTGAGCAAGTTACACCTGAAATGCTAGTGCAAGTCTGGGAAGAAATCGACTACCGATGGGATGTCTGCAGAATAACCAACGGAAGCCACATAGAACATCTTTAGTTTAAAGTAAAAAAACTTAAAGTATTTTCCTTTAAAACAACACCAAAACCAGCTCTGTACCTTGTTTCATAAAATTTATATGAATTTTCAAAGTTGTAAAGTCCTTTTTGAAACACCCTGTACTAGTATAAAAATCATAACAGACACAAATTCCTGAAATAATTCTCTTCGACGGTTGCCTATCTTCTGTGCCAAACACCTGCGCCTAGGACTAGACAATACATCACAGCATCTGTACCGAACAGGTGGCTAACAATACAGGCAATTGATAGTTCCCTGTCTGGTACAGTCTTGCCTCATATATCAGCTGAATATTTTTTTTTAAATAACATATTGTTGAAAATGAAAGCATATGGAATATTAATAACCATACAAGGTTAACTTACTCAACCGTAAGGCTTTAGGTAACGTTACACAGTATTCAAATGAAACAAAATAATTTTTAAATTAATTTATCATGTAACAGGCCTATCACGTTTCTCGGTGACATTTCTTGAAAAAAATTACAACGCTGAGAAAAATTTAGTAAAGAAAAACAGCTATGAAATCGCCTTTCGTTTCATTTATATCCGGTTAACTGTTATTGCTTGAAGGCGTCGACTGTTCTGGTAGAGAAAATTAGAAAATAATCTTCTCAAACTGTAAATAAGTTACTGATAAACAATTAATTAAACGTCTGTTTCCAATTAAACCAACTGAGAAATAAATGGCGGCAGAAAACAAGACCTTCAACTCATAAAGGTCTATTTGTCGTCAAGCTTGTTAACTGTATCAGTCAAAATTGATGATAAAAATATAAAAATAAATAATAGAGTTTAAAAATATTCCGTTATACTGTAATAATTGAACCTAAAGGTAGTAACTAAATGGCATTAAAATCACTTAAATTTAATTGAAAACAATGTTTCATAACAGAAATTATATTTATGTTAGGCAGTTAGATTATAAGGTCCTGTTATAAGGTCCGTGTGGCTGAACTTCCATTAGTTCATTCTCGACAGGGCTTCTTAGACTTGCCTTGGAGCAATTATTTACCTTGTTTCAATAAATTTAGAACAATTCTCATATTTTCTCGAACTGCGCAATTAAAATTCTTTTCGTTCAATGCTCCAATGTTTCGTTAACGTAGTATGTCTGAAAACAATCCCACATGATTCGTTCCATCATTATTAAAACAATACACCAACAGTGGCTTTGAAAATTTCTTCTTCGTAAATATTCATATCCTTCAATCAAATTTCATAACTAGCAAACGTTTCCCCCTTTCTTTTCCTATATGACACAATAATTAAAAGTTCCCATACCATTTTTTTCTCTCCTAAAATACAGCAGAATCTTTCTCAGATAAATAATGGGATATTGACATGAGAAGAATAAATTACTCAAAACAAATCGTTTTGCATTACTCCACAGCCTTCAAATTATTAAAAGAGAAATACGTTGCTCTTGTTATTGACGCGCAGTAAAGACTAAATAATAATACATGTTATCAACCGAGCAGCCTTCCCCTGTTGCAATTTGTGTTAGTTCAGAGTTTAATAATACATCATAATTAATTTATTATTTATTTATTTATTTATTTATCAATCTTGTTCCATGGATCCCTGCTGAGGAAGTACCTCTGGGATGTGAAACATGTCATTGTTGATACATATACACATAATATGAGTCATATCATAGTAAATATATATATATACATATTTTACAAATACAAGAAATAATAATAAACATACATTTTTGCAACTGAGTTTTGCAAACGTCATAATGAGTACAATTAATTATTTTCTTCAAATTCTTGAATGGAGTAGGAGTTGCCAATAAGATAATCTCTAAGTTTTTGTTTGAATACATCTTTATTATCTGAAAGCTGTTTTATACGATTAGGTAGTTTATTAAACAGATGTATCCCAGAATAATTAACTCCTCTTTGTACTAATGACAGAGATGTTTGTGTTTTATGCAAGTTATTTCTGTTTCTTGTATTGAAACTGTGTACCTATGAATTAGGAGTAAACAGGTTAAAATTTTCTATGACAAAGCTCATGAGAGAATATATATACTGAGAATACATTGTAAGAATATTGAGTTTCTTAAAGAGTTGTCTGCAAGAAGTTCTTGGTTTTACCCTACACAGAAACCTAATAGCTCTTTTCTGTGCTATGAAAACTTTTTTACTTTGTGAAGAGTTTCCCCAAAAAATTATGCCATATGACAATTCTGAATGAAAATATGAGGAGTACACCTGTTTCATTAATTCTAGATCTGCTGTTAGAGAAAGTGTTCGTATTGCGAAGGTGGCACTACTTAACTTTGTCAATAGTGTAGTGATATGATCATGCCAACAGAGTTTCTGATCTATTTTAATACCAAGAAATTTTATACTCTCTGTTTCTAAGATTGTGTTGTTTTTATAGTTTATACATATATCTGGCTGTGTATAGTTTTTTGTTTTAAACCTAATATAATGTGTTTTTTCAAAATTTAATTTTAATGAATTTGCCTTAAACCAATTTGCTACTACTCTAAGTACTTCATTTACATTAAATTCTATAGTACTGTTTGGTGTTTTACGCACAGTCAGGTTAGTGTCATCTGCAAATAAAACACTCTTAACTTTGTCGGATAAATTTCCAGGAAGGTCATTGATGTATAACAGAAAGAGGAGGGGACCTAAGACAGAGCCTTGTGGAATTCCATGTTTTATTTTCTCCCAGTCTGATGAAGCATCTTTACTTATTTTAGAATCAAAAATTGAAACTTTTTGCATTCGGCTTTCAATGTATGATTTAAACCATTTACCTGCGGTCCCAAAAATACCATAGTATTCCATTTTTTTCAAAAGTAATTCATGATTTACACAGTCAAATGCTTTTGCAAGATCACAAAACATTCCTACAGGATTCATTTTATTATTCAGTTCCTCAAATGTGTTATTTAAAAATGAGTATATAGCCATTTCTATGGATGATCCTTTTTTGAACCCAAATTGAGAATTAGTGAGGATATTATAGTGTGTAACATGTTTTATTACTCTACTTTACATGACTTTTTCAAAAACCTTGGATAATGATGAAAGTAATGAAATGGGACGATAGTTCTCTACACATGTTACTTCTCCTTTTTTAAATAATGGTTTTACAACAGCATATTTTAGTCTATCGGGAAAAACACCTTGTATTAAGGATTCATTACAAATGTGAGCAAGTACATGACTGATACAGTCTGAACATCTTTTCAGTAATTTACTTGAAATATTGTCATAGCTGGAAGAATTTTTAGGTTTTAATTGTTTAATGAATTTATTTATTTCTGAGACTGTTACTGGTGGCAATTTCATCTCCACAAAGCTATTTGGTTCATAAATATGACAACGTCCTTAAGAGCTGTTCAGTTTGTTAATTTGGGGCATAGTAGAAGGGAAGAATAGATCAAACACTTATTTATTGGAATCTGTGAAGCAGATAATTGGTAGTGAATGTTACAATAGACCGCTGAGCCAAACGTATTAGCATTGGATTACGACACATGTTTCTGTAATTACAGTAATCAAATGTCTTATCGACTTCGAAATTTGTCAAGAAAATTGAAATACAGGTAAGTGGCGCTCTGTACCCGAGGTCATATAACCTTGGCATCTGTGTTGCATTATTACCTTTGATTCCTGAGTTTCTATCAGGTCAACTTCCAACTTTCACTTTGATTATTACCAAACGCCGTCTGAAAACTGTACTCGGAGTGACTAGTATGATAGTGGGGAATCCGGCATCGATAACGTCAATATCACGGTTTGAAGCACTAAGTAAAGTAGCAGGTTGCAGAATTAGCGAAACGAGTTCTTGAGATGCTGATGGAGCAAAACGACATTCATTGCAGTTTTGTATCATTATAGATATTAAAAAAATTTAACGTATTCAGTTTTTTAAGTAACTTTGAAGGGAAAGTAAATTTTAAAGAAAACATAAAATGTTTATTACTGCCAAAATTTGTTTTGAGTGGTGGTCTTTGATTACATATTACTCTTTAATTATTGTGATATTACACACCATATTTACGTGCTAAATTTTCGGACATTACTTTTCATAAATACAATAATTATGCACTGTTGGATGGATATTTCAAAGACATCTCAATCAACAAATTAAACAAATTGCCAAAAGTGAACAGTCAACAACGAAACTAAAATTGATATTAAGTTAAGAATTCCGCCTTTTGGACACAAAATCGTATAGCGGTTCATGGTCTAATTCTCTGTTTGTGCTAAATATACATGGTTCACGTGCAGATCGCAGCACTCACTATCAACACTTACACTAGAACATAAGTTGATGGTGCATGTTAGAAAAAAAATTAACTAATTAAAACATTAAACAAAATACAAATATTTTCTTACTATACGCTAAATTCTGAGACAAAATATTTCATTAACATGAAACTTCTTGATTTACCTGGAGTAGGACAGATGGTATGACTTCAATACTATTCTACTCAAAAGGATTAAAGAATGCATTAAATTTTATTTTGGAGTAGACTATAATAAGAAGTAAAAGTGATTCATATTCAGACGTCACATGTAACGGAGGGGAGAGTAGAGCGTACGTAATATAATTCGTCGTTCAAGATGAATCTTCTATTTTTATTGCGTATGTTTTAGTAGAAAAATTATAACATTTTAAATTCTATTCGAATATCTACATAATGCCCCGCAGACTAGAGTGAAATATTAGACGTGTTCACGTCGAAAAAGTAATTAAACTGCACATCCAGCGGTTGATGTTAAGCATGAGGCTTTGTCTCCCTTCCTTTATGCACGCGTGTGAGTGAGTTGGTGTTAATTGATTCCCCGCAGCCGGAGGAAACCAGCGACTGACGTAGCGCCGTTTGCAGCCCCTGCAGGCGCTGATGAGACTAGCGGCAAGTGGCCGACTCGCCCGTGCGATGGTGGCGGGCATTCATTTCGCCTAACGAACCGCGCCCGCACAAAGCCACCTCGGCACACCGCAGTATTTGCCGCTTGGCTGGAGCTGCCGGGATGGCTTTTAGCAGCTAAGCTACACTAGCGACATGACCTTTAGCGGCACTAGACCGCTTAGTTCAATGCTTTCCACCTTCCCTTTCCGAACCAAATATCCAGTGCTGTCATGGTGAAATAATAACTAACTGTCAAGTCTGGAATAACTTCGCGCGTGAGGTTACACAAATTGTACATTGAATTTAATTCACTATAAAATATACTTAAACTTTTTTTAAAAAAATAAGTAAAATGTGACTTTTAAATAGAGTATGTTATTAGTTTTGTGAAATTGTCTTTCAAGGGATATAATTAAATAAAAGGCCAAAAAAATGTATTTAAAAAAAAGAAGAATTTTTGTGACATGTTTATTATGCTATTGATTCTTTGTCGGATTTATATGATTTATTGCTAAAACTACTGAAATATCATATTTGTTAAGGTTTTATACGTTGTAAAAGATAATTCTAAAAGAGATCCATACAATTTTGCAAATCATGGAATAAAAAGAAAAATCCAAACATTTTGAGAGTCGGTGAGCCTTTCTTTATAATATAATGTTACTGAATAGTCTATAACCTAAAATTTACTATCATCCCACATTTCAGGTTTGAAAATATCAATTGAATTTTATTCAGGACATATGATTAGATTGATGTTATATAAGTAGTCACAGAATATTGCTTATTGGTCTAAATTAGCTATGAGATTAAATCTGTATTAGTTTTTTATGTTAGGAAGGAGAATGACTTGTCACCAGTTACTAACACATAATTAACTAGTGCTAAATAGAACATTGGTTTTCATTTATCACAGTTATTTCAGTAAAGAAAGGTATTCAACCTTATCATTCTAGAGATTGAAAACAAAACTCACGAATTTACAAACAAATATTGACACCTTTAATTTCCTTTTAACTAATTAAAGTAAATGAACTTTATTTCTTTCCAAAAACAAAAAAACGAATGACGTACGTGATTGAGATTACTCATTACTTACAGCAAAACATCTTAGCATTTCATGTTTCATGTTTGGTATATCTCAGTGGAGTGTACGAAACATCTCAGGCGTTACTGGGCATTTGGATTACTGAGTTTTGGAGAAAAACTGTTGTGGCACACTCGGTGTTCTTTACCGTTCATAGATGGCGACTCTGGGCATGGGATGTTACAGCTGCAGATTGCCTTTGTTAGGTCTCGAATCCGCGGTGAATTGTCTACGACAGGCGAAGTGCAGGCGTCAAACTGCTTCGTCCGCCGTCTCCGCGTATAGCGTTGCCCCTGGCGCCGTACGTAAAGGTGTGTTGGGAAATTGTGTTGAACCGCTACCAGCTGTCTGGGTCCTTCAGGCGTTGGTGAACTTCATACACCGACTAGCAGATTCCAGTCGAGAAACCAAAGATTCAATGCTTCTCCCGGCGTCAGCCTGCTCAGGAAACTTAGTATTGCTCCTTCTCGATCGACGCAGTCCAAAAACATGTCTCCCGCAACCAAACTCGGGGCCGATAGGCAAAATTACACGTACTTTCCAATCATACTTTCGTCTTATTCTCTATTCCGTTTTCACTTCTCCACGCACAGAAATCGCGCGCACTCATTTGTCGCTGCTGTCTCACACCATATTCTCTCATACGTCACTCTAATTTATCGAAAATCTTAAAAATACCCATGCCACCAGGAAGTGGCGATAAATCGTATCTGTTTATCTTCCTTTTCGCCAACTTGACCCTCGCAGCTCAGAGCAACCCAGGTCTTTCCCGGCTAATCTCCCAAGGGACTTCTGGGTTTGTTATCCACCTGCCTCCCAAGAAGTGGGGCCAATAATACCATTGGTCAGTGTCCTGCCTTGGCGTTTCAGCAGGTGCGAATAGCGCGTAGATATTTCTTTATCAATTATTCGCAGGGCACTTTAATTGTGTTGATCGCATGTAACACCACAATATATATATATTCGATTTAGTGTAACATTATTTTTAATAAATAAATTACGCCAAAGCAATTGACTTTTTTGTATTTATTGGTCTCCCATACGCGTTTCACTTCTTTTGCAGAAGCATCTTCAGCGGGTTTTTTCTATTAATTACGTACAAAAGTTGTAAGCAGGTTATGTTGTGTTTGGTACAGTGGAATTATTATTTAACTTATAATCTACTTACATTTTGTGGTCTATTTCATTTCTTTTAGCTCCAATCTCAGCATCAGTGCTTTTGCATTTTGGTGAGAAGTGTCTTCATTATTCAGTGAGGAAGACACTTCTCACCAAAAATGCAAAAGCACTGATGCTGAGATTGGAGCTAAAAGAAATGAAATAGACCACAAAATGAGATTATAAGTTAGATAATAATTCATTCAACTGTACCAAACACAACATAACTTGCTTACAACTTTTGTACGTAATTAACAGAAAAAAACCGCTGAAGATGCTTCTGCAAAAGAAGTGAAACGCGTATGGGAGACCAATAAATACAAAAAAGTCAATTGCTTTGGCGCAATTTATTTATTAATATTATCAGCAATTGAGGAAATGATCCACAACATCCAAATAGTGTAACATTGTTTCACTTTAACCACATCGCCTCACTTATTCACTGATCACCTATTTCGAAGTAACTATCTTCCTACAGGAAATAACTCCTACGTGCAAAAGTATCTTCATTCAGCCTGTCGGAATATCTTTCCTCCGGATTTCCTGCAGCGTACGATTTGACGTTTTCTCTGTTGTATCACTTATGAGTTCACTGATTACTTGTTCTTCATGGAGCGTCATTGCTCCTTTAATGGCCATTAAATACGGAACTACATTCATCCGGATGGAATAATAACTGTAACTCGGTGCTTATGAAAGCAACTTAAGTTATTTACAAAACTTTTTTTTTTACTTATGGCTTTACTCCTCGTCAACGTCGGAGTTATTAGAGGCGGGATGAGACTGGGGACAAGGAACTGGACGAAATTTGGCAATGGAATTTTGAAGGAAGCATCCCGGTATTCGTCTGGAGTGATTTGGGGAAACCATGGAAAACCCAAATCTGGATGCAAGGAAGGGGATTCGAACCGGCGTCCTCCCGAATGCGAGGCCAGTGCGTTTTCCGCTCACCCATCACGCTTGGTTTTATAAAACAAAATTCGTTGTATTATTCTGTAAAATAAATAAATAAATAAAAATGTGTTAGTTGTCATTCTGGTCCTGTCTGCATTTCGACATAACCACAACTTCTGCTAATATTGCTATTAAAAATTCATTGCTTCTATTACCCGTGTACGATTAGATTCACTGTATTTCGATCTAAATTTGACCCACTACAAATATTTACATGTGTCCGATAAAGTTACATCAGTAATAAAAGCAACTAATACTTAATATACAGTACATACTTTTATTTCATTGTTTCGGCAAATCACTTCTCCGATTAACAGTGACTTTAAATATCTGCATCAAATATAGGTATCTTGTAAGCCCGTCAAAAATGACGTGTTGAACGCATTATTTTAACAATTCCTTTCTTCTCTACGTACAATTTTCATCGAATTATGCCCATTATCTTGAGAATAACGTAATGTATGTATTTAGGGTATCGCTGTACAGAGAGTATAAGAAAATCTACATCGAACGAATTTTGATTAAGAAAAAGTAACTAATAATTAATATTTCAATTTTACGAAATACATACTTTTCCTTTAGTGTGCTGGCTGCTCATTTACTCGTGGATGCTCAGCTAAATAGAACTGTTATTCAATAACGCACATAACTTCCAACATCTACGGTCGTTGTTGGTTGGACAGTGGTGGCGGGAAGCATGACGTCAGGGTGTGGAAGACATCCCTCCATCGTGACCACGATTGGCATATAATATAGATATTATCAGTCCACAGAATTCGTATTTAATTTGTCTATATCGTGTGAGCAACTGTACTTTAAAATCGGCGAGGAGGCAATGAATGTAATCCGTCCTTTGTATTAATTCTTACAAATTATAGGTCCATAGTCTCTTCATTGTTTCAGCAGTTCTCTTTAGACGTAAAGATCTCCTCGTTGATTTCTGGAATGCCACATAAATTCTCTTGCAGCTCGATCTATGTTATTATTATTCGTTAAAATTTCTGATTACACAAAACCATGCTTCAGCATATGCCATGCTGCCAGTCGGTTGTCATAATGTCTCTGTCCTTCCGTCGTTTCTAATTCGTTGTGAGCTCTGGCCAATTGGTGAGTTTCCAACATACATTTGATACCATTGAAGACTAAAGAAACTTATCTTCCACCCCTATAAATAATTATTTAACCCAACAATGAACTTACCAAATTTTATAATATTACCTCGTTAATATTACAAGTAGGAACTGACCGAGAGTGGTGCGCAGTTTCATATTTCGAAGCTAAAAGATTTTGTAGCTATGAGGGTGTGACAAATCTGCAGACAGACAAATTAGAGAATACATAAGGGTCCCAACTATTACTATGAAAGTACGGACCCTTAGAAAGCCATAATTGAGTGTTATTGCATTTAGGTAATAAAAATGGATATTACCAGAGAAATCTACTTACGTAAACACGTAAGTAATATAAAAGTCCGTGTTGTGTTCGCATTACAGTATTAATACACACTCTGAAATTATCTCTTTGAGTTAAATGGTTAATGCATACACGTTTTTACACTGTTTAGAGAAACAATTGCTTCTCCTTCGCTTAAATACCATTTGCAGTTATTACACCAAAGAGTGGTGAAAAGTTCTTTTGATGTTCTTAGACGTTTACTTATAGCGAAATATAAAATTCAACAGCCATCTGATGTACTTGTAATGGAAAAAATCCTGTGAGAATAATAATAATATTGAACCACACAGATTTTATGATATTAACCCTGAATATACACTCTATGTATTACAAATTTCATCCAAATTATTTAGGCCGCTTCAGCAGTATTCAAATACAAATAAATACTTTATATATTTTCCTCTCCGCAACTACATTGTTTTCCTGTTTAAAGTCTATCTTATTTATTAATCCGCGGCATAAATGCTCTTCATTACAACTTTCATCCAAATTGGTTTATCAGTTTTCGCACTATT
This sequence comes from Vandiemenella viatica, assembly GCA_031002005.1. Lineage (NCBI taxonomy): Eukaryota > Metazoa > Arthropoda > Insecta > Orthoptera > Morabidae > Vandiemenella > Vandiemenella viatica. The sequence continues at coordinate 274,345,499 of JARYHS010011408.1, forward strand.
GAGGAAGAAACTGACATTTTCAGCATTCAGTCTCTTACGTCAATAATTTACGTCAAAAATTTTATTCAAAATTGTAATGCAGTTTCGGTACGTTTGGGACACAAACAAATGAACTTTGGTTAGGATTCTCAGACAGAAATTTTCTGTATGCTCAACAGCACATTTTCAGACTCAACAAGTAGCAAGTAGCACTTACAGCTTTCTACCGATCTGCACATTACAACTAGCTATTTGTTTCGGTGGCACAGAAGTTTAACTATGTTTCAGCTTTCCCTTTAAAGGTTTTTCACTTAAGATTGCCCCATATTGTTTTCCATGTTAGAATCCAAGAGGTCAGATTAGTAAGCAGACAGTATGAACAGTGTTCTCTGCCGTAGTCCGCTCAATTAAGAGAGGCGATTGAGGTCAGTATGCTCTATCCTTATTCGGATACCCTTACCCCTCCATACATGCGAAGGGGAAATCTTCCTGGACACGGCGTTCAGCTCGGAATTTCGAGAAGGGAGGGTGTGGAACGGTGAGGAGTGAGGCAAAGCGGACATGACCTTTAGCCGCCAGTGCGAGTGAACAGGGTATAGAGAGTGAAATGTTTATTCGGTTGCAGCACGGCGATCTCGGTAGACGAAGGCGTTACCCAGGAGCAGATAGTGGAGAACCTGCGACTACACAAGGAGGTGCTGAGCAGCGTCAAGCTGCAGCCGTGGAGCATGCGGCGCAAGCTGCGACTCGTCAAGCAGGCCAAGGCGTACGTGAAGCAACACGAGGGGGAGCTCAGGGAAAGGCTGGCCCACAACAGGACCACCAGGGACATGCTGTCCCGCTTCAACCTGCTCGTCGTCAAGGTCAGTCGCTACAGTACCAACTTCTTCAGAACCATGGGTAGCCTAATCATTGTTTCAATTCTTCTTTTCTTTTCTCAGAGCCTCTTCATCCTCTCCCTCCTTTCCCGCTCTTCATGTGAGATTTTTAGCACCATCTACTCCTCTCTCCTCCACTGCTGATTCTCTGTCCTCTTTTTGTAGCCTTCAGTCGTTTATCTCTGACATATTAATGGTGTGTACTTGTTTCTCCAGGTCTCCTTCCCTTCCAAATTGATCAGCCCTGTCCTTCCATAGTTCAACCACTCATTTTGTTCCTGTCTTTCCTCTAATCCTGCCAGTTGTCTCCCATATCCTTCTGGTCATTCTCTCCATGTCCATAGTGACCACAAGCCCAGAGCAGTGAGTTTTTATACTGGGGAACTCTCAACCGCACGACACCAAATAACACACTTTCTCGTGCAAACACCTTTAACCAACTTAGACAATGATACGTTTCACACGCTTATTTCATCTAAATTCTCGCTAGATGGTGAAAAATACACCACCGTATTCTAGTGCACTCTAGCGGTATTTTTACAAACTCTTAGTGTGCCTGTACTATGATTGATACGATGGCCAACGCCCGAAAAATAAAAGTATCCTATACATTGTCAAAACACAAATATTTAACGTCGATTAATGAATCAGAAAAGCTTAAACTGGAGATACAGAGAAAGGGATTAGAGAGTGGAAGTTCAACCACTCTACTGATTTCCCTGCGTTGTAACTAGCGTTACAAGAAAATCATAATGGGGTTGGTATAACTGCCGTAGGCACTACAAGCTGCGCCTACTGCAAGCCCATAAGAGCTATACTCACTAAAAGCCACGCCCCCAATCTTCTGATATATGCAATGTAACGGCGTTCCAAAGGCGCAGCCTTAAAAATACTACCCGTTTGAGAAACATTCTTCTATATTAACAGTTCTAAAATATTGACTGACAGTGCTTAAAGGTGTGTGAAAAATTCTCGAAATGCTTCCTGTTAATTTAAATTCTGTATTACCCTATTTAAAAACATATTTTAATATATCTTTTGGGGCGGCTCCGTCTCAGAGCCTTTAACGACGAGCCGCTACTGGCTCAGAGAATCTGGCTCTTTTTAGTCCGATTTCTACCGACATCATCCTCGTGTTCTGGTACAGCTCTTCCTTTGGTCTTCGCTCTCATGTTTCATAACATCACTGACATTCATGTCATCAACATTTGCTTACTAGGTAGGAGGGTGTATAAAGCATCATCTCGCAAAAAAATCCAATAATCAGAAGAGTAACCTGAGAGAAATTCGTGATTACATTCAATTAACGTGTTGTTTAATTATAACATTTGACAACTGTCCGGAAACTGAACGAATATTTAAAAGATTTGTTTTTTTTTAAACACTACCAATAATAAATACTGTCTTACGTGCCATTTGTAATTCCACATGCCAATAAAAACGACATTGCCAACAATTCATTATTATTATTCCAAATAATTGCTGTATGCTTATTTCTGTGCATGTGACAAATCAACCTCTCTTGTTTTTGGTCACCCCTGTTTATCGTGTGCTGTAACTTATCTTCTAATTAATATGAAGATATAATCTGAGGAAATTAACACGTTTAATAGGCTCGCTACGTTATCGAAAGGTATACCCGCTGGTTTCGTTAACCCTAAAAGAAACTAAAAGGTTTCGTTTATTTATACCTGGGGTACGCAGTAACCATATCACATACCATTAAACTAAACATTCCCTAAGGAGTAGTGTATGAAATGGACGAAAGTACTCAAATGACAGGCTTCTATTCCACAGAAACGCATATTTTGCTGTGTTAATTCTTGTAAAAATTGTAATATAGTATGTTGCCAAGGATAATGTATGAGAAACCCGATTAGCGAGGTTTAAGAGTTGAAGATACCGTCTACACAATTCATTTGTATTTTATCTATAAAATCTCAGTCAAACATTCAACTGAAAAGCGCATAAGTACAAAATCGCTGGTAGATCTTGATTTTCTGAGCCGTCCGAGTCCGTTCACCTAGCAATGCAGTGGCACTGTTCAGTCCTAAACAATGTGGGTAACTTCAAACAGAACTTAGTGGTAGCCTTGGTGACGAGAGAACCTCAGGCGCAGCTACTAGTCTCTTGTTAGTTACTCTCATGAGAAACTACGATTAAAACAATTTTCTGCATTAAGTGTTGCAAGCTGCAATAACATTCACAAGTGACTATATATATATATATATATATATATATATATATATATATATCCTGTGATATGGTCCCTACAGCACCCACCCACCATAATGTTCTCTTGTTGGAAAAGGGAAAATACCAGAAATATTCAATGTTATTCGTGTTCTTGTCTTTTTGATGTGTTTACGCCATACAACCATCATCTAAGATAAATGGTGGTTCATTTCGCTATGCTATTTTGTGTGTGTAATATATATATATATACAGGGTGTTACAAAAAGGTACGGCCAAACTTTCAGGAAACATTCCTCACACACAAACAAAGAAAAAATGTTATGTGGACATGTATCCGGAAACGCTTACTTTCCATGTTAGAGCTCATTTTAGTTTCGTTAGTATGTACTGTACTGTACGGACCAATTCCATGGCCCCCACGCTCTCCTGACCTCAACCCTCTTGACTTCCATTTATGGGGGCATTTGAAAGCCCTTGTCTACGCAACCCCGGTACCAAATGTAGAGACTCTTCGTGCTCGTATTGGGGACGGCTGTGATACAATACGCCATTCTCCAGGGCTGCATCAGGGATTCCATGCGACGGAGGGTGGATGCATGTATCCTCGCTAACGGAGGACATTTGGAACAATTCCTGTAACAAAGTGTTTGAAGTCACGCTGGTACGTTCTGTTGCTATGTGTTTCCATTCCATGTTTAATGTGATTTGAAGAGAAGTAATAAAATGAGCTCTAACATGGAAAGTAAGCGTTTCCGGACACATGTCGACATAACATATTTTTTTGTTTGTGTGTGAGGAATGTTTCCTGAAAGTTTGGCCGTACCTTTTTGTAACACCCTATATATATATATACTAAGTACAAAAGATTTATTTTATTTTAACACAATTCACCAATTACAGTTACACACATAGCTCAGGTGTTGCATCGTTTCTTGGTGGAAATAGTGTATTCTTTTAATAGAGTGCTAATATTCGATTAATAAGTTTGATCTATGTACGTTTCTAAAGGAGGAAGTGCAAAATATCCTCTTGATGCTGGTGAATGCATTTTAGGATGTGCGTAACATAGTAGTTAAAACTTGAGTTCAGTTTTAAACTGTCTGCGTAACCACTTTTTACTTGTCTGTGTTTGTGAGAGAGAAAAAAAAGGGAGGGAGAGAGTTTTTACTAAGTGTAAAATAGCAGTTACACTAATGAGTTTCACTACTTGTAAATACTTAAGAACTATAACATGGGGACACCCATTTAATAGGAACCTTCTTAAAGCAGTCATTTGCATAGCGACACGCTTTAAAATTTACCAATATCAAAGCGAGTACAGAAACTACAGATCAGTCATTAGGTATAGTATAATGCTTTTTGTTTATTGGCTTACATCAAGGCTGCCCTATCGATTTTTTAGATGGGACAAAATTTCTATTCTCAGTTAGCCTACGGGCTACATAATACAGGGCGTTCGCCGGGAAACGCAACCCACTGTTAGCGCTACAAGGAAGAAACTGCTCCCGGCGAGCGAGCGCTCAGTTTCCGGCATTGTTCGACCGTCGGCCGCGGACTATTTCATAATAATTACGCTTCATAAACTTCATAAACTTGTGTGCTAAGCATTTAAATGTGACGTAATTCATTAGCTTACCTTATAAAAGATGCTAGAAGTGTTGACCCTCTTGTGTAATGCACATTTCACATCTTCTGAACATATTTCGAGACACACGCTGCCCTAACTGACTTAATGATTTTTTGGGTGACTGTTCTAGTCGAAAAGCGATATCGTCAATTTTCTCCTCTGTGAGAATACGGTTGACCGACAGTCTCTTTTTGTTAAAAAATGAACCCGTTTCTCTTACTTTTTTAACCAGACGCAGAATTGTTGATTTAGCTGGCAGTAAAGAGCCAGGAAATACGCGACGAAATTTACTGCGACACTTTTTAAACGACTTCTTCTTCACATATGTATCGTAGAGAAATATTCTTTGTTGCAAACTGTAACGTACCATAATTTTACTCACACTCAAACACGGTACAGATTAATAAGAGTATGAAGCCCCAAACCAGCCAAACCGCAAAGAAACGTTTATTCACAACACTGATTAATAAGAGACTGAAGTCACAAACTATCTACAATGCAAAGAAACCGTTCTTAACAATGTAAGGGTCACTGCACTGTTGGGGCAGCGGAGGTGTTAAACAGTGCGGTGATTCATGGTCCCGTGTGGCGGAAACTGCTGGCACGACTGACCGAGCAAGTTGCCGACGGCAACAGACTGGGAGGGTAGCGTTTTCCGGCGAACGCCCTGTACTTGCTTATAATTACAATACATATTTAAATGTAAGAAAGATATAAGTAACACAGTTTAATTACAATCAAAAAGTAAAAACCATCAATGATACCTTTGCAGAGCTTTTTTTTACTTATAATCAAAAAATAAAGACATCAATGAGACCTTTGCAGAGGTTATTTTACACGCTTTATATTAGCTTGACATGTATGTATATATGTATGAATGAATATAACGGAATTTTACAACTCCATTTTGACCTACAATACAATACAATAATTTCACAGCAATGGCCTGCTATTCTTATTACTTTGACAGTAACAACAGAAAAATTGTTGAATGTCGTGGAATTTTGCAATTTAATTCTAACCCAATTCCAGATGTCCGAATTGTTTGAAATTTTATGATGTATTGATAACTGATTACAATACAATAATTTCATAGTTATGTATTGATATTATCAATACTTTGAAAGTAACAAAAGAAAAAAGTTTCACACGTTTTAAGAGCCGTTGACAATACAGTAGTCTCTTAGCAACGTCCTGCTATTCTCGTTACTTTGACGGTATCAATAGAAAAATGTTGTATGTATTGGAATCTTTCAGTGTTTACCCACTTCCTGACTTCCGAATCGTTTGAAATTTACACACTGATTAAGAACCGATAAAAATTCAATAATTTCATTCTCACCACGTTGTCAGTAACAACTTAAATGTGGATGAATGTAATAGAAAATTTCAGTTCAATTTTCACCCACTTCAGAAAGTCCGAATTGTGCGAAATTTCGCACACGTATTGAGAACCGATAACAATCCAATAATTTCATATCTATGTCTTGGTAATCTCATTAATTTGACAGTAAGAACACTAAAGTGATTTACCGTTTATGACAGATGTGGCATCACGCTTCGTGGCTGAGTTTGTTAAGGCGCGTGACTGGCGAACAGACGTTCCCTGCTCGAATCCCGGTTTCTGGTGGAATTTTTACGGATATCATAAGCAGCAAAGATTAGGCTAATCCACAGTTCGTACTATTATAGAAGAGTAGTGTTCCGCATTTACCCTGCTATTGAACTTCTGGTGGGGTTGACCATTTAATTGTACGTTACTTGTGGGAATAATAATCAAAAATAAAAACTATAACACAAAGAAAGAGAGAGGTTGTCGAAGAAAATCCTACACTAAGAAACATACTTTGAAACAATCTGAACTAAAAAGTTAAAAATAAATTGTAATTTAAAAAACTATAAACATGTTTTAGTAGTAATGTGAACTAAAAGGTTAAAAATAAACTTTAAATTTAAATATTTTGTTTAACAGTGATAGGACGTTCCACAATTCAGGATAAATTAATTTTTTGAATAAACTTAAAGAATAAAGTCACTGATTACAAAATTAAGTTTAATGTAAAAAAAGCGTAGGGTGATCTGTATATAACTTTTGACAATGGCTCTATCTTTACTAACAGCTAGCGACAAAAAAAAATTGTGACAACTGATATAGCACCCCAAGTTTTTTTTACATTAAAGCTAATTTTGTAATCAGTTACTTTATTCTTTAAGCTTATTCAAAAAATTAATTTATCCTGAATTGTGGGATGTCCTATCGCTGTTAAACAAAATATTTAAATTTAAAGATTATATTTAACCTTTTAGTTCACATTATTACGAAAGCGTGATTTTAGTTTTTAAAGTACAAATTAATTGAACTAGCATATTATAGACAGCTGCCTCGGGTTTGGCAGCCTTAGTTTAGATCAAACTTGTACTACACAACGCCGAACGTTCGTAACATAACTAGACGGAAGGCGATGCAACCTTAACACCACTTGCTACGTGTCACGCATCTAGCGAATATACTCTGTCTAGACCTTTTTTGCACTATCGTTAAAATAGATGAGTTATGAAATTAGAAATCTAAATCTTCAAGCCAAGTGAATAAGAATATTCTGGTGGTACATAAGTACTTAATGTTGTTATACTTCAGCTCCCGTTTAATTTCGGTTTCTTGAATTCAGCAGGTTATAGTGATTGTGTAAGTAAAATGTTTTCCATGACGATTTCCATGACACCGTTCTTGAAAACCTTCATTAATGATACATATAGTCCTACATTCACATACCACACATCAACACGATGTTTACTTGTTACTTGCGTTTGTGTGTAGAAGTAGCCTGTAAATGAATTCCAATTGTAAAATCTTCTTTATCCTATCCATGCCCGGAAACCTTTATGGTCCACTTCCATCTTTTTCCCTGGTAGTATATTGGATTACTTGTCACCATGATACTCTTTGTCTATTCATTTTCTCCAGCCATAATGTTGAACAGATTTGACTTTTTTTGTTTGTCATGTTTTTGTTTGTCATGTTTTTGTTTGTCATGTTTTCGTTTCTTATATGGTGCAGAAACACATGCTCTGCGGTTCTTCCGAGAACATTTTAGTGGATATTTTAATTAAAATGAGTTTATTTGTTAATTAGTCCTCCATTGATTAATAGTTATTCCATCAATCGCCGTCGATTGTGTTTTAAATCAATCACAAGATTCATACTTCAGTCCTGTACTCGAAGCCATGTGATGATCCTTGAGTTTGTAACCGTTAATACAACACTCATGTTGGCCGTTGAACATGTAATGAATACGTTAATGGTAATGAGCTTTAGTGCTTGACTAGTCCTTCATTGATTAATAGCTCTTGCAGCGATAACCGTTAAGTGTACTTTAAATCAATCGGAAGATTCATATTCCAGTCCAACACTCGAAAGCCTTGCAATGACTATTATTGGTGATTATAACACATGCTAGGTTTGTGTTTAGTTAAAATTGTAATTAAGAGTGTCAAACTGACTGAACTGTCCGGCTGCCAGATAGGATATAAGTGAGGTTAACACAGTTTCAATACTGCTAACTGTTCAACAGTGGATTTTATTTCTCACAACTCCTACTAAGGCGGCATTAGTCAAATGTAAATTGACTTTTTCACCAAGGATGCAGGTTCTTAATCAAATGGAAACTAAAACAAGTACTTACGAGGAAAATATTGATACCGAAGATTACAATTTGTTTCAATCTAACACCGTCCTTACGTCTCAGAGGATAAATAAGTTTCAGCCCGCAACAATATCCTGCGGAAACTCACAGGAAACGTATGGGGCGCACATCCAGCAGTGCTTCGAACATCAGCTCTTGTACTGTGTTATTCTGCTGCAGAATATGCATGTACCGTTTGGTACAACTCTGCTTATGCCAAACGAGTAGACGTAGCGTTTCATGAAACCTGCAGAATTCTAACCGGTTGCCTCAGAGCCACGCGGATGGAAAAACTACATGTTCTGGCAGGAATCGCTCCCCCTGATATAAGACGGAACGTAGCTGCAATGTCAGATAGAAACAAGGCTAATCAAAACGTTGCTCATCCCTTATTCGAGTATCAACTCCCCAGACAAAGGCTGAAATCTAGGAGAAGCTTCCATAGGACGACAGCTGCTTTAGATGTACCGCCGAAAGTTGCCCGGCTCAATCTGTAGTGAGCAAGAATGACTCGTGTGAATCAATGGGTACCTACTGTAGAGGCGCTACCACCAGGTGGCAGCCTCAACTGGAAGACCTGGACCGAGCGTGGTGGTGTAACGGATAGCGTTCTGGCCTCGCATTCGGGAGGACGGCGGTTCGAATCCCCGTTCGGGCATCCAGATTTGGGTTTTCCATGGTTTCCCAAATCACTGCAGGCAAATGCCGGGATGCTTCCTTCAAAAGGCCATGGCCGAATTCCTTCCCATTCCTTGCCACCATCCTTTCCCGTCTCTAAAAACCTCGATGTTAAGAGACGTAAAGCAGTTACAAAAAAAAAAAAAATGGCAGACCTGGAGAGCGCTAAATCCGCTGAGAAGTGGAGTGGGCAGGACCAAAAATAACCTGGCAAGATGGCATTATCTTGAAGATCCTAATACTGCGTGTGAGTGTGGGGTAGAACAGACCGTTCAGCATTTATACAATTAGCCGCAGTGCCCACCAACCTGCTCTTTGCAAGACCTCCTTCGCGCCAGTGACAATGCCATACAAGTTGCTGACTTTTGGTCATCCATTATATGAACTCTTTGGTGTTGATTAACATCATTTTATTTCTGTTATTACTGTTTCTAACAATTTGTAAAAGCAGCGTTTTTGATAGAAAATAAATAAAGAGGATAAATCATCCTTAAACTGAGCCCTCACAATTCTGTATTATCAACGTTCGTACAGTTATCAGTTCCAAATCGCTCGAAGTCCTGCCCTTGTAAAAACAGAGCAAGTGCCAATTCAGACAATTCTCGCACTTGTTGAATCCATAATGACATAATAAAAGATTTATGAGCTGCTTGTACGCGAGCACGACCACGTTTCCACAGTAGTTGGTCGTTGCTGATCTCGCAGTTTCTTTTCCAGGCTGTTCAGGATTTTGTATACTTTAATTATAGTGCATCTTTGGATTTTGGTCGCTTTAAATTCATCATTAATTATCCTGAAACATCCGTTGTAATTCTGTATTTTGAACAATATATCCGGAAATTCTAAATTTTGTAAGTGATATTCTAAATATCGGAATGTGTTAACTTGGATAAAACTCTATTGCCAAGGACTAATTCTGAAATAAATATTTAAATTCATACACAATATTGCATGTATCAAGTTATGCCAATATAACTTTAAGATGTCATTTTTTTTTTTTTTAGTTTAATGCCTCGTCGACGTCGAGATTATTAGAGGCGGGAAAAGACTAGAGCAAGGAACAGGAAAGAATTCGGCCATGGCATTTTGAAGGAACCATTCCGGGATTCGTCTGGAGTTATTTGGGGAAATCAAGGAAAATCTTTTTTTAGAGACAAATTAGTATATTTTGGATGGAATAGAAATGATACGGTACATTGTGAAACAGATCCGTTACGAAGGTCATTAAGGGAATTTCTCGCAACATCTGATGCATTAACGTGCTTAAAACGCCATCTGTGTGCCAACTCTCAACGGCCAGAAGTGATCGTATCAGCAGGTAACTTTAACAGAAGTTCTTGTGCACGTTTTTCTCCTTTTAGCTGAAGAGTTGTTGCAAGCCAGTGAGGCACTGGCAGTGAGCGGATGTTTAACTGACACTTATAACCAATAAACGCGTCGTGATCGAAATCATTTGCGCGCACGATACCTTGGCGCAAAAAGTGCCTGTGGTACCGAGTGTGTATCGCTTTTGGATTGATGGCTGTTTCCTTTGTTCGTGGCCGTAATTCACGCCACTTCGTTATCACAACGTCAATTAAGCCGAACACCAATTGTTCCACATGTCAATTAAGCCTGATACTGTTTCGCGTTGTGAGGTTGCGTCGTGCCAGCCAAATGTAATATCTCGGCTCCCCTTTAAACTCATCAGTAACCGAGTCTACAAATAACTGCCATGGTGTTTCGGTCGCAGTAAATACGCTGTGTTCGAAAAACGTGACCTACTTACAGTTGGCATTTGCTTATGATGATTGCAGTAATTCAGTAATACTGGTCTGAGGTTTTTTCTTTTGAAAACTGAACTAACAAAATTACCTTTTAACTACGTATCTTGTTAAATAATTGAATGAGTAACGTTATTGAAACAAATGCCTTGGACCGAAGATACATAAAGGGGCTTGTACATGAGAATAATTTTTACGGCAACAGTTATTGCTCAACAGTTGCCCGGCAATATATCCGGCAATAGATGCTCAATATATGGCTCAGCAAAGTGTGGCTCCACTATTGCCGGGCGTTTGATGCGTTTTAGTATTGCTCAACATTTCCGGTTAACGCTCTGGCCTCTCATTCGGGAGGACGCCGGTTCGAATCCCCGTCCGGGCATCCAGATTTGGGTTTTCCATGGTTTCCCCAAATCAATTCAGGCGAATGCCAGGATGCTTCCTTCAAAAAGCCCATGGCCGAATTTCTTCCCGTTCCTTGCCCAAGTCCCATCCCGCCTCTAATAACCTCGCTGTCGACGAGGCGTAAAACCTAAGCAAAAAATAATAATAATCAACATTTCCTGTCTACACTCATTCTGTGATCACCACTCAGCGTCACGGCAGAGGAGGGAGTTGTAGTGGCTGCTGCATGTGTTATCTTGTAAAATTAAAAGAAGGAAAGAAAATAGAGTGGATTCAACCTTACCTAACTAAACTTAATACGATTACTCCTGTTGACATAGAAATCGTCTGATTCCATGCCCGTTTCCGGGCGTAGGCAACTCCCACTGAGGTGCTTCACAATTTTCAAAAACTTATATATTGTAATAATTTCGTTATTCACGTTCACTGAATCAAAACTTTAAAGATCGGATATAGTGGTAACTTTCTAGGTATTATAGTCTACAAAAAACGTTCCCATTCCATTTTTCAACGGTCATACCTAACGTAGAAATTTTGACATAATTTTCGGATAATGTGTTTATCTGTGTTTTTACTTTAAATCTCCGCAGAAATTTAGAAGAGGGATTGCTATTACACGCCATCAGCCTTTTTCTATTACAGTTGCTGCAGCTGATCACAGAAGGAACGGAAAAAACCGTGAACAATAAAATGCTTTAATATATGGTCTGTTTATCACCGATTTCAGTAATTTCAGGGGTTGAGATTACTGAATGTCCAACATTAACTGATATAGAAATTACAGAAAAATGTAAACCATAGCTAAACAGTTTTCCATTTTAAAAAAAAACATTGGGTTAAGTAATGCACGTATTCGGCAGTTTTATCGTTACAACTTAGAGACCAGTTTAATAGCAATAAAATAAGTATATATAACGACTATCGGCAGCAACTGTACTAACAATATTTGAACTCTCTACCAATCAGTTTCTAAATTAGCTATGCGACCGATTGGGCTTCAAACTAAAATTTATGTCTCAATAATTTCCACCTATCCTTTCCCCGAAATGGAGGAAAGAAAGCACAGAATTCATTCAATGAGATACCGTCCTGTCTTCATACCTTGAAAGATTCATGAAACAGCACGTTGATGGAAGACACCGATTGTAGACCACACAGAAGTAGATTTGTCGTGCTTCTTCATTAATGTCCATTCTTCCTGACACTTGATTGATTTATTTCTAATCAGTTTCTCTAAAATCCCTCAACTGAAATGAAATTTTCTCAGCCGTACCACAAGATGATGTCACAGAAACAGAAATTTTCTACTGCAGTCTGTGAAATGTTAATACCATGTAAACTTATCTTCTTGATCAACGTACAACCAGCTACATGGATGTCTCCAATGTCGGCGTCCTTATATGTGGTCAGCACCCTTCCCATCCACTCCTCCTCAACCATTCTGCGTGACCTTGCGACCAATATCAGGGCAACACAAACTATCTGCCTGTTGACAGCTGAATATCGTTCGTGTCCTGATGACGAGGACTTGGCTCACTGATAATTTTCTGTGACAACGGACGATGGTAATATCCATGGAGCCATACGCCGAGAAACTCTCCATCCTCAGACTTTTTTCAATCGTTACTGACATCCTGACATGTGGTGCCTACAGAGGTGGCAGTACATGCGACGAGAGCTGGCCAACATGGTGAACGTGCTGATCCCGTGGGAACTGCGCATCAAGGAGATCGAATCACACTTCGGCTCTGTAGTGGCCTCCTACTTCACCTTCCTGCGATGGCTCTTCTGGGTCAACCTCGTCATCACGGTGCTGCTCGTCGCATTCGTAGCCATCCCAGAAGTAAGTAAATACAAAAATAACTAACTGCTTGGTAATACGTACCGCCAATGAAGAGGAATAACGGTAATGGATACGGTTGTGGCTGGATATGATCTAGCTCCCCGACATACCTCCACGTGATAATTATAGTTATTACCATACACTTTTGCGGGTAGTCCTGCACATTCAAGTTCTACAGGTACAATTCTTTCGTGTAGGGACCTAGTATGCACCGTGACCGTTACGGTAACTGCGAAGACCCTACAGGAACTCTGAAAAAATGACGATCAACTGGGCTCTGGTGAAGCAACGATATCCTCAGCAAGCCGTTCGTGGGTTGAATTTACTTTCAAAACCAAGCACAGTATAGTTGTGTTTTAAGACATTCATTCAAACTTTCCCGTGTGTAAAACATGATTGTACATAAGATTACATGGAATCAAAAATGACATATGCATTCTTTTTTTCATTTACTACGTTTTAAAAGCTGAAGTAAATTAAATTACATTGCCTGTGATAGTTGAAATATATGTCGCTGATGAATATAGAGATTGGTAATACCAAGCGTGGTGGGTGAACGGTTTACGCTCTGGCCTTGCATTCGGGAGGAAGCCGGTTCGAATCCCCTTCAGGTCATCCAGATTTGGGTTTTTCACGGTTTCCCCAAATCACTCCAGGCGAATGCCGGGATGCTTCCTTCAAAAGGCCATGGCCAAATTCCTTCCTGTTCTTTGTCCCCAATCCCATCCCACCTCTAATGACCTCGACGTCGACGAGGCGGAAAGCCGTAAGTAAAAAAAAAAAAAAAAAACAGATTGGTAATCCCCTCGCCAGTCGCTTGTTAGAGATTCACAGCCTAACCATCTCTCACAAAATTAATACCGTAATTTTCCCTCTATGCTCGGTATTTTGCATTATTTGATAAAACAGACATTGACATTAAAACACATGTGAATAAGAGCCTGATGGTTTAAATACATTACCCGTTCCATTAGCTCCAGTGGAGAGATACATTTACGACCTTTATAGCTTTACGAAATGTCTTTTAGTTACCTAAAACCTATATTTTTGTAGTCAGATATCAATAAGAAGTATAAGCTTCAGACCATGTTTTGGATATGGTTAGGAATCTAGAATAGTTTTCATTTTTTAAAGTCAAAGGACATGCCCACTTCACCCAATGTGATTGAAATTACGAACTCGATTGCATTTGTACCAAAGTAATCTCTTTACATAATTTTAGTAATTTCTGGTGAATTTGAAGGGACTTAGATGTTGTAAAGACAGAAATTTTGTAAGGTGAGAGACTATAGCACTATATAATAAAGTGTCAAAGATCAGGACCAATCTGGCTGAAATATGAATGTATTTAATACTTTACGTTTTCTTTGCAAAATCTGAAGAATATTTAGAGGACTTCGAAGTATCATAAATAAGACCACGCACTATTCAATAAAATGGTCAAGTTCATGACCGCGTGAACCGATCTGGCATAAATAGAAACTTAACCTTTATTTCATGCTTTGGATTCACTCTGCAAATTTTGAAAAATTTCTGTTGAGATTGAAGGAACTTAGAAGTAGTATATACGGACGTTTTTGCGCATACAGAGACTATGCGTAGTAACAGCGTGCCATGATAAAATATGAATTGAACCTTTATGTGACCCTGAGGGTTCGCTCTGCAAAATCTGATTTTTTTTTTATTGCTTTACGCCTCGTCGACATCGAGGTCATTAGAGGCGGGATCGGACTGGGGGCAAGGAACGGGTAGGAATTCGGCCATGGCCTTTAGAAGGAAGCATCCCGGCATTCGCTTGGAGTGATTTGAGGAAACCATGGAAAACCCAAATCTGGATGCCCGGACGGGGATCCGAACCGCCGTCCTCCCGAATGCGAGGCCAGAGCGCTAATCACTCACCCACCACACTCGGTCAAAATCTGAAGAATTTATGTATAGTTATAACTATTAACAGAAGTATTAAACACGGTCACAGACAATGTCGATATTGTATAAATCCCCTTATTCCATAAAATATTTGCAGCATGCAATAAATCGAAATCTCGAAATCCAATTAGTTCACTTCTTTTTTTCACTTATGGTTTTACGTCTCGTCGACGTCGAGGTCATTAGAGGCGGGATGGGAACGGTGGGAAGGAACGGGAAATAATTCGGTGATGTCCTTTTGAAGGATGCATCCCATGCGCCGAGGGGATTCGAACCGGCGTCCTCCCGAATGCGAGGCCATACCGTTAACCACCCACCCACCATTCTCGGTTTCTTCACAGTTGCAATATGCTATCGAGAAAGATTAAGGTAGACAGATCGACATGTAGGGACTAAGCCACTGTCTATGCGTCTTGCCGTAGATGCTGACTGCAGACGCTAAGACGGCGGGAGAGCGCAAGGAGATGCTTCCGCGAGAGCGGCAGACGGCGACCAACCTGGACACGCTGTGGGACTTCGACGGCGTCCTCAAGTACTCGCCCATCTTCTACGGCTACTACACCAACAGGGACGACGCCTCCAAGGGCTACAGGCTGCCCTTCGCCTACTTCATGACTGGCGTCGCCGTCTACGCCTACAGCTTCGTCGCCACACTGCGCAAGTACGACAGTTTCGAACATTCATACTAATTAAATTAAATATTTACAATTAGATGACTGCTAGCTGGTGTCCACGACTTCGTTCGTGTTTGTAAAGAACTTGGATTGACAGCTACCGACATGAAACCACCATAGTGCACGATGGATGACTTGAGGCTAATACCACACATAAACATCAGTGATCTATGCAGGGTATTTATGGCTGCATAGTGAAATATAGGGACACACATGTCTTTGGTCGAAATAAGAAAACGCTCTCCGTCGACCAATTTCAACCAAATTTCCCACACACCCATATCTCCCACACATCCATATCTATGGTGCACGTTGGGATACTTGAGGTTAACGCCACACACAATCACCAGTGGACTGCGTTAGGTAGTTTTAGTTGTGGTATTAAATATAGAGACCCATACGTCTTTGGTCGAAATATGAAAGTGCCCCAGGTCGACTACTATCAACCACCATATATCCCACACACCCATAGCTACCGACATCTAACAACCAAAGCGCACGATGGTTGACTTGATGCTATTACCACTCACAAACACCAATGGTCTGCGCTATGTAGTTGTGGCAAAAAAGAGAAGTATAGGGACACACAAGTCTACGGTAGAAGTAGGAAAATGCCTTACATCGACCACCTTTAACCACCATATCTCCCACACCTCCACAGCTATCGGCATTCGGCCAACGTTGTGCACGATGCGAAACTCCATGCTACTACCACATACAAACACCAGTTATCAGTGCTAGGTAGTAGTGGTTTAAAAGTGAAATGCAGGAACACAGATGTCAATTTTTATAAATATACATTTAAGATTTGAACCATAAGGAAGGAATTTCGTAAAAGCTGAAATATTACGAATAACAACAATTTTTTCTGAACTAAATTCTACTATTAGGATCCATTTGTTTTAAAAGTGAGGAGTAGCACCCATTTGAAAGTGTCTGTTGAGCTATTTGCCTTTGGTTGCTCTGAGAATGCTTTTGAAAGAAGAACAATATTTGGTCAGAGTTCTTCCGAAAGACTGTTGAACTACAGATTCAGTCGACAAACCATCTCGCATTTGTAGCACGAGTACATCAAGTGATCAGTTTTCTACCTTGTGATGGCAAGTGAAATCATTAAAGCTGTACTGGGACTACAGTGACAAGTGAGAAGCCCATGAAGAATATACTGCGATAATTGGTTGGGGGAAATTTGGAGAATCCACTCATGATGATTGGCTAGCATGTTGTTGCTTAAGTTCTACGTCAGTTAAGCAAAATTGGAAGTACTATATGCCTGCAAGTAGCGAATACAAAAAATTAAACAAATAATTTTAATTATTATTTAGGGTTGTTTACTTTGGACTAATCTCTTATTCCAATAATAAATGCCATTTATTTTGGCTTACTAAAGTAAACAACAATTTATTTGCAATCGAAGGCTTTAGCTGAAGGAATAAATATTTGTTACCCCACCAGCGCCGAGTTTTATAGCGCGTTAAGTTAACTGAGCCGACTCATTGTCTGTTCTAGCCAAACTCCGGTACAGATAGGGTGCGAGGAGCATATGTTCGATGTGTCGGGCACTCGCAGTTCTAGTATCCGAGACTAAGGTTCTTTTCACGCTATACGGTTTTGAGCGAACGGCAGAAATTCGAATGGTGCAGATACAAATGGGCATCCCTGTTCACACTGTACGGTTTTTTTCTATATCAAGCTCCATGCTGTTCAGTGGTGTGCTGTTTGATTACAATGAATCGTAAACAAATAATTGCATTAATGTTATAAACCTGTTCAAGAAAGAGACAATATATATATTATTTTTGTGCGTACTTGTACTATATTCTTGAAAAATGTGATTAACTTATTGGAGACTGAAAGAAAATCTACGTAAGTTAACTTAATATGCCTTTATTGGCAATATAGCACAGCAGAAAGAAATATGCTGAAGACAACAAACATATTTTTAAAGAAATAATGAAAAAATACACAGCCAAACACCCACTACAATGGCTCGCGGGCACGACAGTACATTTTAAAGCCGCGTAATGTGAAAACGTGCATTTGACCACGAGCGCCAGCGAGTTATATCGGTCGCCGTCAGGCTGCCGTGTGTTGCAGTGGCGGTGGGCGGCTGCCGCGCGGCGACCGGACGGCATTTTGCCGTCGCCGTGCAGTGTGAAAGGGCCCATGCTCTTCTTCACGCCACTGAAAAATATCGCCTTTCGATTTTCTTCCGTTCGGTCAAAACAGTATAGTGTGAAAAGAGCCTAACTCCTGGCAGACCGCACGGTGTCTACCCTTAAAACTATTGACGAGCTACTCAACCCCAAGTATTTGGCAACGGATGTTTGCCAGTATGCACTACATGTACGATAGGATAATCACGTAAATGACACGGGATAGGATAATCACGTAAATCGGTGAATCTTCAAACGCTGCAAGGGAAGCTTTGCTAGCAAGAGAACAAATATGGAATTACTGCGATAATACTTTTTGGGGGGGGAGGGGAGGGCATTTGGGTCATCCTCATAGCATCGGCGTAGGGCAGTTGCTTTGGGACCTACAGGGCGTCCCGAATCCTAGTGTCCCAGACAAGCCCTAGGCAGACCACACGGGGCTTACCCTTATAGCTGTGGTGGACTGCTCTATCCCATTATGTGGGTAACTGGTGTTGCCATTAGCACGAGATGTTTTGTGCAAGTAACCCCGACAGTGACTCTTCAAACGTTGCGTGGAAGCCACGCAAACAAGAGTGCTAACTGAAGGGGTAGTTCCACCGGACTTGGCCAGTGGCCCCCTAGGCGTTGGCCTCTTCAAGATAGATAGTTTTGTTGGATGGTGGAGTATGCAGGAAGGGTCCGTAGGAGGGTTGGTTCTGCGTATACCTCCCATAACGGCATTTCCCGGGGCACCCAAAGTCGGATGACATGCATTTAAACGTAATACATTACCCCAGTCCGCTGCCCTTACATCCGTATTTGACACTCGCCTACCTATACATCGGTCATCCCGGAGAGGTAGGTAGGGAGGGAGTTGAGGTGATGAGAGGGGGTATGGGAACATGACCTTGAGCCAACAGTATAACAGGGTATAGTATTACAAGCCGGCAAACCTGTTACGGCTTTCTTCAAGCATGGAAAACATCGCAGCGTAGTTCTGCCCTTGAAGAAGGCAGAAGCTCATCAGCCGAAGTCGGCATCCAATACTAGGACGGGGTGCCACCTGGGAAACGTGGAAACTATCAATTTACTTGCTTATTAGTTCAGATATAACACGATTTACGAAATTTAATTTCAACTTGACTGAACTGGATTGAATTGATTGCTGCCCGAATTATAAAACATATGCCTCGAAGGTGTTAATGGGTGAATAATGAGGAATATCAGCTATTAAAATTGTAAGAAACTGTGACAGACCGAAATTCCGGTGACGCTGTTCGACGATATTGGCTGACTGTCACAGTATCATCTACGGCTGTCGGAAATGTATTGGATAATCCACATAGATTGCCCAGACGATGAATGTATCGCTAGCCCGCAATATCTCCTCTCTTATAAAGGATTTAGCCGCAGATTCTCTGGCTCTTCGTTGGCCAATAGTAAATGTCCAGAGTTTTTGGAAAGATGTTAATTTTATCACGGGCGTGTCGATGCAACAACAGGTGTTGATGGGCGACAGATTACTGGCTGAGGGTGGGATACGTTGTATTCACATTTTCGACAATAACAGAAGAAACTACTGCTAATAATGGGTACGTCGTCTGCATCTATTCTATAGCACCTAGGGTAGCCAACGATTCAACTGGGATGAACGCTCGCTCTGATGATCTTTAATTGGACGCGTTTCGAAGTTTACGCCACAGTACTGAAAACAAGATTCTGAATAGCCAGAGGGGAAGGAACAAGACTCAGGGTCTCAGCCCTGTTCTCTGTATTGTTGTAATGTTTTGAAGTTGTGACTGTTGGTATGTTGTCTGCAGGATGGCCGAGAACTCTCGGATGAGCAAGCTGTCCGAGAAGGATGACGAGTGCGTGTTCACGTGGAAGCTGTTCACGGGCTGGGACTACATGATCGGCAATGCCGAGACGGCCCACAACCGCGTCGCCTCCATCATCCTGGGCTACAAGGAGGCCCTGCTGGAGGAGGCTGAGAGGAAGAGGGACGCTCGCAAGTAAGTGTCCACCCACTGCACTGGTGAAGTCTCACGGTAATGCTATCCACTGTTAATAGCCACATTTTCATTGTATCATCGTATTATTCAGTTTTAGTATTTTTTATTTTTTTTAGCGACGTCATAACTCTGCTCGTAATTAAAGAACGAAACTTCGCAAAGTGCAGTCGCACTGCCCACCGAATCATCTGACTTTATTAGCTAGCTTCGAGTGATGAAGCACCATTATGTTAACAGTTTACAGTAATCTGCTGATATTGGTTACAAGAAATTAATTACGAACTGAACATGAGAAGTGGGTGATTATCTCAGGGTCGATACTACATCTACATCTACATATATACTCTGCAAATCACAAAACTGTGGGTGGCAGAGGGTGCATTCCGATCCCTAATGGTACGAGGAAAAAAAGAATTCATATAAGAATCAGTGCGGCACCTTATTTCTCTAATTTTATCTTTCCTGTCATTCCGACCCAAATAGGTTGGTGGACGAAGTATTTCACTACACTCGTAAGTGAAAGTGGGAGTACGCATGTGTACCAATAAGTTTATACGAAACGTGCGTCGTCTATCTACCAGAGACTCCCAGCCTAGTTTACTAATCAGTTCTGTAACGCTTTCATAAGGACTGTAGCAAGCGGTCACGAATCGAGCGGCTCTTCTCTGTACTCTCAATCAGCCCCTTACAAAACGGATCCCAAATGGCACAACAATAGTCCAAATGTGGACGCACAAGAGATTTGCACGCTATCTCCTTTGTTTGTTCATTACAATTTTTCAAAATTCGACCTAGGAACCGCAGCCAAGAATTAGCTCTACCTACCAACGTATTAATATGTAAGTCCCATTTCATGTTCCTTTGTACTGTTACTCCCAAATATTTCATAGAATCGACCATATCAATAACTGAATTGTATACCTCGTATTTCTGAACAATCGGAATCTTTTTGTTAGTTATGCTCAATGTCTTACACTTTTTACAATTTAGTGTGAGTTGCAACTCAGCGCACCATGCCAAAATAACATCCAGTACTGGCTTCTTGAAGTTAACGTTCTGATGTGCTTCTGCTTATTCTGTCAGTTGCGATGATCTTTGACTCTTGTCTTGCACATTACCTTTAGAACAAATAATAACCTCAGGGTCGATTACTGGCTTCTTGCAGTTAACGTTTTGATGTGCTGCTGCTGATTCTGTCAGTTGCGATGATCTTTGACTCTTGTCTTGCATATCACCTTGAGTACAAATTATCATCTCAGGTTTCTTGATGTTAACGTTTTGATGTGCTACTGCTGATTAGTTGCGATGATCTCTGACTCTTGTCTTGCACCATCACCTTGAGAACAAATTATCCTGCTGCTATTACATGACACCTCCCACTGTGATCACTCTGCCTTCCTAGTCAGAATCGACTTACATCTTTGATAGCTTGTGCAGCAATAATTGCTTAAAGACCCGACGAGTGAGGTTTCCTGTCTCTACCATTCTTCAGTGACAATGTGGCGCTGTATGTGCCTGTGAGATACGCTGTCGCAGATGTTCTCACAAAATATACGTATTAAATGGTAAAATGTCAATTAAAACCGTTACAAAGTACGCTATCAAGACATATTGTTGAAATTAATCCATCAAGGGAGCAAATAACGCGATGATTTGCTTCATTTCTTCTATTAAAAACCCGACACGCTCATTTATTTCAATTCTGCAACCAAGGAATAAGGCGGTATTTCGTGAAGGTGTATGAATCTCTTACTTGATAGGGATCTCTTTTATTTTCGACCTCACGGTCCAACTGATTT
This sequence comes from Vandiemenella viatica, assembly GCA_031002005.1. Taxonomy (NCBI): domain Eukaryota; kingdom Metazoa; phylum Arthropoda; class Insecta; order Orthoptera; family Morabidae; genus Vandiemenella; species Vandiemenella viatica. The sequence goes on from JARYHS010011408.1 coordinate 274,367,100, forward strand.
ATGCTTTTGTTTGGATACGTGAATATTTTGCAGTCCTTACATCTACTTTGAATGCAAAGCTTCAATTTGATAATGTTCATTAGTCTGGAACAGTACGCTGTGTTATGTTCCAGCTGGCGCGTGGTTGGGTTGCGAGTGTTGGTCAACCTGTCTGTGGCGGTGTTGTTGGCCTCGTCGGCGTATGCTGTCGTCGAGGTGGTGAAGAGGTCCACGCAGACGTCCCCTGGTGACAGCTGGTGGCGGCAGAACGAGATCACCGTCGTCATGTCTCTCATACAGTTCGTCTTCCCCATTATCTTCGAGGTGCTCGGCTTGATGGAGAGCTACCATCCGCGCAAGCAGCTGCGAATACAGCTGGCCAGGTGAGTTACTAACACCTACGTTAAATGCTAAGCTTTCATCTAAAAGTATTTTGAAACTTGACACTGATTTCAACCCAAATCGAGTCTACTACAAGACTGATTTAGCAATGAAGTTAATATCAATAAAATTGGAACAAATTAATAAGTTCTCCTGGGAAAAGGAAAGCTAGGATTTGCCATGTTAATCAAATCAGCTGAAAAATGAAACATAACAATATAGAAAGTAGAAAAAAAAATTAGCTATTCTCACAAACAAACGAGATACATCTTATATCTACTAATTTTAATTCGTCACTTTATTTTTATACAGAATGATAAGATACAGGACATGATATTTCATAATGCAGTTTCTCAAATCTATCTAAATTGCTAATTATCGTTAAATATCACAATAGATCCATAGTTTCTTGTAGGTCATTGTGAGATAGATGGTACACGTTTTGAAGCGCGTATTTAAATAGTAGCTGTTTAAACTTGCAGCTCTCTCTGAAACTTCGTACTAACGGGAAACTCTGAAGTTCTTCGGCCTAGTAATGAACGGCAGTGCGTCGCTAGGTCATTGGTGTGCCCCACAACGTGCGATTCGATTCAAAATGTTGGAAACTAGTACGGCCTTGAACTCGACTCGAAGATTCCTTGAACAGTCTTCTATTTAGTACATGATTATGAAATGTTGTCTCTCTTTTTGACCCCCAGATGGCCAATGGAAAAATTTTGTTTTTGCCGAAAACAACACAGTATAAAATTTACAATACCCCCTCGATTTTTAATTTTAACATTTAATTTGAGCCTTTTGGCACATTGACGTCGAGGTCTTTAAAACCAGAAGAGTATTAGTGTCCAGGAATATGAAGGTATTCGGTCACGGTCGTTTCTGAAAAAACTATCCCGACAGCCACATGTAGTGATCTCGAAAAAACGTGGAGAAACCTAAATACGCGAGGCGGGAATCCCTTATTTCAGAACCAAAAGTTACACTTACTCTTTTTAAGTCTTTGCAATACCAAAACCATCTGGCTTTATGTGGGCTACATTCCAAAATAAGAATTTTCAACTGCGATGTTTCAGGCAAGCACATTCCCACTCACACTGACCTTTAACCACTTAGCTAGAGATAAATTGGGAACCAATGATGGTATTAATTCCGTATTAATTTCGTGTTCCCAAAAAATAGTTATTTGGTTTGTATGTTACAGTTAGAAAAAAAAAGAGGTTACATCATTCACAAGTTTTAGCAAGTATTTATCTAATCATATCAATGATTTTTCTTTTGTTTTAGAATTATGGCTCTCAACATGCTTAACCTGTACACGCTGATAATAGCTCTGTTCGACAAAATAAATGATATGGTAAGTATCAGTGCGCAAGTAGTTCATTTATTGGTGTTAATAACTTTAACGTTTAGCTACCCTCTCTTGCGAACCTGCAAAACCAGTTTTTAAAATGTCCTACCATTCAGGTTAGAAAGTATGCTATGCTGAGTTTCCCTACATTGCCCAAAAACTTCCTCCATCACAAAATGTTTCTACAGTAGCTTACAATTTGTTTTGTTGCGAATGGCATGTCCCCACTTAAAAATCATGTGGTTTTTTTTGTTTTCTTTTGCTTTTGGCTTTTGCCTCATCGACGGCGAGGTCATTAGAGGCGGGAAAGAACTGGGGGATATAAATGGAGAAAAATTCATCCATGGCCTTTTGAAGGAACCATCCCGGCATTAACCTGGAGTGATTTGGGGAAACCATGGAAAACAAAAATTTGGATGCCCGGACGGGGATCGAACCCACGTCGTATATTTATGTTTTACTTTATGTTGTCTTAGCTCGTATTTTCTACTTATTTTTTTCGTAGTCGTAGTAAAAATATCTGTTCAATTATTTAATGTAATTTCTTCTGAAGTTTTCTAGCTTCGCCAATAACCAATGAACTTATATGATTTGATTCCTTTTTTATTTATAATGTCATAACATCTTTAATCATCCCAAGTTATACAGGTTCTTTTCCGCAAGCAACTTTAAATTCAAAACTAACACGACAAGGTCTCACCAAGTTCGTCGGTCCTGAGCTATCTTCCATCTGTTTATCTAAACGTTACCCTTAACTACCAATTTTCTCTAAGAGTAATTATTATAGTTATTCATCTCCGTTATACCACACCCACTTCCTCAAATCCAAGGGCAGAGCGTTACCACTAAATCACCACGTTCGGTCATGTGGAGATAATTTGAGAAGTTATAAGGATATAAATGTGTTAAGCACGATAAGCAATAGGTGAACAGACTGGAAAACTAATACTGCTGTAGCTGTCAGGGACCAATTTAAATCTAATAGATAATTCTTAAATATAAGAAAATTTGGTTATAGCAATCAAGAATCATAGGAAGCTCAGTGGTGAGTATTACCAAAGGGCTGTAGTCACATTAATCATATTCTATACGGTTTAAGTGTGATACAGAATTTGGAGAAAGAATTCGCAAGCCTTATCTCTCGGTGTAGGGTCAGAAAAGATTTTCGAGTGTCCCTGGGATCGTTCTATGTAATACTCGAAAGAGTAATTATTGATAGCGGAGATGTTTGTAGAGGTTTCCTAAGATTATATCGTTCACAAGGTGTACCCGATCCTCAAAATAACATCTTGTAGCCCACAAATTGTTTGGATATAGTGATTGTTAAAAATGTATGATTTACTTTCCGAAGTAGTTCTAGCTGTGTCATGCTGGGGCAGGATGTACCCCAACCGATTTACTGCTAGAAAATAATACCCTACGTGTTTGACTAAAGCAGTATTATGAACTCATTACCTCACGCAGTGGAAAATACTTCTAATGGCATCATAATCTCGGGCTAACCTGATTCTTTCTCAAAGGCCATGCACAATTTCTTTAGCACTCGTTATTTTAATGAATGATTGTGTTGATGGTTTACTATCAGAAGTAAGGTTGAAATATAGTCTTCGCGGGTTTTCCGCCGTATGTTGTCTCTCTTCAACAACATACGGCGGAAAACCCGCGAAGACTATATTTCATCGATACGCCGTGAAAGCCTTCGTTCTCAGAAGTAAGGTTGTTTGCAGATGACATAATACTATATAAAATGATCAAAATGGTAAAGGACTGCGAACAGCTGCAGGATGATCTGGGCAGGATACCTAGCTGGGCTGGTAAACATGGGACGAAGATAAATACAACGAAGAATCAGTGTACTAGATACACAGATAAAAAAGTAAAGGTTGATTATGATTATAAGGTGGGGAAAGAATTGTTTGTTGAAGACTTGAAATGTAACAGTATTACATTTGATAACAAGCTCAACTGGGCAGGACACATTGGATAGGTAGTAGGAATAGGTTTCAAAATCCTTCACTTGTTGGAGAGAGTGATGAGAGGATGTACGAGAGAAGTAAAGGAAATGCGTTACAAAGCTTTGGTCAGACTATTGCTTGAATATGGTGGTTCAGTATGGGACCCACATTCTGACTATTTGCTATCAAATACAGGAGTTGGATGGGGTGCAAAGAAGGGCTGTTAGATTTGTCTCTGGAAATTATCAATGAACACAATCAGTAACCGATATGACAAAAGAACTGGAATGGGATTCACTGGAAGACAGGAGCGGAGTGAAGAGAGACATGGGAGAATACAAGGTGTACATTGGTGGTGAGGCGTGGAAAGATATTGGTGTAAGAACAAAAAGTAATGCATGGAACAGCAAAGATGACCACGACAACAAGCTGGCACTCGATTTCATGCACAAAGGTGTAGGAAGATTTTCTTTCGTAAGTAAGGGAGTCAGGGATTGGAATAAATTACCAAGAGAATTGATGAAATTTCCCAAAAACGTTGAAACACTTTAGAGTTGAAATTTATGGAGGGAAAAAGTAAGTGGGTTCAGGAAAGGAGAAAAAGGGGTGTGTAGTGAAATTGCCACCAAAGCGTCTGCTCCATCACAATTAAATTAAAGACAATTCTCTCTTGGCTGTAATTACTTATGCTCAGTGTTATTATGGATGAATAGTGTAAGATCATTTCTTAAGGCGGGGAATACTTTTGCAGACTGACGAGCTAGCCAAATTGAAGCCTAAGAGATTGTCGGGAAACTCCACCGAAGGGCCCGCTCCATCTGTGCCGACACTTTGCCAGTGGACTCCGACGCCATGCCCCTCGTCCAACGCCTCTGCCGCCATAACCGTCATGGCGCTAGCGTTGCTACTGCAATCCCCTCAGCCCCACAGCAGCATCGACCTTGCCGCCAAGTTTCCACACAACCAAACCGCCGAGCAGAGGGACTTCACCTCCACGACCGTACAACCACTGTACGACGGGTCTTCGGAGTGGTATCACCTCGGATTCAACAGTACGGACGACAGCGAGACTGAGTTATTCTCTTCTACAACACAACAGGTAAATTTACGCTTGTTTTGTTTTCGTTCTTGGTTAAATATATGCAAAATATCGCTTATCTTCCAAGTGTTGACTCATGGGATAGAAGGGGGTTGCTAGGGGTATGAAAGAGCGTATGATCCAGTTTCTTCCATCAAGTGCTCTAATAATCAGTTACCATGTTAAAAGAGAACTTTTAGAAATGAAAGATCTTCTTCTAAGTCATTTATATTTATTCTGCCTGCACCGCAAATGTACTAGAACTCTCATTTCTAATTTATTCAAATTACACCAAGTCGTTAATCACCACAAAAAGAATAAACAAATTTTGCGTATTGAGGCGACCACGTATCTCCGTCGGTAGTGTGTCTACGGCCCAGACGACCTGGGTTCGATCCCCGACGAATCCGAGGATCTTTCCTCGATGCTGAACTTGCGGAACGGCTGCCCAGGCCCACTCAGCCTGCTATCAAATGAGTACCGTGGAGGAAACTCCGCGGGAAGGTAAAGAAAAAGCGCAGGATTATGTCGCTCTGGTGCCTACTATCAAGAAACAGAAATGCGGAGCTCTACTTCCGCCAATACTACGGGAATATGGCTTTAATGTTCTTAAAACTCACTGTCTTTTACCTTATACAATATTGAATGGCTGTACATTATCAAGAAACATACAGTTCGGCCTTATGCTAGCAATTCAATACTCGTGAAAATTCTATGCCCTAGAAATCTACGGGAAATAGCGCATCAAATGACATATGCATAAAACACATTTAATTGTACATGAAGCCAGTGAAATAAATATGAATGCAATAATAAATAGCATGCAGTATGAAGCTATTTTACGTCCGGCTAACGTAATAATTACCAAGAACAAAGATGATTTAGCATTACAAGTTGAACATGTAACTTCGTGCAGCTTACTGGTTTATATTTCTGCACACAATTTGCACGCTATATTAATCATATATCATTTTACCTTCTCACTGATGTAAAACTGCCACTGTGGCGTCAAGACCAGCTGGTTCACTTTCCTGTGAACCCTTCCCAAGCTACGAAATCGAAAATGAATTCCTCCAGGGTACCGCTTCACGGGTTACCGGTAAGCAATGCCACATTCAAACGCATTGTATATCAATAATCTCAAATCATAGTATGTTGGTACACTCTCGATAGTCAACCATCACTTTTGCGTTTCTCTGCGTTTCAATGTGTTACTGAACGCGCATCCGCCATCAATCCTTCATTCTCTGCTTTTAGTGTTTGCTGTACATTCTAGACCAGGGGTGGCCAACCCGCGGCCCGCCTTCAACATTTTTCCGGCCCCCTAGATTCATCACACTTTTACAAAATATTTTTTATTTAGAGTTATATATTTCTTTACAATGTGCGTTTAGTATCAGTATTATTATATTACCTATGTTTACATGTAAGAATAATAAGAAACACAATAATAACTCATGTTTCAATTTTTAACTCCAAAAAAATGTCTCTAGTGGGGACATATAATTTTATATGCGGCCCGCGGAGTTATGATGTACTTCCAAAGTGGCCCGCAAGATCATTTGGGTTGGCCACCCCTGCTCTACACGTCAACCTTCAACTACTCTGTTTCACCATCTCCCGCTTTCGTCGTCCATCTACGTTCGTATCTCCCGGGATAGAGTTTGTTGCCACCCAGTCCGAGAATGCTGAAAACATCAAAAACTTTCCCATTTACGCTTGTATGTTTACTAGGATATTGTTAGATACCGAAAAGCCGAAAGTATCCCAAAATCGGGACGTTGTTAGACTCGCAATCATTTTTATTCAATTACACCGATATTTCTAGTGAAAATTTCAGAATGTGCCGTAGCAGAGCAAGTTCATCCGTGACTTTAGTACTACGGAACCTCTTGTGCGTAAAACTAGGAGATTTATGTAAACGTCTTTTTTCTCTTGTAATGCTACAACTCCTGTTATCGACATTAGATGTACCGATGTTTTGTCTATTTATTTATTTTCGTAGTATCCGGTTTCTTTTATGCCTTATATTCATTCACCAACTACACCGATTCCAGTCACTTACCACTTTGTTTTTTGTTGCATTAAAGTACCAGAAGGAAAGAGCCAGTCACTTTCATGCCCAAATTTAATTCTATTTTAAAACATTTAAGCATTATTGAATGGAATCCAGCGCAGCTTAAATTCTCATATTTCATAATATTTTCAATTCATGTAAACTGTTTATCGATTTCAAATTATACTTAAAGCTTTCCATTAATGATTTAAGTTTCATCGCCTTTTCTTATCAGTCTTCATGCTAACTAGATTGCTGTGAAGTCTATTAATAATGTTGTAGAGCTAAATTAAACTTTCAGTTACTGTTAAATTTCTCAACGCTTCGGTGCCGAACTGCAATCTAACTGGCTTTCTCCCCTTTCGATTCTACACAGCTACTTGACACTGTGAGTAGCTAAGTTTTGAAAATGCAATAGCGCATAATTCGGGACACAGTTGCGTAGTAATGACAACGAGAAGTAAAATTAATCCATGGAATTATCATTTCTTGAAAGTAATCAAGTTACAGTCTGGCGATAGTAGAATCAACTTGCGACCGTAAAAACCACAAAATAAATAGGATTATTTCAGTGCAATGGTCACGTTACGCATGTGTGTGCACTGATAGAACATTCAGGACATATACAATGAATTCAATCTCTCGCGATGCTACCAGATTCAACCAGGCCTTTTGTTCGTCGGATATGCCTATTTGGCTTCAACCTATTGTGACAGTTAAAACCGTTAGCCCTTGTATTAAATACACATTCAGGTGCGAATTCATCGGTAAACGACGGCGAGAAAATCACAGTTTAGAATCTGATGAGTTCTCGTATGTTGTATTAAACTCAATTCGCCGTCCCAGTAACTGAGAACGTGTTGTCTTATTAGAATCTACTGCACAAAACGCAATATTCTCAGCCGCTCAAATGAGCTCCGTACCACCTCTCCCACCCCACAAACTTGACAATAGCGTCTGAGGAAACCTTCCCCTCCTCCCTCTCATTCGTGTAATTTCCATTGGCTGATATCAACAGCCGAAATTGTTTCCATTGACTCGGAAAACTCGCAGATTCTGCAGACCAGTGACCTCCAGGCATACACAAGACGTCGGCAGTCAGCCATAGCATCCCTAAGGAAGCGTCCATAAACTGCGTAGTTCCATTTTGGCCTCCTGTAAACACCTCCCCTCCCCCACGTAGCCCAACGTGGCTTTTGCCTTTACCACCCTCCCTCCACACGTAGTACGTAGCTTCTTTTACAGAAGACATTTTGTATCGTTTTCTCGTGTCAGACTATCGTAAATTACACATGGAGATAATTAACTGACGGAAATAAATATTCACTTGCTTTTGTGTGTTCAGTACCTCATTTAAACTGTGACATATTATTTGAATGGAAGGCTACGTGGCCTGGCTCGGGACCCCGCCTCCCCCTCCCCCCCCCACGTAGCTCAGCGTAGCTTTCCAGCCAATCTCCCCCCCCCCCCCGAGATCGAACCACGTAGTTTATGGACGTTCCTTGAAATCCTTCGCACCTGACTGGGCATGGCAACGAAGGAGGCAGGGCTTGCGTAGTATCTTCCAGTAACACAACGGTAATCTAGTAAGGAACAACGGCACTCTCATAAGGCAACACGTAATAAAAAGGACAACCATCAAGCAATCTATCGTATTCGCTTCAATCTTTCTGAACTCCTTCCTCGCCTTTGGTAGATTCTATAATTGTGGTACTCTCTGCTTACTTACATTGCAGCACTAAACGACCTCCGCATAAAACTTAATAACCGTGGCACGTATACTGAGATTAAAATTAATCTTACATAATTTCTGTACTGGTAGGTAATATTTTGAGACATTCTGGATTGGTTAATTTATTAGTGGAGGGAACAGTCGAAGATAAGAACTATAGTGGAAGACAGAGATTAGAATATATTAAGCAGATAATTGAGGACGTGTGTTGTAAGGGGTATGTAGAGATGAAGAGGATAACACAAAATAAGAAGGGATGGAGGATTGCATCAAACCAGTCGAAAGACTGATGACAGCAAAAAAAAAAAAAAAAAAAAAAAAAAAATCTAAACTTACGGGACATTCATTTCCCTCCCATAAAAAATCGAGAATCAATAAACGTAGCAAGCGGCATCGGAAAATCTTGTAGGAAAAGAAATTATGACTACTTAAGCCTAGAAATGTTTATTGTTTGAACGTTATAGTACTACTGTTCTAATGTTTTAATTCTGCTCCAATAGGTACAAAACCTTTCCGAAAGCACATGGAGTTCAACCGACTTTCCAGACGACATGCTTACGAATCCAGACAACAATGAGACTACTTGGTCTTCTGATCTCACGTACCAAGAAAATACAGGAGCACTCTTCTGAAAGACCTTACTACGGAGACAGTAACTTCGGAGACAACAACTACGGAGACAGCAACTACGGAGAGAACCTACATGACGGAGGAAACAACAGTGGATTCAACATCCTACGGAATGACTTCCAGGTGGTACACCGCGTCAGAGTCAGATTACAGCGACAGTGGAGATTATGACGGACGTTCCTCATTAGAGGACCTGCTGCCCACAGAGGCTGTTGTCCAGAACTACAGGACCTGCTGTGTTAATTACTGCGATGGCGACCAGCAGGATAACTCTACATTCAACACCAACTCCGGTAAGTAAAATCTGTAATAACTACACACAAATCCCGTCAAAAATGACGGGTTTAACGGAGTGTTCTGGCAATTAATTTCTTTCGAGTTGCTTTCATAAATAGAATTGTTATATATATATATATATATATATATATATATATATATATATAAAAAAAATCTAATGTCTCGTCCCCTGTGCTGAGAGCAAAACCTTTCAGTTTTAACTTGGTCCAGATTGAGTTTCAGCCTAACCACAATCTCCACCAATATCGCTGCTAGAAAATCGAAGCTTCAATCACATACGAATTAATACATTCCCTGTATTGCATGTCAATGTCATCATGCATCGCGATACAAATTTGATCCAAAATCTTCACAGTTTCTTACATATTTCTTAATTATCTGTGATGAACATCGATGTTTTAACGGCTAAAACAGCTTACATCCGGCTGAAATAATGAAGGATGCTAAAAATAAATCTAAAAAACCTTACGTTATGCCACGTAATATTAGTTTTAATTGCGATTTAGGTCGCATAGTTCGCTATCAATTTGGAACTTCTTTCATTCAAACCAAGTAATGATTTCAGAAAAAAAAGCAACTGATAATTAATACGCCAATTTAAACGAAATTCATACTTTTCTACCAGTGTTCTAGCAATATATTTTTAGCAATTGTTTAAATAAATAGAATTGTTATAAAATAAAGCTCAATGCAATTCTTAGTGCCTTGGGCTGCAACAAAAGGTTTTCGTTGCTATCCTTGTCTAGGTCGCATTCCAACCGCCAGAGAAACTTCATTCAGATGCATGTGTGCTATATCGCATTTAGTGGTAATAATGAATGACGATATAAACTAGATCAAAAATCTTCCTTTTCTATATTCGTGATTCAGATAGATACTACAACCTTTGAATGGCTGACACAGTTACATCCGGCTGAAATATGGAATTAGTAAAAGAAAAGGAAATTAAAAATAAATCATAACAATTTTATCCATAATTCACTATGTTGTACGTGGCTGTATTGATCAGACAAAAGGTAGAATGAAAAACAGCCTTCAGTCACTTGAGTGGCTGAAGGCTACTTTTCATTCTACCTTTCGTCAAATCTTAACAACTGGCGCCATTCCACGTAATATTAGTTTTAATTGTAGTCTATGCTGTATAGATCGCGATCAGTGTGGAACTACTTTCGTTAAAACGAAATAATGATTTAAGTAACAGAACACTCAAGAAAACAATTTATTTAAAAAAAAAAAAATTCCTCATGCCCTCTGCAGTAACGTCAAGTGCCAGTTCTAATAACAATCTATCAAAACTGCCTCTAGCATTACGATATTAAAGCTTTTATCTTACATATCTGTAGCCGAAGATTTTAACGAATACTTTTACATACAATGAATATTAAAACAAATCTAAGCAACTAATAATTATTATGTCTATTTAAACGGAATACATAGTCTACTTTTCTTTCAGTGTTCTGACAATTAATTTATTCGCGGATACTTAGCTAAGTAGAACTGTAATTAAATAACGTACTTCACCTAGAACAACATCTGGAGAAAAACGTGACGTCATAGCGCGCTAAATGACGTCATAGATGACCAAAACTTGCATATTATAAGTACAGATAGTCGCATAATGCAGTGGTTTTTAAGCAAATATAGGTTTATTTCTCACCGCCCATTCATCAAGCCAAACATCACAAATTGTTTCTCTAATCCCATTTCATTCCAATTGTTCTTCTGGTAGTGGTTTTAGCTTCCAGCATTTGACGTACTAGGAATTTAAAAATACTAGGGGACTCCTTGCGATTGAATCGCGCGTTGGTTAGAGACCAGGGAACACAGAACGCGACAAGCGACAGCAGCAAGTGGTCGTTCTCTCGTCGCGGTGACACGCGATTTTGGTACGTCACACAAGACGCGACAACTCCATAGCGACAAATGACAGTATAGTGAGACTAGTGTTGCAAACTGAAAAAAAACAAATGTTTTTTTTCAGCTTTGTGAAAAAAAACATGAAAAAAAACCTAGCACCCGTGTTTTTTTTCTAAATTTTGTTTTTTTTTCAGAAAACAATATATTTGATAAATTATAATTTTACTTAAGGAACTTCCATTTTCAAGTGTGTTTTAAGTCTTACTGAATCATATAATGTCTCACATAATGATTCATAAGTGTATCTATATAGGTAACATAATTTTATTCATCCTCTATGTCAGTACCACATTCACTAGTATCAGCACTGCCAACACTAGTTCGGTTGGTGTCGGAATTTTCTGTCTCTTCTTCTGTCTCCTCTAACTTCAGAAATAGTTAAATTTTCTTTTACTGGTTGTTCTTGTATTGTACGCAAAAGATTTTGAGATTGCAATTTTAAATTGTGAGCAAAGTACACACTGTGCATAAAGACTGCGCCGATAGTTCTGTATTACGGTCTTTTAAGTTTGAATTAAAATCTATTATCATACAAAATAGGAGCTTTATTTCTTTTCAATCGTTTGTCTACACCAACGGTTTCAAGGAAAAGATTCATAATTAGGGACCGTGCACAAACTACGTGGCTCGTTCCAGAGGGAGGAGGGGTTAGCTGGAAGCCTACGCTGGGCTACGTGGGGAGAGGGGGGGGGGGGGTCCGAGCCAGGCCATGTAACTTTCCTTTCGTAACATTTTTCACAGTTAAAATGAGGAACTGAACTCACAACAGCATGTGAGTATTTATTTCCCTCAGTTAATTATATCCGTATGTAATTTACAATAGTCTGACAAGAGAAAACAGTACACAATGTCTTCTGGAATCGAAACGGAAGAAAGCTACGTGCTTCGTGAGCGGATGGGGGGGGGGGGGAGGCAAAAGCCACGTGGGGGTTCACAGGAGGCCAAAATGGAGCTACGTGGTTTATGCACGCTCCCTTACTGACAATTTAATGAGTCAGTACCACTATAGTCTGAGAGTTAACAAGTATACGAATATAAGGAAAGCCCAATAAGGCAAAAAACCGTGGATAAATTTTAAATTCCTAATTTTTTTAAAAGATCTGTAGGTAATTTTGTAGGGCTGGCAGCACTATTTCAAATAGCAAGTATCATTCCAAATAATGGGGAATGGGGATTCCTTCTCGCGCAACCTAGTCTCTTCGGGAAATCCCCGTTCATAAAGAAAATTTCAGTCAATTTTGCCAATATTTTCGTAATTTTTTTTTCCCTACTGAACCAGAAAAATATAGTAGATTTTAAACTAAGATAAGTACTTAGAATAAACTCTAAAACAGTCATTTTAAACGATAACTGCCTTACAAATTTGAGATTTAGTAGTTGTGAAAAAAAACGTGTTCCAGAAAAAAAACATGTTTTTTTTTCAAAGTTTTTTTTCATGTTTTTTTTTCAAGCCAGAAAAAAACCGTTTTTTTACAACACTAAGTGAGACCCTCTCTCGCGAAGAGATCTGTATTTCTCTATTTCTTTTTTAATAAGTTTTCTCGGGCTAGTAAATTCTTATAAAACATGTCAAGTGATGAGGAGACTACTGCTTTTGTTTGCACTAAGTAGAAAGAAAAGGCGGTTCTGGATTCATGACATCAATAAGAAGAGAGAATGCCTTGGTGAATATCACCGCCTTTGCCGGGAACTGGAGTCACATGAAGATAGATTTTATATATATTCGTTCATATGTATCGAGAATGCTTTGAGAAATTACACACCGAGCCATGGCCGAATTCCTTCAACTTCCTTGCCCAAGTCCCATCCCGCCTCTAATGACCTCGCTGTCGACGAGGCGTAAAGCCCAGGCAAAAAAAAAAGAGAAATTACATAATCTGTTAAAATCAACTATATCGAAGTGCACCACGAACTGGAGAAAAGCAATAGGTATAAGAGAAAGATTAGCCATTTGTATGAGGTAAGTTCTGTTCATTTAATATATATTCTTAAAAACAAAACAGAAACAATGACGCTGCCCAAACCCCTGACCTCTAAGCTATTTACAATGTTATCACTTCACCCTTGGAGGCAGCTGTCACATTTGCGTGGCGGTCAATATTAAGAAATACCCCTGAAACCAGGCTTATCATCACAAAGTGAAATATTCACAATAAAAAATACAATTTATTACTGACAATTTATTTCACAATCAAAAGAAATAAAGATGGCTCAAACACAAGTATTAACGATTTTAAATAATTACAGTGTAAACAACCAAACAAAGTGAGAAACTTAACAAGAAAAAATACAATTCTGAAAGCGAAAAATAATTTTTCATGAGCTTGAAAAATTTTTTTCATCAGCCACGTCGCTATGTCACGAGACAATTCTTTAATTTTGTACAACTGTGTCGCTCGTCGCCGCGACAAAGACTGCGGCCCGGCGACGGATCGCTTTGTGTGTGACCGCCCTAATTCAAAACTGTGAATTACAACAATAGCGACGTCGCGCCGCGACACAATATCGCGTGTCGCTGTCGCTTGTTGCGTTCTGTGTGCCCAGGCCTTAAGTATTGAATCTCTACTTTGGAGTTTATTGAAGGAATGATAATGTCATGTGGGAATACTATGTTACAAGGGTGGACCGTGATCGACTGCTACACTGAGCTATAGCTGGTTGTTAAAAATACAGCCACGTGGGTGGAGTCACAGGCACAGTACAGGAGCCTGTAGGAGGCTCCTCTTAACTGACAGACACTCCATAGAAAATTTAGCCAAAACTTAGCATTATAAACAAACGATAAAATTTGCAATCCCAAATTAATAATTCATTAGAAACGGACAACTTAATCATTACAACAGTACCTCATTTTTTCGACGTTTAAAGGAGTAAAAATAGTTTGTCACGAAAAATCATCTTATACAAATTAGGGTTGTAACGGAAGTCATTTTTGCGGATGCGAATGTTCAATGCTTGATATCCGCGGATGCGGATTTTTTGCGGAAGTGGAAAATAAATTTATAGCTATTTAGATTTTAATATTTGGTCAAAAATAAACTTAAAATCAAAATAAGTATATTTTTATGCCAAATTCTACATTTTTCAGAAGTAACATCTATTTCCATATAATACTGCCAAATTGATTTATTTTTCACCTCATCTTTCAACAATAAAAAAACATGGGATGATTTCACAAGTGAATTAAATTATTTAAATAACGACGCACGCGTCTAAAAAAATCTTTGTCTTGTTAACTTCGTGGAGTTCGCGGCTCGACTAATTCAAACGTCAAGCACAATGCCACGCCACCACACATCTCCGTGCCCGCCACCTGCCTTTCCACTGCTCTAGCGGCCCATTCACTGTACAAGAGCTACGTTCATCCGATTTTCAATAAAACCTTGATGGGCCGTGAAAAGGTTTATAGAAATACATGCAGGACGTGTTGGATGTTGGGACTCCCAAACAACCAACATAAGTCCTTGCTGTCCAACAAGATATCGTGTTAGATCATGATTGGAGGAAAATTCCTGCGAATGTGCGAAAAGGACACATGGTGTGCCGCGAGAAAGTACTAGTGGAAAGGATTGCTCGGAACATTTTGTTGGACTCCTTTTACTAGCATGAATGGGTGAGGGCATCCTATTGTAGTTCTACAGAGATGTCCTGTAAGTAGGACCGTGAAGAAGGCGCTTTTCTTTACATGCAGGTTCAAACTTGTAAATTCGTCCCTTAGGTAATAACACCATTTAATTCATTGTTATTTTTATTGGCAAGATCGTCAGAAAAAACAACCACATTGTTGCTAGCTAAGAGACTATGGGAAGAATCTCATATAAAATGAAAAGAATAATATATATTGCAATTTAAACATAACATCCGCTATACATCGGCAAGAAATATTGCGTATGCGGATGCGAAAGCGGATGTGGAATTTCATGCGAAAGTTCCGCACTTGCGGATGCGGAGATCCGTTACAGCCGTAATACAAATATACGACGGCCGGCCTCGGTAGCGTGGGGGCTAGAGTGACGGAGGTCGCCGGTTCGAGCCCGGCCGAGGGCATGGGTGTTTAAGTGTCGTGTCCATGTTGTAGTGTCCTTGTGATCACACTTAATAGCAACAATGTACTCTAGAGAAACTAATACAGTGAAAGAATCATGAGAATCAGATTGAGTGTGGCCTCGTTGGTGAATGCCATTAAAAAAATAATATAAAAAAATAAGACATATATAAGGCGTATCATGATCTCTCTTCCTTCTGTCTATGGTACGCTTACATCTTGGGTTTGTGGACATCATGTTGTGTTATGGATTTTATGTGAGACTATGACAAAGATATGAAGCAAAATCAGTTGCAGGAAAACATTTCAAACACTTAAGAAAAGCATCTAATATTAATTTCCCTATCAGAAGGATCTACTTCATCAGTGTTGCATAATCTTACTCTATTAGCGTATTTGATATGTCAGTCATTCAACCGACATCCTTGCAATACCATTCAACGATTAAAAGTTGAATTTGGGAGAGGGGTATTTCTCCTCCTAAATATGTTTTTAGTTACGGAAAAATATTCTAACCTTATATTTTAGTCCACTAAAAGGTATCAAAAAATTATAAAATTCGAAATGGGATACTTGGAGAATTTTTGTCGTAGGAATCAAGTAAATTCTGTAAAACCAGCATTAATATATAATTATCAGTCAGTTTACATATGACGGGTTTACAGCTTTAAAAACTTCTGCAGTAAAAATGCTTTTAAAAAAAATTGTAGTTTAAAAAACTAAAATCACGCTTTCGTAGTAATGTGAACTAAACGGTTAAAAATAATATTTAAATATAAACATTTTGTTTAACAGTGATAGGACGTCCCACAATACAGGATAAATTAATTTTTTTGAATAAGCTTAAAGTATAAAGTCACTGATTACAAAATTAACTTTAATGTAAAAAAGCATGGGGTGCTATTTCAGTTGTCTTATATTTTTTGTCGTTGGCTGATTGTAAAGACAGAGTCATTGTCAAAAGTTATGTAGAGCGCACCCCACGCTTTTTTAACATTAAAGTTAATTTTGTAATCAGTGACTTTATACTTTAAGCTTATTCAAAAAAATTAATTTATCCTGTATTGTGGGACGTCCTATCACTGTTAAACAAAATGTTTATATTTAAATATTATTTTTAACCGTTTAGTTCACATTACTACGAAAGCGTGATTTTAGTTTTTTAAACTACAATTTTATTTTTAACTGTTTAGTTCAGATAGTTTAAATAGTATGTTTCTTACTGTTTGCTTTTCTTCGCCAATCTCTCTTTTTCTTTGAGTTGTAGTTTCATTATTAATTATTATTCCCACGAGTAAAATACAATTAAATGGTCAACTCAACAAGAGATCCAATAGCACGGTAAACGAGGAAGGCTACTTTTCTATAATAGTACGAAGTAATATTTCGAATACTTACTATTCAACATCACGTTAAGCGACTTCAGACAGAGAAACCTTTCTGGATAGGAGACAGCGGTAGACGATCGTCTACAGCAACCAAGGCTCGTAAATCACACCCGGGAAACTGGAGAACGATGATGATGATGATGATGGCTATATTGGGTGGGAAATCTCCGAAAAATACAATTAAATGGTCAACTCAACAAGAGATCCAATAGCACGGTAAACGAGGAAGGTTACTTTTCTATAATAGTACGAAGTAATATTTCGAATACTTACTATTCAACATCACGTTAAGCGACTTCAGACAGAGAAACGTTTCTGGATAGGAGACAGCAGAAGACGATCGTCTACAGCAACCAAGGCTCGTAAATCACACCCGGGAAACTGGAGAACGATGATGATGATGATGATGGCTATATTGGGTGGGAAATCTCCGAAGGGTGTGGCCGCCAAATGACGAAGATTTCTCGAATCGCACCTGTGCACTAATGTCGCGGCTGCATTTGCCTAACTCAGTAATCCCATCAAGTATATGATACACTGACAACGTGGTGAGAGTGAAATTATTGAATTTTTATCGGTTCTTAATAAGTGTGCAAAATTTAAAACGATTCGGACGTCAGGAAGCGGGTAAACACTGAAATGAAAGATTCCATTACATGGCAACCATTTTTCTATTGTTACCGTCAGAGTAACGAGAATAGCAGGACGTTGCTAAGAGACTACTGTATTGTCAACGGTTCTTAAAACGTGTGCAAAATGTTTATGTTTTTACTGTCAACGTAATCAGAATATCAAGACATAGCTATGAAATTATTGTATTGTAATCAGTTATCAATACATGAGCAAAATTTAAAACAACTCGGACATCTGGAATTGGGTTAAAATTATATTGCAAAATTCCACGACATTCAACCATTTTTCTGTTGTTACTGTCAAAGTAATGAGCATAGCAGGATATAGCTATGAAATTATTGTATTGTCACCGGTTCTTAATATGTGTGCCAAATTTCAAACAGCTCGGACATCGGGAAGTGGGTCAAAATGGAGTTGTAAAATTCCGTTACATTCATACATACATACAAGTCAAGCTAATATAAAACGTGTAAAAATATATTGTCCAATTGCTTCGTTTGTGGTTGATCGTGATTAACCAACACACCCGATACATCCGAGCTGTACACGCAATTATACCTGTGTAGTGCCACGTAATTGTGTGTCGAGTTGTAACGCTGGCTCTCGTTGGCACGAAAATTGCTTATGCAAATACAAGACGACTGAAAAGCGCATCGCCCGCCATCAGCTGGCGTTTCCGCTTCCGCTTGTCGCAGTGTCGCCAACCTCCCCGCCGCAAGGGATGATGGATATTCATGAGGCGGTCTAATTGTCGAACAAATGTCAACACGGCCGACGGGAGAGGAGAAGCGGAATGCATAATGCAGCGGCTTCGTGACCGGTGCGTCGAGTTGGGCTGTTTGTTGACCGAATGTGCCCAACAAACTGGCTAGGTTCTCACGGGTCTGGTGCCATTGCTTAGCGAGGGGAAAGTGCTGGGTTACGTACGTAGTTTCTGTTTTCTACCTTGGGATTTCTGTGAGATACCCAATGTTGCTTGTAGTACCGTAAGATAATGCAGATTAAAAGTTCAAAATGATTTTTTTTTTCGACATTAGAGGCGGGAAGGAACGGGAAGGAATGCGGCCATGGCCTTTTCAGGGGACCATCCCTTGAGTGATTTTTAGGAAAACCCAAATATGGATGGCCAGATGGGGATTCGAACACGCGTCCTTCCGAATGTGCTTTAAAATTTCCATGAATCATAACGCAAATTCAAATGAAAAGTCACACATAGAGCTGGGGCAGGTAGCAATCCGGATAGTCTTTAATTAACAAGAATTAGACTCGCAACAGGGTACAGCTAATGAGGCAGCACACTGTCCAGTTGTTTTTACTTTTAAAAAATATAAATTAGTACAAAAATGTTTTTAAAGCATGAAATAATTGTTTCGGAATGTTATGCGTCATCTAAATTCTGATTTCAAACAATTTCATTATAAATCACTACCAAAAAAATTATAAAATCCTTGCAACTTGAAAAAATGAAAAATAGTTGCCTAAACCGGACTCCTCATAAAATTAACGAAATAACACTAAAAAAAATAGAAAAACTGAGTGAATCATATTAAGTGAAGTATAACAATTAAAGATTTTTTTAAATTTACAAATATAGCATCTCTGTAGGGTATATGGGAACAGAAAATTCATAAAAGAATTAAATCGTTTGGCGAAAAAAATCGCAGATAATCACATCCTTATGAGCCCCAGCACAAAGCACATGAGCCCACAGGAAACACATAACGTACATCATTCAAATTTATCCTTCTGAAACTTCAGAAAATGTCCTTCCTCAAAACACACACCAATCGTCATCATCGTTGTAAGGGAACACCCCACGAAGAATCTCCAATTCCGATGTTCCAGGGGAACGCTCTTCTCATACTCAGTGCTTCATTCTTTCACATTTTTCTCAAAATTAAGGCTCCTTTTCACAAGCTCTTTCTAGAGGTCCTATTGCTGCAACTGAAGGGGGTCCGGTTTGCGCAACTATAGACTGTACATTGGTAACTCAATAAATTTTTAACCAAACTTCTCGACAAAGCAGTTTAGTGATGAACATTAACATGAAACCTTATAATTTAAGGGAATATATAGGTCAGAAGGTTTACCTGCCCATTTTCAGGAGAAAATTTAAAAAAATATAGCAGAATTTAAAGGGTTTGTCCGCTGCCAAATCACGTAATGGCGATTTGATGAACAACCAATAAAGCAGGCGACGCGAGCATTCTGCTACAGTATGAGAGAAGCCTATCTATTATTTACACTTCGATATTCAGTTGACAAATGCGTAGAGATGGTCCAGTTCTACGAGCTTGTGGGTCCTGAAAAGCGTGTCCGGACAAAACCGCGAAGTGACAAAACCGCGAGGACAAAACCGCGCAGACAGAACCGCGAACGGACAAAACCGCGAACGGACAAAACAGCGAAACGGACAAAACCGCGAAACGGACAAATCTACGAGTTATCCCCTCACTGTTTGATCTCTTATGCTCCAAAATATTATCCTAACGCAGTTTTTAAACGATTTGGGGATCGCAGCTAGGGTTACGTTATTATGGAGTATGGTAGTGTAATTTATTTTGTGTTTGCAGACGAGGAATTCTCTCCACTTTTGGATTACATTGATGATACATGGATTGGACGTATTCTTCGATGAAATCGACGACGAGAACCACTATTTCCAATCGAAATTTGGAACCAAAACCAGAATATTAAAAATTCGTTAGAGAGAACCAACAACTCCGTCGAAGGTTGGCACAATGCTTTTCGGTTATTACTTGGATCAAGCCATCCTACAATTTGGAAACTCATAGAAGCTTTCAAGAAGCAGCAAAATCTGACGGAGGTTAAATTGGTGCAATATGGAAGGGGAGATAGAAAAAATACAGAAAATGACATATGCGAGAGTCACCAAGTCGATTTTCAATTTAGTAAGTGAATATGATTGTAGCGATGCACAGGAAATTTCTTTCTGGTATAGTTCATAATTTCGATTATTAGATAATGTGCTTGTGTATTTTGTTACAATTTATATTAACTTATTAATGGTTTATTGATGTATATTTCGTATAATCCATCTATATTGTATTTATATTTTCCATAATGTTCATGCTCTTGTGTAATTTTTTAAATAAAAAAAATAATGGGGTGTTACGTAGATCACCTCCTCGTGGTGAACCCTGGGTAACGCTAAGAATCTACGAACTCTTGTGGTTTTATGTATTCCTGGTTATTCTGTATTCGCGGTTTTGTCCTTTCGCGGTTTTGTCCGTTCGCTGTTTTGTCCGTTCGCTGTTTTGTCCGTTCGCGGTTTTGTCCGTCGCGGTTTTGTCCGTCGCGGTTTTGTCCGTCGCGGTTTTGCCCTAGAACCCTGAAAAGGACCTTCTGGCTTCTTTTTGTGTATCTTTTGACCGAGAGGTCTATTCAGTCTCATCGCTGTTGCTTTCTTAGCACCACCCAGGGGTCATGTGTAGGTCAATTGAGGTTATACATACGGACGTGAAGCAACAGTTATTTTCAACATTTCATTTACACAACAGACAAACACACTATAAACCAGAAGTTAAATTCAGAGGTCCAGTTGAGCTCAAGCTTTCGTGGAAGACGGAACTAGTGCCGTGTTTACACCAGTCGAGTGAGAGCGAAAACAAGTGGTCGGAGAGGAAGTGGCGTTGCGGCCCACACAGGTCGAATTCTGCTATCGTGTAGTAACCAGTGTTAACCGGGAACAACACTTAATAACAAGAACAAAGAAGTGAGCTTGTGATTGTGCACGTACGGACTAAAGTGTACAATTTACAACTGTTGGAGTGTAGATAACATCTGCGCATACAGGCGAGAGGAGATGGCCGAAGCAAGTGGCGGAATTAATCCCCAAATAGAAGAAGAAAACATTGAAACCTTTGTATATGAAAATGAACAAGGACATGGCGGAACCAGTGAAGAATAAATTAGAAGAACGAGTGACCGAGAGTGAGGAAGAAGAAACGTACAACCTTAGGAGGAAACGTCGAGCGGTAGAGAAAAGACAATCACACAAAATAAGCAAAGAAGAACTAATCCTATTGGAGATGCTTAGAAACAAGAACAAAGATCAGGGACACCAACAGAAGAATATGCTACAAACATATTCAACATCACAGCCGGAAGGGAAGGACGAGGAACGCAGCAAGAAGAAAGAAGACAGCATACTGGAAAACAGGGAGCGAGTAAAGTCAACAAGTTTATGTTCACAGAACGCAACAGAAGGTATAAAGCCAACTCAGATGGCCCATTCATAGTGATGGTAGAGCCAATGGGCGAGGGAAATATTCAACACCCAATACAACTAGGGAAGGTATTCTACAATAAAGTTCCTGGACTGAAAAGAATAAACCAACAAGGAAAGAATAGAATGGCCATGGAGTTTACAGAACCAGAATTTGCCAACCAATTCATAGAAAACCGCATCTTATTACAGTCTATGAGACTTAAGGCCTTTGTACCGGCTAGTAGAGTGGAGTGTAAAGGAGTCATCAAGTTCGTTCCCTTGGACTTATCAGAAGAAGAGATAAAGCTAAACGCCCACATCGAAGGCGCCAATCATCGACGTGAGGCGCTTCACCAAGAAAACGCAACTGGATGGAAAGACAGAGACAACACCGCTAAAAACCGTTCAGATAACGTTCGAGAGTCAGTATCTCCCAGAATATATTGAAATATACTACCTCAGGTTCAAGGTCGCGACATATGTCTACCCAGTAACACAGTGCTATAAATGTCAGAGATTTGGACACGTGGCAAACAACTGTAAAGGAAAGGAAAGATGTACAAAATGTGGCGAAGAGCATAAAACATCAGAATGTCAAAAGGAAAGCCCCAAATGCGTGAACTGCTGCGGCGAGCATCCGGCCAATGACAGGCTTTGCCCAGTGAGAAAACAAGAGGAGGAGAAAAAAGTAAAGCAAGCAGCACACAGCAAAAATACAGGGACAACAGAATACGATTACAAGCACGGAGACTTCCCCACTCTACAGAAGAGATCATTCAGAGACGTCACCATAGACAAGGAACAGCCTGGCACGGTGGACCGACACCAAAAGACAAATAATGTGGTGACACAGGTCTCACGGGAGACACAGACCGAGGAAGTACCCAATATAGAAAGCAATGAAGAAATAATCACCATCATAGTCAAAACAATAATGAAAGCTCTAGCCCAACATATGAAGGGCAAAATGACAACAACTGTACTCCAAAAAGTACAAGACATTGCCACTAGAAGCATAATAAAAGAAATCAGACAGATAGGCTCAACTATTCAGAACTCAGAGAACTCCAGAGCAACAACTGAAAATGGCTAGGAGAAGACAATTAAACATAATACAATGGAACGCTAGAAGTCTGTACCATAAATGGAACGATCTTCAAAGACTACTGGAGGAACACAAAGCAGACGTGGTACTGATCACGGAAACGTGGTTAAGTCAAGCACATACGCTCAAACATAGGCTCTACAACATCTACAGGAAGGACAGGGAAGACGGATATGGTGGTGTGGCCATCATGATCAGAAATGGAATGAACAGCTCCATTAGAAACATGGTGATATCAGCAACTGATATAGAAATCCTAGCAATAGACATCACACAAGGAGGCCCCATCAACACAGTTTCTGTAATATACAAACCACCAAGGGTCAGTCTTACTGAAGAGCAATGGTCAGAAATACTCAACCAGCTCCCATCAGGAAGTATCCTGGGAGGAGACTTCAACGCCCATCACCCATTGTGGCACGACAGTCGAACAGACCAGCAAGGAGAAGAAATTGCAGCCGCAATTACATCATCCACATTTACCACGCTCAATAATGAACCTGGAACCAGAATAGGAACACCTTATCAAAGAAGATCGTCGCCAGACATATCTATAGTATCTGCAAACCTCAGACAAAAAACAACGTGGGAGATACTTAAGGACACCCTGGGCAGCGATCATTTCGTTATAAAAATGACGGTAGATGCACCAAGCACACTGAACCACGAGCCAGCAAGGGCCTTATGGAACTGCAAAAGAGCCAAATGGGAGCAATATCAGGAGAAGATAAATATGCTAATGGAACAGGAGAATGATGAGGATGGCCAATTACAGCAACGATACAATAACTTCGAGGGAATAATTACATCTGCAGCCAAAGAATGCATACCCCTGACCAAAAGCAAGGAGAAGACCTCCGCAGGAAGGAAACCGTGGTGGACAGCGGAATGCTCCAAAGCCATAGCTAGACGACGCTTAGCCATCAAAGCATATAGACAGTGTCCGACAGTGGACAAATTTGCTACGCTCAGGAAGGCAATAGTGGAAGCTAGGACAATCATAAGAAGAGCCAAAAGGAAAGGATGGGAAGAGTTCTGCGACAACATCAAATATGGAATCACGCCTCAAGAAATGTGGAAGAAGCTAAGATGGTTTAAAGGAAGCCAAACGAACTCTAAATGGATCACCAGCAACAAAGAAGCAGCGGAACAATTTTTGGCCCTGACAGCACCCTCGTACGTCCCGCTAGAACGAAGCGTGGACTCTGCTATAAAGCGAGACACTCAGCCAAAGAGACCAAATCACAACAAGTTTGAAATGTCAGAGCTACAATGTGCAATAAAAAAGGAAGATACGGCCCCCGGACTAGACGGCATAACATACTCCATGATAGAAAAACTTCCATCAAGAGCGAAACAGAAGTTACTGGAACTGTATAATGACATGTTAGCAACAACATACGTGCCAGAACAGTGGAGAAATGTCCTCATCATACCAATCCTAAAGGTGAACAAGGACAAAACTAAAAGCGAATCATACAGACCCATCTCACTACTATCCTGTCTTGCAAAGATCATGAGTATAATGATCAAAAACAGAATGCAGTGGTTCATCGAGCACTACAAAAAACTGGACAGCAGAACAATGGGATTCCGGAAAGGGTATGGTACATTAGACAACATAACAACATTAGTCACGGACATACAACTAAGTTACGCTAGAGGAAACTATCTACTTGCGGCCTTCCTTGACATCAAGGACGCATATAACAACGTTCAGATCAACATACTCCAAGAAGCCTTGGACAACATGGGTCTGCCAAGAGAAATAGTCAACTGGTACACTAGATACTTGGAGCATAGAGTAAATATACTATATACAGCAGAAGGAGAGATACTTGCTCGTCATGTATATCAGGGACTACCCCAAGGAGATCCCTCGAGTCCCACACTGTTCAACATATATACTACAAAAACGTTCAATCGGTTGAGAAGCCTAACAACATATGCACAATACGCGGATGACTTCGTAGTATATGTGACCCACCCAAACAAAGAGAAGGCTAGAACCATACTTGAAGAACAAGTGAAGGAGGCACGAAACATCTTGAGGGAGAGAGGGATGGATCTATCCATTCAGAAAAGCAAAGTAGGAATCTTCACGCAAAGACAGTTTGCAAATGAGGATTTCAAAATCTGCATAGACGGAACGCATATGGAAGTAGTTAGGGAAACAAAGTTCTTAGGCATGTGGCTGGACACAAAGCTGTCCTGGAAAAGACACATAGAAGAGACCAGACAAGCTGCGTTACAAAGATTAAACATCTACAAAACGCTGGCTACACCAAACAGAGGCACGGACCCCCGACAGCTGCGAAAGATATACTTCGCCTTAATAAGAAGCAAAATTGAATATGGTGGATTCCTATATGAAACTGCATCCACGACCACACTTAAAAAACTGGATACCGTACAATCTGCCGCCTTGAGGATAGCGGGCGGCTTTCTAAGAACAACGCCAGTCATGGCAATGGAAGTGGAAATGGCAACGCCGCCCCTATCATTAAGAAGGAAGAAATTGGGCCTAAAATTCTGGACAAAAGTAAGGACCAACACCAGCCATCCTCTGGGGAGAAAAGTGCGTACATTGGTGCATGAATATACAGCGAAACCACAAAAATTACATAAGAGCCCAAGTCTCATAAAATACTGGGAAATAACTAACCGATGGAACATAGCAACCTCTGAGATCAACGATATGTATAGAGAACGAGAACCGTGGCCAAGGATGGAAATGGATCAACATGTATACACAGAACTGACAGTAGATGTATCAAAGAAGAAGGAACAAAATATTGAAATCATAAAGCAGCTGTCCCTGCAAACCTTGAACACAAGATGGGAAGGATGGAGACAAATATTTACCGACGGATCAAGAGAGAACGAGGAATCCACCACAGCAGCGTTCATCGACATGGCGCTAGAAGTGCATGAGGCGTACAGACTACCAACCCCAATGTCCATATTTTCAGCAGAGATTATGGCGATACTAAAAGCAATCAAGTACATAAATGAAGTGGGTATTGTTAAGGCAGTCATCTGCTCGGATGCTAAAAGCGCCCTACAGGCCATAAAAGGAATCCCCAGAGGCACGTGCAAAAACTATCTAGCGTTTGAGGCAGCCAGGCAAATAATCAAGGCAACAACTGAGGGAAGAAGAGTCAAACTACAATGGATCCCAGGACACGTCGGCGTAAGAGGAAATGAAGCGGCGGATGCCATAGCACGGGGACAATTAAATGCAGCAGATATAGAGGAGATACCCATCCCCTACACCGACTACAACCACACAATCACACAAATAGTGAAGAAGGATTGGAAAAGAAGATGGGTAGAAGAAGAACCGAGCAAGAGCCTCTGGTACAGAACCATAGCAGGGGAACCAGACCACAAACTATGGTACGCGCCCTTTAAAATAAACAGAAGTGAGATTAAAACAATAAGTAGACTGAGAACAGGACACGCACTCCTACGAGACAGAATGTACACAATGAAGATCGTGGACTACCCGAAATGCCGACAATGCGACGATGTGGAAGATACATATCACTTCCTTTTAAGATGCAAGCAGTATAGGAACATAAGGCAAGAGATAATAGAAGGCGAACTTAAAATCAAGGACATAGCAGACCTAATACAAGTCTTATCCTCACCATCACTGAAAGCAATAAAAGAAATGCACAAATACGTAATACAGACAAAAAATAGAATATAACAACAAAGGGATATTCAATGCATCGAGCAAGAAAATGTTCTCAAGATTCTCTGTGTATGTCATAGGTACTTAAAGTGTAATTCATAATCAGTTGAATGTATTATATGATGTTACTGGCTGTATTAGCCTATGGCTAAAGCCACATTATTATAAAAAAAAAAAAAAAAAAAAAAAAAAAATTCAGAGGTCAACTCTTGCCGTATTGCGGCGCACCAAAATATCTGGGTATAACACTGGACAGAACTCTAACTTTCAAACAGCATCTCTCAAACGTGGCTGCCAAAGTCAAAACGAGAAATAATATTCTCCAAAAGCTTGCAGGTACTTCATGGGGGAGCCACTGCTCACATTTTAAGATCCACAGCCTCAGCTCTGTCATACTCTGTTGCTGAATACTGCTGCCCATCCTGGATCAATAGTGCCCATACAAAGAAGATAGATGTGCAACTCAATCAGGCAATTAGGATAATTACGGGATGTACTCACAGTACGAACACCATATGGCTTCCAGTGCTATGCAACATCTCATCCCCAGCACTAAGAAGACTTAAAAATCTGGAAAAATATCCTGAAGAACCCTCAGCTGCCTATACATCAAGACATGATTCAAGCAAAACACCAACGCTTCAAATCAAGAAAACCACCATGGCGCACAGCAATCAACCTTACAGAGTCCTCTTTCACCATCAACAAACTGTGGACAACTCAATGGGATCAGTCATCAGCAGCCAATAAAAATCTAGTTGAGGACCACTCAGTAAGGTTACAAGGTTTCGATCTCCCCAGGAGGCAGTAGAGAATCATCAATCGGATTCGAACAGGACAAGGCAGATGCGCCTACTTATTATACAAATGGGGCTGGGTAGATTCTGCAAATTGTGACTGTGGAGCCACCTTACAGACAACCAATCACATCTTTTCCGACTGTCCTCTTCGGGCCTACAAGGGAACAATGACGGAAATACATGATGCATCGATCAGTGCAGTTGACTGTATTAAAACATTAGATCTCGAGATATGAAATTGTACAAGCTTGTGAAATGTACATTTACTATTGTGTACCTTGTTAAATAATCATACGATAAATAAATAAATAAATTTACATTTGATCCTGCTAGAGTTCAGGAGATAGTAGAAGCAGAATATCTGGGGTTCACTTTAGGGTGAGAAGTCCAGTATAGGGAACTTTGCTCTACTGTTACAAATATCTAAGTAGGTTGCGTCCGAGTGTTCCTTTGCCAAATTGTACCATCTTTCACTCTATTTCGTTTTAATTGTACTCTTAATCTTCCCTCGTTCTCTGCACGTGACTTACCAGATTTGTTGTTTATCTAGTTAAGACAAACATAATAACATAATGTAGTCCATAAACTTTGGTCTACCATCAGTGGTAAAACCGGAAATTCCTTTCCACCAGAGACGATGTTAGCTCTTTATTCCTCAATTTCCTATTTTAACTCCTCAACCTAAATAATCATTTCAGCCAATCGGTCACACATGACTGATATTAAAGCCTGATAACTTTTTTTCCTTTGTCACATTAAGTTAAACTGAAATCAAAATAATAATAATAATCCCTCTTGTATGTTCAGATTCATTCATATTTAATCCATTTTCGAAAATTTTACCGTTATGCTATTAAATTTAGCTGATAAATCTTCCTTTTGTGATATTATTAACTTTTAGTTGTATGCAGCTGTTAAATTTATCTGAATGATCTTTTCCCGTTGTGAAAAGTGCTTTCGTCAGGCTTCCAGACACGTGCAGGAATCGAGCAGTGACCTCCAGCAATCGAGATCGTTAATAAGATCGTTAAATACGTGCACCCAGACTTCGTGGTCGACTGGGTCCGCTGGTGGAAGTGACTGCCGTATTTTTAATTACTTCAACTCCTCATCTCTTGCTGTAATCCGGCCATAATTCCACCTTACATCTGATTTACGTCGCCGTGTGATAGTATGACATTAAATGTGGTGTTTAATTTCCGTCAAAAACTTCAGTGAAGAGACTGCTGATTATTTAATTAAATGATTAATTAATTGCTGTATTAGTTCCGTTGCGAAAGCTGTAAGATATAACGGTGGCAACTATTGACTAAATAACTGCCTAATTAGTGAGAAAGATTTTTGTAACGACTCGAAGAAAATGTGCTTTTAATATTGTAGTGAATATACAGTTAAATCTAAATATTGCAAGAAGCGGAGATGGAAAAAAATAATTACATTAAAGATATTCAAATCTTATACCTTTAAACGAGCAATTATTGTATATACTGTATGTATATGCATATTTGTTATCTCGGAAACGGCTTTAATGATTTTGGTGAAATTTCATACCTAACCAACCTTTTTCTTTATAAGATTATCTGAATAGATGTCTTCTTTGCAAAAACGCGATTTACAAAATACGAACAATTTTTGTATTTGGTATATCGAAAAATGGCTCTAATTCCATCTCGTAGACGTTTCAAGTACCAGAAAGCCTACATATAATTAGTTTCTCTTTGGTTAAAACAAGGAACTCTTTAAACGAACAGCTCTTGTATAGCTACTAGCTGACCCATGCTAATATTTCGCACAGTATCGTGGTCAGTCACCGAATAGTAATTTAATAATGTGGAAATGCAAGTATATTTATTAATGAAAGTTATTTTATTTTGAAGAGTAGTAATAAATATCCGTATTTTTGTAAAAAGTCATTATCATTAAATACTACATGTTCAGTTGTAAAGCATTTAAAAAGAAGATATTTTAAATAGATATTAATTTTGGCAGATGTGATTTTTTTTGAAACTTCTTTACTTTGAAAACAATATTAGCAGTTATAATGTTATCGTTTACTTTTTCACCATATGTGTCTATAACACAAACATAAATATTAATTGAATCTACGAACGCGTGGTAAAGCACGTATAGGTGTCCATACGAAAAAGCAGATTCTAGTGAATACAATCCTGCACTTTGGAGCGTCTGACATAGTGCTTTATTAATGGCCATCGTGAAGGTTACTTTTATTGGCAATTGTTTTTGCTTTTATCATTTGGAAAGGCGTTGTTGGATCAGAAGGTGTCAGGTTAATGCGAGGTATGAGAATAGTTTTATCGGAGTGAATAAAGTTAGCACTGATGATGTACTCGTCTAAATGAATTACCAATAATCTTGCACCATTAATTAATCCCTGATTACTATTAAGATTTCTACTTAATATAATAATAGGATTTTTCTTTAAAGGCAATATATAAGATGGTAAACAGGACGATCTCGGAAATGGTTCTAGCAATTTGGATGGAATTTCATATGTAGGTAACGTTTTTATTTTCAAGTTTGTAACACGATTTTACCAAAAAAATGAGAGAAATTTTTGTATTTCGTGTCTCGCAAACGGCTCTTAACTCATCAAGTACCAGTAAGTCTACCAATGTTTGTTAAGATTCTCTTTGGTCAGAGCAAGGAATTGTACCGTTCTAAATGCCTTGGAAGCCTTCAAGAAAACGATTAACTTTAATGAAACTTCACGCAAAATTTTACAGGTTGAACAGAAATCGAAAGACGCCGAGTAAAGATCGGTCACCCAGATACTGTATTAATGATTCCAGTTATGCAACTTATCTTTGCCGGGGCCACCTAACCTAACCAGGAACTAGTGTAGATTAAAGGAGGTTTACATTGTTATATAGAATCACAGAATTATCATAGCACACTTCATTTATAGAAAAGAAAACTGCAGACTAAACTGAAATTTGCTTCGAGGAACATTATATTTCAGTTAAATACCTTGCACGAAACCAACACAGCGCTCACCAAGTTTACAACAAAATAAGCTCGCTTATTGCTTTATTTGAATAGTCAAGCAGAATGGAAGATCTGGAAATCAGTGGAGCTTTGAGGTAGTCAGATTGCCTTGGGAAATTAGTACTTTTACGATCAATTTGGACACTCGTTCAGATCCGAAAGCACTCTGTCACTAAAGAGCAATATTTCACTGTCGTCAAGAAAGCATACCCAAACTTTTACAGAAAGCATTTACACAAATACGCTATTATCACTTTATAGCAATACTTTTGTAATAAAATATAACACATAACACAAGTAAAATAAACAGAAGCTAAAAAATCATGACTGACAATTCGTTACGTGCATAAAATCAATATAAGTGATATACCGGTATATGATATAGATGACATGGTACTGTAGTGCACCAATTACGATACATTAATTCCACAATCTAATTAAATATTAATATGTTAATATTGTTACTTATAATGACTGATATTCGATATATGAGTTTAAATTTTTAGTTGGAGCTATGGAAATAATTTCGGAAGTTGAATAAAATTTCTTCCAATACAATATACCACTAAATCAATAAAATTTCATTGAAAGAAAAAGCGAATTTATGTTAAATGACCTAAAACATAATATCTCACGTAATTTATTTACATGAAGCAAAGAGAAATTATTCAATTTACTTAACAAAGTAACCATGAAAGCAAAATTATTAACTCAGTATTGACAATAAACTAATACTCCGAACAGAATTGCGTCATTTCACTGTCAAGATTTGCAGTAGAATTACGTCCTCCCACTATTAAATCTTGTTACAGAATGTATCTTTCATAGCTGCCCCTTGGCTACCTCCGTTTCTGTTTGTAGAATTTTCGTTTCAAATTATCTTCCGCCAATCGCTTTATTTTTAGTGCTTTGCTTTTCCCATTGGCTTTCTGTATTCGCTTGAGTCACAGTACTATTTTCCTCCACGAGAAATCCCGTTTCCCTCCGTTAGCTTGTCGGTATAAGGGGACATCCATAAATTACGTGAGGTGTTTTTTCCGGATTTCCGGACCCTCCCCTTCTGGTGAGATCTGGTTGGTGAGACCCGTCCCTAGAAATAGCCCTCGCAAATTAATGAGACTTTTTTTTTCTAGGTCTCACCGTTCGAATGTCGGTTACACCCCAACTTTTCGGCGAAATACCCCCCTAAAAACGACTTTCGCGTCATTTGTAGACCTTTTTTTTTCTTTCGAAACCACCTCAAGTAAGATTTCCGTTGACCCCCCCCCCCTTGGTGAGATTTT
Source organism: Vandiemenella viatica (assembly GCA_031002005.1). Lineage (NCBI taxonomy): Eukaryota > Metazoa > Arthropoda > Insecta > Orthoptera > Morabidae > Vandiemenella > Vandiemenella viatica. The sequence goes on from JARYHS010011408.1 coordinate 274,398,661, forward strand.
GTGAGATTTCGCCGGACCCCCCCCCTCCCTATTTCACCTCACGTAATTAATGGACGCCTCCTAAGAATTCTCCTGACATTTTTCTGAAATCCTGGAACCTAGGCTACTCAGTGACGGCGTGCGGTATCCCCACGCACGCTTTTTTTTTTTTTTGTTTTTTTTTGTTTGTTTTTTTTTTTTTTTTGAAGAAATTCGGACATGGCGTTTTAAAGAAACAATCCCAGCATTCGCCTGGATTGTTCTGGGAAACCACCGCTCATCCACCACGCTCGGTCACCCGTTATCATTTTCCGCCTGTGCACAATTGCTCGGATATAGCTAAGCAATGCCGGAATATCCCCATAAATTCCCTTCCGATTTTTAACACTGATTCATATTAAATGAATGATATAATCAGCGTCTGAGCAATTCCAATAAATGTTCTTCTTAATTAAATTAAAGTAGACAGTTTTCCAGCTTCTTCCGTGATTTAAGAAATATTTAATGCTGTTTATTTTAACTTAGGGGTTCAACGTGGACTATCACAAAGGCAAACAACAGATACACTGATCAGCCAGAACATTATGACCACCTACCTAATAGCCGGTATGTCCACCTTCAGGACGGATAATAGCGACAACGCGTCATGACATGGAAGCAATGAGGCTTTGGTAGGTCGTTGGAGGGTGCTGATACCACATCTGCACACACAAATCACCTAACTCACGTCAACTCTGGGGAGGAGTGCGATGAGTTCTGACTCCACGTTCCATAACATGCCAGATCTGTTGAGACGGGGGCAAGCACATCAATTGCAACTCACCACTGTGTACCCCCAGCATCCTAGTCTCGTGACATGGCGCATTATCTTCTTAAAAAATGCCACTGCCGTTGCGAACCATGGTCGTTATGAAGGAGTATACGTGGTCTGTAACCAGCGTACGATACTTATTGGCCGTCATGGTGCCTTGCACGAGCTCCACTGAACCCATGAATGCCCACGTGAATGATCCCCAGAACATAATTGAGCCGCCGCCAGCTTGTATACGTCCCGCAGTACAGGTGTCATGAAGCTGATCCCCTGGAAAACGACGAATTCACATACTCCCATCGGCATGATGAAGAAGGTATCGGGATTCATCAGACCTTGCAACGCTCTGCCACTGCGGCATCGTCCAGTGACGATGGTCACGTACCCATTTCAGTCGCTGTTGCCGATGTCGCCACATGAATGGATCGTCGGCTGCGGAGGCCCATCGTAAGGAGTGTTCGGTGCACTGTGTTTGCAGATACACTTGTACTGTGCCCAGCATTAAAGTCTGATGTTAGTTCCGCCACAGTTCGCCGCCTGTCCTGTTTCACCAGGCTGCCCAGCCTACGAAGGCCGACATCTGTAATGAGGGAAGGCCGCCCAACCCCTCTATATTTCGACGTGGTTTTACCTTTGTTTCGCCACTAGTTGAAGACACTACAGCACTCTTCGAACAGTTTCCGGAATGGTCGTGTCGAGCCTCCGGACTATCGCAATCTACCCTGGAATAAACTCAGATAGATCGCGCGCGTTCACCATTCCAAACACGGATAGCACGCTCACTGATATTTCATGCACCTTGCGTGTTTCTGACTAGCATTCATTCCTCGTCAGGTGATGCTGCTATCAAGTAGACGGGTTTATATCGATAGCAGGTAGGTGGTCATAATATTCTAGCTGATCAGTGTATATTTTATGATCCAGATCCCCGCTTCATGCGTCTTATTCCGAACTGTTATCTGCCTTTAATATTTGTTTAAGTACACGACAAAATGTGTAAATACTGCTTTAGCTGATACCTCGTAACGTAGCATGCTAGACCGATATAAACTAATATCTACTAGTCTGCTTGTATCCCGTCACCAGGTGTCAACTCGCTGGATGATGCTTCCAGAGCGCGCCTTCGCGACTTGTGCTGGGAGACAATGTTCGGACAAGAACTCGTCAAACTAACCGTCATGGACCTGGTGAGTAGAAAACTAAACCTGTCTGTTACGTTCACGATCTTATTTTATTTTTGGAAAATATCTCAACTTAGTAGCCTACTACAATATGTCCACCATAAATACAGTTGCCAAATTCCAAATTCTTTATCTTCTAAGACCGCATTCCACAAATCGTGGAGGGGAATTACGGACTAATAAAATTGTTCAAAACATTGGAAATGCAAAAGGGGTGAGGGAAATTCGGAGTCTACGGAGAACCTTACAGATTGCAGCTAATGCAACGGGTCATTCACTCATTTTCGCCATTCAGTACGGAGTTAACGTCTGGCGGCAAGCAATACAGAATGCATGGGATAAACAGTAGCAAGAAGAACACATTCATGAAAATATCATGTCTAAGCAGTAAACAGCAAAAAATACAAATAGAAATTTTTTGTCATTTATTTTTTTTTTTTTAAAGTTGTCAGTGATTTGGGACAGCCGACATAAATGAAAACTTAAACCTAAGAATATCATAGGAGCAACACGTCATACCTGCAGCTACAGATATACTACATAATAATAATTTCGTGTAGTCGTAATGAACTGGTGACAGGGTTTCTATTGGCTGCGTATTCCGCCCCTGACTCAGCCGCCTTAACCTAACCCGACAGCACTATACGTACAGGGGACAGACAGTTTAACATGGAATCCGAACCACGGAAGTGTTCTGGCGTACTTCACAATACACCGCAAGCTATGCCAGAGGTGAAAGTCGGGTTAATGGTCTATTACAATCTCCGCCGAGACAAGCACCTTAAACTACAGAGCCACCAGACAGATATACTATTAAACTTAGCATGTCGGTGATGCGAACTCACAAGATTTTACCCATCAAAAAATCACCCAGCGCGCCTAAAAACATTTTCGCTTCGAAGACTAAAAATCTAACTTAGTCCACAACGCGAAGGTTGATCGAATCTTCCCGAAGGAGATGTACTAAGCTGTTGTGTCAGAGGCAGGATGGCCATTTCCTTTCCTCGAGGGCCTACAGTTTAATGTGGAATCAGAACCACGGAATGTCTCGACGTAGCTCATATAAGTACTAGTCAGATAAAAACTGTAGGTTTGTATGAACAACATTGACAGAAATTAAGGTGAATTAAGGAGAAGAGGGTTTAGGTTTTTATACATCAAACGTAAACAACATTATTCTGTTTATTTTAAGGTATGCAAAGTTCCATTAAAATCTGATAAAAATTGTTCGTTTCAAAAATCGTCCAACGCGCATATCATACGCGCAACACGGCATAGCATGTCGGTGACGCGAATTCGTAGATTTACCACGACCTACAGCCCGGCTATAGAAGTTTTCAGTTTAAAAAATAAGGCGAGGTATGGAAGGTATTCAGACAATCGTTGATACAGATGGAGGAAAAGATACACACGTTTTGAAATCTGAAATACGGAGCAACTGGTTTGGTAAGACTGTTGTGAATTTTTGCAGAATAACAGTTGGAGAAATAACAGAGCAAGAGTTATACCATATTAGTAATAATGAACATATTAGGAAATTAGAAATAGAGTCACAGGATACTATGGGAGACATACATGGTTTAAAGAATGCAAAGCGTCTGGCATATGTATTATCCCCACAGATGTGGTAAAGGTTGCCGAAAGTGATATTGAAGATATCTATAAGTATTATTTAGCTTAACTCTGGAGATCTACTGCATTCCAGAGGTTCGTAAATGTGCTGTGTTGGTGCCAATTCATAAAGTATTAGAGATAAATTAAGCTGAAAACCCATTAATTTGACTAAGTGTTGGGCTCGTTGATGGAGAGTTTTATAGCAAACTTCGTTAGGAAATATGCGAGTAAAATAAGTGGTTTGTCCATCAGCGGCGTGGATTTAGAAGAGGTGAATCTGAGTTAGCAGGTAATTACCAAAATATTTCAGGTGAAACTGGCAAGGGAAGTCAAGCAGATCGCGTATCACTAGAGCAATTGACAGAATTAGCCATATAGTGGTTGTGAGTAAGGTTAAGACCACAAGAAAAAATAAAGATGTGATTTTCTGGATGGAAAAATTCTCACAAAGTAGGAAACAAAAATTCAATCTTGGATATGCAATATCAAAGGAAGATGGAGGTAAGATGAGCTGATCCACAGGCTAGTGTAATGTTATGGTAATTTACGTTCAACTAAATATCCAATCATATTTAAATTATAACCATTTATTTCATAATTTATTTCGGGTTGTTTTTACTATTGCCTACCTTCTTTTTATTGCACTTTCCTTCCTACAGCTTACGGATTCCGGTCAGCCACTTTTTTTTTTTTGCCAATGTTTCAGGCATCAAGAGCGCGGCCCATTCTCGGCACGTTCTAACTCTCTTTTGGAAGCTTTACTCCAGTTATAGAACAACATTTCCTCGTCAAACTCTCCTTTAAGTCTTTCACTAGTTTATGATGGTTTATCATTTCTTTTGTTAAAAATTTAATAGTAATGCGTTTTTCTATGCTTATAATACATACTACAGTAATACCATTCAAACAAATAACATCGTATACTCTTTGTCTACTGATTGAAATAGATTAACACTTGTTTCTACACAACAAGCAGAGGTGCCAACTTACGCATTGATTTATTTTACCTTTGAAAAATTCAAACTATAACGTAAATCTTTGGAAAAAAAAACGCTCATAATAAATAACATACGAGGTGTGTTCAGAAAATAACGGGAATTTTTAAATTTTGCGGGTTTGGAGAGTCCAATTGTCAAAAAAAAAAAATTATTATGTTGGTATACATGCCCTGGAAATATGACAAAACTTTCAGCTGTATTCATTGCTTACTTTGTCTGTGGCAGCCGCTAAGGTTAGACGTGTTTTTATGAGCTCGGCGATTTTCGTTTGTTAAAAGAAATGGATCAAAGAATTTGTAACAAATTTTGCGTAAAAAATGAAATAAAGTGTAACAAAGTGTGTGATATGTTAACAAAGGCCTATGGTGAGTCTGTTATGAGTAAAACAAGAGTTTACGAGTGGTATAAGCGTTTCCAAGATGGCCGTGAAGAAGTTGAAGATGACGAACGCCCCGGACGCCCCAGCACATCAACAACCGATGAAAACGTGGAAAAAGTGAAAGCAATGGTTATGAATGATCGCCGAATCACAATCAGAGAAGTTGCTGATGATGTTGGCATATCGATTGGCTCATGCCATGAAATTTTTTCAAATGTTTTGGGTATGAAACGCGTGGCAGCAAAATTTGTTCCAAAATTGTTGAATTTTTATCAAAAACAGCGGCGAATGGAAGTTGCTCAGGAGTCACTAAACGAAGTCAACGACGATACAGAATTACTGAAACGTGTTATAAAAGGTGACGAAACATGGATTTACGGATATGACGTCGAAACTAAGGCTCAATCGTCTCAGTGGAAGCATCCTGGTTCGCCAAGACCGAAAAAGACTCGACAAGTGCGGTCGAACGTGAAGGTTATGCTTACGGTGTTCTTCGATTTTAATGGCATAGTGCATAGTGAATTCTTGCCACAAGGTCAAACGGTAAATAAGGAGTACTACCTACAAGTTCAACGCCGTTTGCGTGAAGCAATCCGAAAAAAACGTCCGGATTTGTGGAAAAACAATTCATGGCTTTTGCACCACGATAATGCACCAGCTCACACTTCATTGCTTGTTTGTGAATTCTTGGCCAAAAACAATACTGTAACGATGCCCCAGCCTCCATATTCGCCAGAAATGGCTCCGTGTGACTTTTTCCTATTTCCAAAAATAAAGAGAACCTTAAAGGGCCGTCGTTTTACAAGCATAGATGACATTAAAAGCGCATCACTGAAAGAGCTAAAGGCTCTCCCAAAAATCGAGTTTGAGAAGTGTTTCGATGATTGGAAGAAGCGCTGGCAGAAGTGCATAATATCTAATGGGGACTATTTTGAAGGCGACAACATTAATGTAGACAAATAAATAAATATTTTTTTCAAAAAACGAAAATTCCCGTTATTTTCTGAACACACCTCGTATACAGTGAACGGTCGTCGATTTAATGGAAAACAAGCATATGACAGAGAACGAAAGTATAAAAAGTTAGATATCCGTATGGTGAGTCCTGCAATCTAGAACATTTCTTGAAGTGACGTAACTATAAGGAAGAGGAGTAAGGAGGGGTTAACGGGAAAGATAAGAGGATGAGTGAGAGGAGGAGGGTATAGATTAGACGACAATGATGGATGATTATGACAAATTTTGGCTTTCCCTACCTCTCATGTAAGATGATGTTACTCTTCCCTACCTTTTACATACGCGGTACAGTGAGGAATACATACCCACATAGTGACCAGTCGCTAAAATGACTAATTATACATACGCCGTAATTTTGTAAACATTTTAACGGCTGTAGTGACTATAAATGTATGTATGAACTATTATAATTATATAAATGATGATGATTTGTTTTTTACTTGGATTAAAACACAAATTACTACTATGAGACAATATATAACATCTGTTAGGACCTCCTTTGTCATCTGTAATCTAACATTACAACGTTTTATGTTGAGAATGCCTTGAAATTTAGTGCTATATTCTATAGGTAGTCAAACAATTTATCATCTTATCAGTGTAGAGAAGACAGAGCTCATTAAATTTTAGGCCCGTAAGAAAGTCGAGTGCACAACTTCAATATTACTCAAAAAATTTGTCTTGTGATTATTATTTGTCTTCGTAACTAAAGTTGTCATTTAAAGCATGTCCTTTTAAAGGTGGAGAAGATTTTAAAATGATAGTGCCATCGAATCTTTCGAGCATACCACAAAAAAACTTTACAGATTTTGTGGATGTAAAAAATAGGTCTACTTGGTCTGTCATGTTTGTGTGTTTGCAGCTTGTGACGATTGTATCTACTTTGCTGATCGACTTCGTCCGAGCGCTGTTGGTTCGCGGTCTGAATGGCTTCTGGTGCTGGGATCTGGAGAAGCAGTTCCCGCAGTACGGAGACTTCAAGATCGCCGAGAACATCCTGCACTTGGTGTACAACCAGGGCATGGTCTGGATGGGGATGTTCTTCTCTCCCGGCCTGCCCCTCATCAACCTGCTGAAGCTCGTGGTCATGATGTATCTCCGCTCATGGGCCGTCCTCACCTGCAACGTTCCACACGAGGTACGCGAAGTTATCTTCCAGACGTCGCTCTAAAAGGTATTCATAGCGTTTTTGGATAGCTTTATGTCCACTTTGAGAGCTTCTTCAATTAGAAATGATGGATTTAAACGTCTTCGTCGCCTAACACTGTTATACAGCATATCGGATGAGAGTCCCAAGATACTTCCTACCTGCATCATTTTCGAATGAAATGCGATGATGAGCCAAAACATTCTGACCACTGTCCACCGCGAATTTAATGTAGTCTTGTGACGTTGTGGGTACATCATGCAGTAACAAAAGTATATAAGATGAGCAGAGACGCATAGAGAGTCATTTTAGCGACGAGAAGTGTGGCAAATGATGAACTCCACTGACATAAGTGACTTTGACAAGTGACTTTGACAAAGGGCACATTATTATGGCCCAATACCTGAGAACGAGCATTTCGGAAACGGCGACGCTAATCTGCTATAGTGAGTTTCTGTGGGAAAAAAAATGAAGGAGGGTGAAACCACGAGTAGGCGACTAAGTGGTGGAAGTCCACAGCTTATCGCAGAACATGAACTCTGTAAATCAGTAAAGGGGGCGATCTGCAGCAGATCTGACGGCAGAGTACAATACTGGTGCAAACACAAGTGTTTCGTACAGTGCACTTTGTTGAACATGCAGCTCCACAGTAGAGTGCCCCTACGTGTTCCCACATTGATCCAATGGCATCATCAATTACGATTGCATCGAGATCGAGATCATCGAGAGTGAACCAAGTATCAATGGAAACGTGTCGCTTCGCCGTATGAATTACGTTTCTTATTTAATTTATTTAATTTAATTGCAATGGAGCACACGCTCCGCTGGCAATTTCTCTATACACCTATCTTCCCCCTATCCTGCGCCCACCTACATTTGCACTCTACAAATTTTAACTTTAAATTCTTTTAACGTTTTCGGTAAGTTATTCATCATTTCCCTTGGTAACTCATTCCGATCCGTGACACCCTTACCTAAAAAAGAAAATCTTCCCACACCCTTGTTCCTGAAATCGAGTGCCAGCTTGCGGTCATGGTCATCTTTTCCCTTCCATGCACTACTTTTCATACCTACTCCAATATCTTTTCATGCCTCATCGCCAGTATACGCCCTGTACACTCCCATGACCCTCCTCATTCTCCTCCTGTCTTGCAACGAATCCCATTCCAGCTACTTTATCATATCTGTCACTGATTGCATTCTGCGATAATTTCCAGAAACAAATCTAGCAGCCCTTTATTGCGCCCTCTCACCAGGTCCATTGGGTCGTGTCGGGATATGCCGTCATCCAGGCGAATGGCTGCTTGAAACATGCACCGCGCCACACGGATTTAATATTGGTCAAAGAAGGAAATTTGCCTAGGCTTCTATTGGACCCCTATGGTTGTGTTCGAAGGCACCATAATAGCTGTGGACTACATGAAAATTATTCCGGAGCTCTTGCATCCCTTCATGCTTTATGTCTTACACGACAGCAATGACATCTTTAGCACGATAACCGTCCTTGGTACAAGGCCAAAATTGTGATACAGTAGTTTGAGGAGGATGACAGTGAACTAACATTGATGTCTTTGCCACCTAATTTCCCGATAGAACACATCTGGGACGCTATCGGGAGCCAACTCAATTCCCATAAAAACTGGCTCATAATTTAAGAGAACTGCATGACCTGTGTGTAGAAATCTGGTACCAGATACCTCCGTAAACCTACTAACTTGTCCAATCCATATCACGCTGAATCACTGTTGTTTTGCATTCCAAACGGGTTTATAATGTTTTGACTCATGTAAGTTCACTGCTGGTTTGTCGCATCCTTTTCTATTTGCAGTTCTTCCTAAGGCTCCAGCAGAACCATTAGCTTCTTGTTGGTCGCCGGTTGAATCGTATCGGCCGAGACGACTGACCAAGCAGGTTGACACGCGGTGTTCCGTATCGTAGAACTTTCCGGCCAGCATTTAAGAATCAGCAGAGTTCTTGGCGATTGGGAACTAGCACCTGCAGCCTATGCAGGTGGCAATGGCCAGGATCTTCACACGAGATGGCTACTCTATTTACGGCCTCATCAGGGTGCAGTAGAAGATGACTCTTAGCTGTGGCGCCATGAAATATCGCGGTTGGCACCAGTTAAATGACTCGTTGCCTGTTATGCTCAGTATGCGACGGTCATGTCAACTTGCTGTCGATAGTGATATCAAGGTAACGAGCCTTTGGAGTCCAGCGTATGGTATCTCCTGCCAACTGTAGCTGCGAATAAGACGGACTCACCACGACGCCATCGCCGTAGCGTCAACATGATCGTCCGTGTTTTGCTAGGTGATGGATATCTGCCACCATGTGACTCAGGCTTTTCTGTTGCAGGGCATGGTCTGCGAGAAACCTTAGTAAATGTTATCGTTATGAATAATTGTTATTCTCGGTGTTATTAATTACTATAAACCTTATGCCCAAGTGAAACACTCCAATTTCCACATTATGTGAATTTTTTCTTCAAATTCTTTCACTTGTTACAGTAAGTTATTCAGCATGTATATTAATAATTTATTCCAATCCCTGACACCATTATCAACAGTTCAAAAGTACCACAACTCCCTCATATTTGAAATCAAATGCTATTTTATGATTATAGTAATCTCTTCCCTTCCTTATATTACTTCAAAATCTTCGCCCAGTATCTATCCATCTTTAACGTCCGTATTTGCTTTATATACGCCCATAATTTTATTCACTCGCCTCCGTGTACCAACACCGCTCCTATATCATATCAGTCACTCTTTGTTTAGATATTTACGTTTTATGTCTTTCTCGAGCAATTCCCATTCCATCATATAATATACGAAAACTTTATTAATGTTATATCTAATATTATGACCCTTCTTGACATCGATATTCTCCCCATGTTATCCTAACCACCTAGATATTCTTTCCAAATCCATTTGTGCCTATTCATAACGTTTTCGTTTTAATTCTGCAGCACATTACGTTATCTGCAAGTAACATAATTTAGGACTGAAAACCAGCAGCATAATCACTGATTAGAATAATAAATAACAATCATTCCAACATACTGAAAAGTAACTCCACACCTTCGGCTCTACTGCAAACACTTTTGCTACCAGACTCTAACCTGAAAACCAGTTTCTTTAGTTACAGACTTCCTTGATTTGATTGGATATTAGTTTGGCATCAATTTGCACTCTGAGCTGAAACTAATAGGTCTGTAGGTCTCCTCTCTTTTATGGAACATGTTGTGCTATACAGAAACACTGTGGATACAAACTAAATAATATTTCTTGCAAAGCACGATGTCACATCTGTGTAGCCTCAGCACATACTTGCTATTACTATTTATTAATATTTTTTTCGTTGTTTCATGTGTTCTCCACTGGCTTGTTGTTTCTTACTCCTTTACGCTCTCTTATTACAAGTCTCTTTTCGCTTCCTGTAGATTGTTGCTCTTGTGTTTCTGTCTCTCTCTCTCTCTTCCTTTTGTGGTTGTTATAATTAACATTTGTTCTCCCATTCGTAAAGCTCACTCCATATTCAATCCACCAGTACCCTTTGTCTCCTTCCTTTTCCTGAAATATTTCGCCATTACCGCAATCCGGAGCTGTTTGGCCATGGAGAGTGGCCGTGTGTGGATAGGTATGCTGACGAACTAACCTTAGGGAATTCCAGGGAATTCGAAGCGTCTCTTCTGATCTTCTGGCAGCTCCACTAGAATCTTACTGTTGGGCTGTTTGGGCTAATGCTTGACACCACTGTGGACTGACGGCCACAGACCGAAGGTCAGAAACTAAACATGTTCTTACTTCATACATGAAGGAAGACGAGACTTGCAATGGAACAGTTTATTGGCCTCGAATACTGAATAATACCTGCCGCAAAGTGGATTCCAGCTGTCGCCAATTTATCTAAGCCCTCATACAGTGAATCTCTTAGTGCAAACTGTAATAGTTAATGGTTAGGCAGATGGACGCTCCAGGTGGGATATGCATGGGAGGGTGGCAGGCTCCTAACAGGTAGCTACGCTTGACTACTATCGACGAGTGCCGGACAGTAAAGACACTACTCGATAGCTTGTACTGCCCAAGCCGCCTCGGCTGACCTAAAATTATGAAGGGGACTGCACTCTGAGGTTCTGACTGCAAGCGAGCATATTCCTGGCTGGTCACTGCTCGAGCGCGCTCAGCATGCCAATGATCGCCGATTGCCGATTTCTCGACGATTGAATATTCCTATAATGAGTCCTCTTATATACCCGACTTTTTTCTGTAATCACTTCTTATCTCTGCGTCCAGAGAACCCGTGTATTAATGATAACATTATGCAGAAACTACCTTCAACACTTGCAATTGCTGCAAGCAAGTTTTCTAGTTGCAAATATCCAGCTGAATATTATCCTCTTCTTACAGGTGGTGTTCCGTGCGTCCCGCTCCAACAACTTCTACCTGGCGCTGTTGCTGACGATGCTGTTCTTGTGCGTGCTGCCTGTGGGCTACGCCATCGTGTGGGTAGTGCCCTCGTGGCACTGCGGGCCGTTCTCCAGCCATCAGCGAATCTACCACCTGGTGACGCACAACCTGTGGAACGCACTGCCGAAGAGTCTGCACGGCCCGCTCGAGTACCTGACATCCGCCTCCACCGTCATCCCGCTGCTCGTTCTGCTCACACTCATCATCTACTACCTGTTATCACTCACGTCGGCCCTCAGAGAGGCCAACAACGACCTCAAGGTAACCTCTGACAGGTTCTTTTTAACTTCCAACTTGTACCCTGATTTTGATAGACTAGCATTTTTCCGCTACTCTGCCTGCACTGACCTTGGTGTAAGTAGCAATATATTGGCCTTTAGTTTTTCTTCTGGTTGCAAAGCATAAACGCTTGTAAAGCGGTCGCCGTCTCTGGAAGATTTTGCAGTTGAATGACAGCATCAGTGCGTCAGGTGATTGTTACAGAAATATTCACAATACGATACCGCACTTTGTTTCCGAACCCACGAAAATCTTTTAGTATTACTAACACATAGCGCTAACTCGGTACGAAAGGCATGGAAATCGGCAGTAAATTGTGGAATTAAATACTCATGCCGTGGAGATAAATTGTGACGTGGGCAGTTCACTGTGCAGGGAAAATAGTGTCGTGTGTCAAGCAATTTCACAATTACGCATTGCAACAGCCAAAAGACGCACAGCTTAATGAAGAGCGTGGAAAAATATATAGAACGAATAATAATAATAATTATTATTATTATTATTATTTACTTTCTAGCCAAATCATCGAGAGAGAACGTTTGATAGTCGACTAGATTGGTGAAACAGCGCATCGACCGAACAGAGAAAGGGGCGCCATAGTTTTCGTAATGGGAGGCGACAAGACGGTGTGACATCCGTTTCTATACCGTAACTGATGATAGATCAACTAGGCTCTCTGCAAGTTGGTGATGGAATTATGTTGTCACAGACTGAAATGGCTACTCTTTCAGTGCAGCCAAGTGTTGTGTTGGTGTCGGTGAGATACCATTTTGCTTTCTCCAGATTATTAGCGAAACTGTTTTGTCATACGCAGGTATTTCAGTGTCATTGCCGGAGCAAGATGCGCGTTACCGTCCAGTAACGTGGCAGTGATGGACATGGCTGTGGTTCGATTACGTGATAAGTGTTCAAACATCAAAATGGTAATGCCAAAGTCTTAACCTTCCATCCACCGCAAATTAAAATCTAAACAATATTATTATCCGATAGTGCCCTGGTTATTAACATAAAGTGATAGGAGTTCTCATGTTCTGCTTAATTTTCAATGAGCTAATGCAATTTGTAAATGATCTGCACTCTGCCGTTGTTTTATTTCCATATTCATTTCGTGACGAGAAATTGTGTGTCAATTTTTCTTGTTAATTTGTTTGATTAATGAAAATTAAATAAATTTAGTTGAACTTTAAATATCATGTTAACAGTTTGTAAGTTTGTGGAATTCATTTTGGTTTATAATTTCATACAGAAGTAAAATAATGCAACTTTTTCCTGCACTACTTATTAATTTCATTGATCTATGTATCAAAAGAACTTGATTTATATTACAAATTATCATTGTCCATCTGTGTTTCTTTTTTTTATTCTGAGGGTGTTCTACTTATATGTTTCCCTGGAAAAGGGTGAAACCATCACGGGAGCATATTACGCAAAATTTATGTAGCAACTGCAAGCGGATATCAAAAAAATAAGGAGAGAAAATTTGCCAAATAAAGTGCTCCTTGTCACAAGCCATGATTGTATTATATGAGAATGGATTTCGTTTCATACCATAACTCCACTATTTGCTCGGCCTGGGGCCCTCACAGTGTTGCATGTTTTTGAACCTTAAGAATTTTCTGCCTAACGCCCAATGTAAGTCAGCCGATGACGTCATAGTATGTTCTGTCACCTCCTATTTTGACAACCTTCAGATATATTTTGTAGTAAATTTGGGGAGCTCAGTATGAACTATGTCACAAAAAACTTTTGCTATAACTCGTGTGCGTCCGTTTCAGAGCAAGAACTAATGGAACACCTCTTGTGTATTAAATCATATCTTTTTCTCTGTAGGTATCACGTTCGAAAAATACTAAATCTAACGAACTGGAACAAACTCTGGTTTATTTACCAAATTTAATGTTTGTATTTCACTATAATTTGATAGCACTACTTGCCAGTTTCAGCACACGTTGTGTCTCAAATAGTATCATTTATCACCGAGATTGGTGGGTAAGCGGTAACGTTCAGGCCTCGTATTCGTGTGGTCGCTGGTTCGAATCCCCAACTGGCCATCCAGATTTCGGTTTTCCATGATATCCCCGAATCACTTCAAGTTAATGCCGAGATCGTCCCTTCAAAAATACCAAGGCCGAATTCCTTCCCATTCTCTGACCACAGTTCTTTCCCATCTCTAATTACCTCGGTGTCGATGAGGAGTAAAGCAATAAGAAAAAAATGAGCTATATCACAACATACTCATCTTGATATTACAAATTGGCTCCCAATGATTCTTCAACAATGCTCATATTCATTAACCTAATGAACATCTTCAGTGTTTCATTTGGCGTGTCTTTGATGCAGGGCCGCATTTAGGCTCTGTGGGCCCCTAGGCTATACATGTGGTGCGGGCCCCCTGTCGGAAGTGGCTGGATTCTTAAATTTCGAAATATTCGAAATTCGACCTAAAAAATTTATGGGCGACCTGTTTTTTATTTTTTTTTTTAGCTCTACTACCTGCCCAGGCGAGGGTTGTGGGTGGTGAGGGGCCCCTCTTTGTGGTGCGGGCCCCCCTTTGTGGTGCGGGCCCCTAGGCTACAGCCTATGTAGCCTATGCTTAAATGCGGCCCTGCTTTGATGCTCAGCATTTTTTTTAAACTGCTTTACGTCTCTCAACAGTGAGGTCTTTAGAGACGGGAAAGGATGGGGGCAAGGAATGGGAAGGAATTCGGCCATGGCATTTTCAAGGAAGCATCCCGGCATTTGTCTGGAGTGATTTGGGAAACCATGGAAAACCCTAATCTGGATGCGGGGATTCGAACCGCCGTCCTCCCGAATGCGAGGCCAGAACGCTAGCCGTTACACCACCACGCTCGGTGATGCTCAGCAGAAATTCTCACGTCACAAAACGCTTTGTATCAACTTGAATCGTTTTGGATTCACACTGTTTTATCTCTGTCCATATCATTTATGACAAGCATGAGTAAACATGTTACTTTCCACTCAGTTTTTATCTCAATAATTGTGTCCAGTATTCCCTGCTATTTCAAGGAAAATCTCATAAATTGCTGGTTTGAGGAATACTTACGTATTTTTTTAACATACGACCAAAGATAGCCTTAGTAGTATTAACTGATATTAAAGCAATTAAGCAATTATTTTCTCCTCTATAATTAAGGATTCTTCTATATTCACCTATTTTTGCATTACAACCATATATTTTTTTAAGTGTAATTTAGAGAATATATTGTTACAGAGTTCAAAATATTGCACGAATGAACCAATCGATGATGATTTGCTCGTACTACATATCTTGGATAATATGGAGAAGCCACTTTTATTAGATCATAGTATTTTATAATCGCCGACGACATTATTATCTACTACAAGGCTGCCCAACCAATTTTGAAGATGGGCCACAATTTCAATTCTATGTTAGCCTGCTGGTCATAATTATCATTCTTAGTTTGCCTGCGGGCCACATAACACTTGCCTATAGTTTATTTATTTCGTATGGCAGAAGAAATACAGAAACAGTAACTACATTAACTTACAATAAATATAACTATTTCTACAGACTGATGTCTAACGATTGCAGCCATTCAATTGCTTCTGTTGTTGCTTCAAGAATCTGATTTATTGTACCACTGAATCTCCTGAGAGGGCATTCCATGACGATGTGGTGAATGGTTTGCTCATAGTTACTGCAGTCACAATAAGGATTCTCTGTCACTCCCCACTTGTACAACCATTAGTTGCATCTACCGTGGCCTGTTCTCACTCGGTTCAGTGCCGTCCAGGTTTTCCTAGGAAGGTTGAATCCAGGAGGTTGTCGTGTAGGGTCTTGGATTAGCGCCTGTTTGTCGGGGTTGGAATTTGTCCACTCAGCGCACCATGCTTCGCCTATGTTGAAATTATTTTGGACCAGCTCTTGACCAAACTTCCATGTTGAATATCTAGATTTTAGTCTATTTAGTCAGAAAGTAAAAAACATCAATGAGACTTTTCCAGAGGTTTTTGAGCTAGCAGGTTCTAGACCGTTAGTGTTGGCGGGTAAAATCAAATGCGCTGGCAGAGGCCCCTGGGCCTGGACAGCCTTCATATACTATATTGCTGGAATTCTATGCAATGGATCTTATGATTTTCTCTATTTTCTATTTTTGCTGCTTACAGATTTAATTTAATTGCTACGGAACATATGCCCTGATCACAATTTCCCTTGTCACCTACTTTTGATTTTCACGATTTTTTCAATTATTTTTAAATATTATGAGCTTAGTTACCGTATTTGTTTATTGTGGAACATCCCGTTTTGTTGCGCAGCTTCAGCTAAGGCGCGAGCGCACGGAGGAGCGTCGCAAAGTGCTGCAAATGGCGGACCGACGTCTCGACACGACGCCATTCGCCCGGTGGCGGCGCATCCTGCCCGCCGCAACCGCCGCCCCCGCCGCCACCGCAGACACCATCGACAAGGGGGGCGTCGCCGTCCAGGGGAACGGCACCCTGCCTGCGGAGGCAGCCAAGAACGGTGAGTGCACTGTGCGGTCAACGCCAGGCAATTGTTACTGTTCAACAACGGCAAAGATATCATTGCAGCAGAAGGCTTCCGCGGCTGAAATAAACATGGAGGAAAGAAATATATGTAGACGACGCAATGGACCTTCACCACGCAGAGGAGTGGGGAGGCGTGGCCGCCATATTACCTATCCATACAGACACGGGGATAATGAGCAAAAACCTGAAAGGGATTCGAGGATAAACGTGACGCCACAATCTGATGATGGATTATTATGTAACTCGATGAGACAAATAAAGAATTATAAATAATTTTTTGGTTGAAATTCAGAAGAAAAAATTGGTAAAAGTCAAATTTGATAATGGATTCTTATTTAAAAAGACGAGATGAATAAAAAAAATAAAAAATCGACATCTTGCTTAGTTCTCGAGGTATACCGTCTCAAAAGTAAGTTGAAATGCAGAAAAAAAAATTCGCAAAAAGTCAAATTTGATGATGGATTCTTATGAAAGACGACGAAAAAAATCGAAAATAAAGAATAAAATATTTTGATATCTTGCCTAGATTTCGGTATATACTGTCCCCAAAAAGCAATTATATGGATAGGTAATATGGCCGCCGCCACCGCGCATGCGCAGTATCAACCGGGAGTTTAGAGGCGGCGTCACAGAATAAGCGGTATTTCCTCTCCATATATTTCTTTCCTCCATCGAAATAAATAGCTCATATGCGTTTTAGTATGAAATGCAGACGTTTAGACCGGCATGTTTCTAGAGCAGAATTGCGTTGTTATGTGTTTCGCATGCACTTCTAAACGTAACTGACTCACAAATGGGACGTTCGTTGGCGGGCTGACCAATGAGGAGACAGCATATGTCACGTGATTCACGATTGCGGGTCTTAGGGGCCATGGCGTGCGCTATCCTGATCAACTAACTGGTCGAACCTTCCAGGGAAGGAGTTAGTTTTGTTTAGCAGAGCGTACTGAGAACATCGCAGCGCAATTCTGTCCAAGAAAAAGGCCGAAGTGCTTCAGTCGAAACGTCGGCAGTGAACGCTAGGACGCAGCGTCACCAGGACGGCATTGAAACTTAAGATAACATTGCTTGCTGCTTACTTTTCTCGGTATTACGAAATATCTCTCGCATTGGAAACATACATCCTAATTACTAGCATCCTATTTCCTGGGTGGTCATTCGCGTCTGGTTCTGGAAACAGTTATTTTAAATAAATTCTGCATTACCACGACACCTGCATTAGTCATGTGATGCTCTGATTATTACAAAAACTGGCGAAACAAACATGTAAACAAGCTCTGGTTTAATCATAGATGAAACGGAGACTGATTATATATGTACTTTTCCCAAAAAAAGATTGTCTGCTTTCAGTTCGTCCTTTACTTTGCTGTGCCGGATATACTCAGTATACACCCTAACAGAGATATCCCATGTATATTTTACGCTGACATCTCTTTGTCTCAAGCAATATAAATCTTACAGCGATGTATTAGTAAACAGAAATTTTGCCGACTTCTTCCATAAGGGAGCGTCAATAAACTGCGTGGCTAAGTGGGAGGGGGGAGGAGGGGGTTCCGAGCCAAGCCACGTAGCTTTTCATTCACATTATTTGTCACTATTAAAATAAGATACAGAACACACAACAGCAGGTGAATATATATTTCCGTCATTTAATTATCTCCATGTGTAATTTATGACAGTCTGACAGGAGAAAATAGTACAAAATGTCTAAGATTGGAGATTTTCTCGCCGTTGTAAATGAATATAATTTTCTCGGGTAACTAACTGAGTTAGTCCATCGTTTAAACACGACGTTTCGGCGGTCACAAGCTTTGCCGCCATCACTTGACAATGGCGCCAGATATTGTGACCGCCGAAACGCCGTGTTTAAACAATGGACTAACTTGGCTAGTTACCAGAGAAAATTTGAATCAGTACAAAATATCTTCTGAAATCAATAGGGGGAAAAAAGCTATGTGCCACGTGAAGGGGAGGGGGTGTAGAGGCAAAAGCCACGTCAGGTTACGTGGGGGGAGGGGGGTGTTCAGAGAAGGTCAAAATGGAAATACGTGGTTTATGGACGCTCCCTAACATGCTCGTTTTACGTTAGAAGACATTGTTTGTTTAAAATCTCAGTTTATCTCATTATATCCACAGGCGGTCATGATACTGTTTACCTCACCCCAGCGCCTGCGTTGACGAAACGCAACACGCCTCTCACAGTAGTCGCTTTGGTCGTGACAGCTTGAGGGGTTAGCAAGAGTTCACACCGAATGATACCCTTGTAATGATTATCAATAAGTCTCGGGTACAGAGCTGGATTATACCTGCCAAGTTCTGTATTTACTCATAGACCACTCTATGTGGCCTTTTCAAATAATATTTTTGTATCATTTATCAAATAAATTTGGAAAACAAAAATTTCAAGAAAATTTTATTCCTACGTCAAATATTGCATACAAAGAAATAGTGAAAATTTTAAATACGTTGATTCTCTTTGCTATTTTGGGTAAACTCTTTGCCAAATATTTAACTTTAGCAAACCAAATAAAAGATTCAATTTTATTTTCTGAGAGGAGGGGGGGAGAGTAACACTTCACTTCTAGATTTCTCGAACAACCTGACGAAGGAGACAGAGAACGTCATCGAGACTATGTATTATGACACCATTCTGCTGCAAACCCGCGAAAGCTACATTACGTAAATTTTGTGCCATCCTCTTACACTCTTCAGCCATTATGTCGACCATAATATTAGAAATAACTTATATCACAACGAATAGAAATATCTGTGAATCATAACAATGAAGTTCAGAATTCTGTGCCAGACTTCAAAGAAGGAAGAAACAGAACAAAGTTTTATTTTTAAATCATCTAGGTAACCAGCACTAACAGTATATATTTAACACCTGAGTGAACACATTATTTCAGGTATACAATTGCTAATGTTTATTGAATATGTAGTTTATATAAACTTAACGTTTGACTTCCTCCAGAATATTCTGAAGTGTAACCATAGACAATCAAACTATTAGTTAAGTTTGCTTGTAGTCGATGGAAACTGAAACGGTAGCGCCCGTTGCAGAGTTGCTGGCACGACTGATGAAGAGAGCGCTGCGGAAGTCCTCGGCGACCTCCGACGAGGAGTGCGGCATGGGACCTGAGGCTGGCTGCTGGGTGGACACAGCCATACCCGAGATCAGGATCAGCGCTAGCACGGAGAACGGCGAACCACAGCGGGCGGAGCCCCAGCAACAGGTAGCGCAGGCAGCGCCGCGCGAATGTCGAGCTTCTTGTAGCGGCAATCATTAATTACTAATGCTTCTCCATAATGACATGGTCTTGGTCATGCACGCTTTCCTCATCGTACTGCGGTCTAATGGTTTAAAACACCTTTCCTCACTCATTATCGTTACGTGGCCACGCCAGTGGATGAATTTCTTTTTATTCTGTTTGCTTTTATCATTAAAATTTTACTGCAACTTCGCTCACGTGGTCCTAGACATGTTGACGAATAGATTTCTAAGTTTCATAGTGGCTGTGGATATGTTAAAATGCTGTCTGTACCAGAACGAGAAATACTATTCTACACTGAAGAGCCAAAGAAACTGGTACACTTGCCTAATATTATGTAGGGCCCCCGCGAGCACGCAGAAGCGCCGCAACACGACGTGACATGGACTCGACTAATGTCTGAAGTATTGCAGGAGGGAATTGACACCATGCATCCTGCAGGGCTGTCCATAAATCCGTATGTGTACGAGGGGGTGGAGATCTCTTCTGAACGGCACATTGCAAGTCATCCCAGATATGCTCAATAATGTTCATGTCTGGGGAGTATGGTGACCAGCGGAAGTGTTTAAACTCAGAAGAGTGTTCCTGGAGCCACTCTGTAGTAATTATGGACGTGTGGGGTGTCGCATTGTCCTGCTGGAATTACCCAAGTCCGTCGGAATGCACAAAGGATGCAGGTGATCAGCCAGGATACGTACGTACGTGTCCCCTGTCGGAGTCGTATCTAGACGTATGAGGGGTCCCATGTTACTCCAACTGTACACGCCCCACCACATTACAGAGCCTCCACCAGCTTGAACAGTCCGCTGCTGACATGCAGGGTCCATGAATTCATCGGGTTGTCTCAATACCCGTACACGTCCAGCCGCTCGATACAATTGGAAACGAGACTCGTCAGACCAGGCAACATGTTTCCAATCCAGGCGAGGCGGAAAGCTTTGCGTCGTGCACTCAGCAAGGGTACACGAGTGGGTCTTCGGCTCCGATAGCCCATATCGATGATGTTTCATTGAATGGTTCGCACGCTGATACTTATTGATGGCCCAGCATTGAAATCCGCAGCAATTTGCGGAAGGGTTGTACTTCTGACACGTTGAACGATTCTCTTCAGTCGTCGTTGGCCCTGTTCTTGCAAGATCTTTTTCCGGCCGCAGCGATATCGGAGATTGGATGTTTTGCCGGATTTCAGATATTCACGGTGTACTCGTGAAATGTTCGTACGGCAAAATCGCCACCTCATCGCTACCTTGCAGATGCTGTGTCCCATCTCTCGTGCGATGACTATGACACAAAGTTCAGACTCACTTAAATCGTGATAACCTGCCATTGTAGCAGCAGTAACAGATCTAACGCCTTCGCCAGACACCTGTTATCTTATATAGGCGTTGCCGACCGCAGCGCCGTACTCTGAGTGTTTACATATATCTGTGTTTGCATACGCATGCCTGTACCAGTTTCTTTGGCTCTTAAGTGTATATTACAGTACATAGCACGACGAATTTAGTTTTTAATAATTTAAATTGCCTTCATAAGTGCCGCGATACTGACTACATTACTGCTGCCAACAGCTATGCCTAAAATATTAACCGCGAGTAACAAAGATATCAGGAAAGAATAGGTAACAGAAAAAATACTGGAAAAGATGGAAGAACAGAGGAAGTGGAAAAATTCTGGAAATTAAGAAGGAAGAAAGAGGTACAGGAAACTGAACAATGAACTAAGAAGAGAAACTGAACAAGCAAGTGAAAGATGGATGAAAGAGAAATGCGAGGAAATAGAAAAACTGGAGAAAGAGGGAAAATATGAAAGGATGTACAAAATGGCTTCTGAGATTGCCTTTGAAAGCAAGAGAAACAAGAACTACATGGAAATAGAAAGAGAGGATGGCACATTAATCAAAGAACCACACGAGGTGCTGAATAGGTGGCAAGAATATATTGAATGCTTATATAAGGGAGATCAAACACCAAGTAAAATTGAAGAAGAGGCACAGGTAACAGAAGATGGAAAGGGGTATGAGATCCTAGAGACAGAGGTAGGAAAGGCTCTGAAGGAGATGAAGAATCGGAAGGCATGCGGAATCGATAATATACCTGCAGAATTGTTGAAGAGTTTAGGAAACAAAGGAAGGAGGGAGATAGTACACCTTTGTAATAAGATATATGACCAAGGGGAATGGCCAGATGACTTTCTCGCAACGGTAATGATACCAATTCAGAAGAAAAAGAATACTAATAAAAGTGAAGAGCATAGGACGATCAGCCTAATTTCGCATGCAGCTAAAGTGTTGTTGAGAGTGCTAAACAGAAGGTTATATGGAAAGTTGGATAGATCGATTGGAGTAGAACAGTTTGGATTTAGAAAAGGAAAAGGAACAAGAGATGCTATCGGCCTGTTAAGAATCATAGGGGAAAGATATATTGAGAAAGGAAGAAACATCTATGCCGTCTTTATTGACTTGGAAAAAGCTTTTGATAGGGTGCAATGGAAGAAGCTGATGGATATCTCGAAGAGCAATGGCGTAGATTGGAAGGAGAGAAGGTTGATACAGAACCTATATTTACAACAGAAAGTACGAATAAAGATCGGAAACGAGATGTCAGGAGAA
The DNA here is from genome assembly GCA_031002005.1 of Vandiemenella viatica. Taxonomy (NCBI): domain Eukaryota; kingdom Metazoa; phylum Arthropoda; class Insecta; order Orthoptera; family Morabidae; genus Vandiemenella; species Vandiemenella viatica. The sequence continues at coordinate 274,420,948 of JARYHS010011408.1, forward strand.
AGCAGCATTGGGAGAGGCGTAAGACAAGGTTGTTGCCTTTCCCCTTTATTGTTCAATTTATACTTAGAACAAATTATTGGAAAAGGCTTAAATGGATAAAGAGGAGTGCGTATTGGTGGCTCGAGAATAGAGTGCATATGATTTTCTGATGATATGGTATTGTTGGCAGAAAGCGAACAAACTCTAAACAGAATGCTGAAAGATCTAGATGAAGCTTGCCAAGAGTTTGGAATGAAAATATATGCAGCAAAAACTAAGAGTATAGTGATTGGAAATGGAAGGAAAAAAATAAATATTAAGTTAGGAAGAACTGATATCAGGCAAGTAAGTTCGTTCAAATATCTTGGGAGTATGATCACCGAAGATTTGAGGTGCCATCAGGAGATAAAATCTCGCATTGCGTAGCAAAGGAAGCATTTAATAGGAAAAGGAGGATACTAACTGGAAAAATAGACAAAACACTTAGGAAAAAACTCGGTAAATGTTTTGTATGGAGTGTGGCCCTTTATGGGTCGGAGACATGGACACTGAGACGAGAGGATGAAAAGCGGTTAGAAGCGTTTGAGATGTGGATGTGGAGGAGGATGGAGAAGATAAGCTGGGTGGATAAAATAAGTAATGTTGAAGTGCTGGACAGGGTCAGTGAAAGCAGAAAAATTCTCCAAGTAATAAAGGAGAGAAAGAAAAACTGGATGGGGCACTTATTGAGAGGGGAGTGCCTGATAAAAGACGCCTTGGAAGGTCTAGTCTGTGGGAGGAGAATAAGAGGAAGAAGGAGGTACAAAATTATAGACAACATCAAGGAAGACGGCAACTATATGGTTCTAAAGAGAAAGGCAGAAGATAGAAGAACATGGAGAGCAGCCAAGTGAAAACCTGCCCGACGGCAGAAAACTGATGATGATGATGAGTAACAAAAACCCCTAAATATCATGTAAGAAGTTTCAACGGTCCTACTACTTTCTTACGTCAGGGCTTTCATATATTTTAACGTTCTATATTTCAAAAAATGGGGAAAAAGGCCAAAATTATGTAGTCAACAACAATATTAACAGAATCCAAAAATGTTTATCTTTGATGTAGTGTGATCCTTGGTGGGTATATGTTAAGGTTATGAATAGATTATCATTTATTGCTCCGTCCACCGTTCACGTAGAGTCATAACCTCTGGCAAGGTTTCGCTTTGTTCGTGTGAAGATGTTAGGACGCTCCGTGGTTCGGAATCCACGTTAAATTGTGTGTCCCCTTTACTAGGTTTAGTTATCTAATCGACATGTCTTTTGTTATACTTGGCATACGATAATAATAACTTGGTAGCATTACCAGGTTAGGGTAGGCGGCTAAGATAGAGGCGCATTGCGCAGTCGGTAAAATTTTTATCACTAGGTTTTTAGACCACACGAAGAAAAAGTTGGATCCTAAGTATTCAATGTGAAAATTTCATCAAAATTGGTTTGGCAGTTTTTGCGTGATACCTTAATCAATAAATCCACAGTAAACAGCTGCTTCTAGAATTGTACATGTATCTAGTGATAGAAATTAACTCTGGTGGTGGCTGCAGTGCCACAACTAATTTACATTTTTATTTTAAATTCGTCCATTCTTTGTTCACCACCTATCTCGATGACTTATTAAGATCCTAATTCAATTACCAACAAATGGAAATATTCTCACTTCATCTTGCCTGAAATCAAGAGTTAATATGTGGTTATAGTTATCATCTCTTTCAATTTTGCTGTCCCAACGGTCAAACGAGGGCGAGCCACTATAAAATATTAATAGCTACTGAAATTTCCACAAAAATGCGCACTACAGACTTCTTGATACTGATACTCATTATTTCCATCTCCTGTGTCAACATTCACGTTCGAAATCCGTATTGGTTGGGCTTATTCCGTTTAGTTTCTTGCGTAGGAATTTCTTTTGAATTTTTCCAAGAGCATTTAATGAGCAAACTGATCGATAACATTTAGTTACAAAAGCATCTATTCTCTTCTTCGTTTCAATCGTTATCTCTCTGCATTTCCAAATTCCCGGAACTCTACACTAATAAGGCATTCATTCAAGTGTCTGCAAAAGATACTTTGTCAACAATTCCTAAAGAACCTTGGCTGGAATTACATCCGGTTATTGAGGCTTTCTTTTGTTCATTTTATTTATGATGCTTGATACTTCTTCAGAAATAATATTACTCTCATCCTTGAAGACTCGCAGATATCAAATGAATTGTTTCAGTTTCAATGCAGCTGGCTAAAAGCGGAAAACCATTTTTTTATTTATTTATTTATTTATTTTAATAAGAAAATTCTCCTGCGCTCAGGTCCCAGTTTTTCTTCCATTTTGTTTTCATCGATAAGCTGTACAAGTTTGTGTTTACCGTTTCGAAAAACGTGATTAAAATACGTTGCTTTCTTGCACTTTGTCATGGTCAGAAGTTCTCTTCCTTTCACAGGGCGGAGGAAGACTTCATCGTTCGTTACCTCATCTGTACACGGGATTCTGAAGTGCTGTTACATAATTTAATTTTTAAATTGCAACAGAACACATTGTAACAGCCCTCATAACTGAATTTTGAATAGTATTGTACTGTATGAAGTATTTGTAGTGAGCTAAAGTTTGCTTTAATATGATCTGGTATGTTTGTTTTGTAATTTCTTGTAAATCAGTGTATATAGACTTTGTTTTATGTAAGAAAAGTCCATTTAATATGTTTAAGAACCTAATGGTGCAAGAGAATTTCTTAAATGTTTGTAATTCCATGTATTAATGTAAGTTACGATGTCTACAGGACAATTTTCTACAGTTTGAAAGGATTTCTGTAAATAATTTTGTTTTTAAGTATCTCTAATTACCATTTCTGATCATTTTGTAATGTTGTTAAGTAATTTTGTATTAATTCCGATTGTTTTTAATATGTTTGATTGTTTGAGTGATTGTTAATTATCGAGAAATATCGGGCGGATGCCTTTGAAGAATTCTCGTAATTTCGATAGAGACTATATAAACAGATCGGCTGGACAGAGCAGTTAGTTAGTTAGTTGACATCATTCAGTATTCAGTGTTACAGAGAGTTTCATTCATCCAGTTAGTTCACAGAGATTATCTTTGCGACTGTTCAGAAGCGCATCTCTGTATTGTATCTATGCACGTGAATATCACTGACTTTGTTTTGAAAACAATAAACAACTCTTCAACATAACCTTTTTAGTGGACTTTTTAATTAATCAATATAGTAATTAAACCACCGAAGAACGTAATATGGTGACTCGTGACAGGACGAAAAGTCATTAAATCATCCGAAGAACGTAATATGGCGAACGTTGACAGGACGAGAAGTCATTAAATCGTCCGAAGAACGTAATAACATGCTCCGAAGATATTTCCCTGGACACCTGTTTTCCTATTTCATTATTTTCTTTTAATCTTTAGGTTCTTTGATTTCAGTACTACCACTTTTGAATTTATGAATTTTAATTTTAAATTATTTCAGTGTTTCTGGAATATTTCCCATCCTTTTCTTTAATAATTTTGTCTACAGAAGAAAATTTTCGCAATCCCTTATGACTGAAATCAAGTGCCAGATTGTCGTCATGGTCATCTCTTACCTTTCATTTACCACTCCTAATTGTTCTACCAATATCCATACATACCTTATCGCCAATATACGCATTATACATTCCCAGTACAATCTTCTCCCATCTCCTGTCTTTCCAAGATTCCCGACACTGGCAAAAAAACTCGTCGGCACGTGGTCATTAGATTCTAGGACAGAGCGATATTAATGGTAAGAAATTCGGCCACGGACTTTTGAAGGAACCATCCTGGCATTCACCTGGAGTGATTTGTGGAAACCATGAAAAATTTGGATGGCCGGAAGGAGATTCGAATACGCATTCTCCTGAATGCGGGGCCAGAGCAACATCGCTACCACACCACGCTCAGTAACACTGCATCCTTATCACATCAATTACTGATTGTGTTCTACAGGAATTTCCTAAAACAAACCTAGCTGTCGTATTTGCATCCTCTTACAATTATTGTAGCGACGCAACCGTGAAAACACTCTCCTTCTTGAAGGCCACCTCTCCTATGAATTAACACCACTCCTAACATTATCGTTTCATACCTGTATCTTACCACTGAATGCCATTTTAATTTCATAAATTCTGTAACATTTGTAAGGAAATAAACACGCTTTTAGTTGGGGCTTTTAATTAATTACGACGATGCAGTTGTGGAGCTATCTTACATGACACAATGTTCTATTCTTTCACTTATAACTTATTACCTTTGATAAACAGTTCGAATGCCATCCGGTCGCCAGCCTGGTCAGCTTTGCTGTTTGGATAATCAATTAAATAACTGTCAAAGGGCACATTCAAGAAGCTAATTAAGAATACATACACACGTGACAGCTTTCATAGTTCACGAAATTTTAGTATACGGAAGCTCCATAATCCAAAAGCAAGCCACCAGACACTAAAACTAATCTTCTTCGCCAAAGAATGCAGTTTCTATTATAAATAAGGTTGGAAATAGTGAGTAAAAACCCCGATATTATTCATTAAACAACAGACGCGGTGCAGTACCGTAGCAGTTCACCAAAATCAGTCCGCAGCAAACCATGCCACTTAGAACCAACATACACAGTCTACAAAATTCTTATGCACTGTTCACATAATATTCTGTTAATCGGAACATCGGTGATACCGCGGTATCAGGTTATTACAGCGTACACACGGAACAAACACTCGCGGCCACGACCCGCTAGCATCCTTCGACTGCACAGCTCCAAAGACATTATAATTATATCGTCGATCACATTACCAACTTACAAAATGTATGTAATGTTCATGGTGTTGTCATAAACTGCAGCTAATTATTATCTGTGTCATCATCTCGGTATACTTTCTGAGGGCTGGGTAGGACATTTTCAAATATTTAATTCAATTTCCTTCTGTTTTTATAAATTTCTTTTCTCCATCATTATGTAAATCACACTTTTTGGTATAATTAAAAGAAATATTCACCAATTTCAATTCTTAATGCATTTATACTGTGCGACAACTGAAAGTGAAATAAATAATGTTACATTTGTGGTGTTCTAACTTACAAGGTTGGCAAGTATGTGAATTTTTGTACCTTTGCCTCACTTATCAGTAAAAGCGGTATCTTGTTCTTCTCGAGTAAATCCGCTTCCTCTATACTACTGACAATGGAGAAGTGGCAAAACTGAATGATGCTGTTACTTAAATAATTAAGATTCAATACTGTTCTGTTGCAGGTACTCCCAAAGCCCACTGATACGCCTGTCAAGCAGAATTTAAGTGACGCTGTCTCCGACGAGGTATAAAGATTATTGCTTGGTTACACCACAAAAATACAAGCCAAAGCCCATATATTTTAAACATAAAACTTTCTAAAGTTAAATTTAATTTCGTATATACACATTTTGCAGTGTCTAATTGACTTGTATCGATATTATCAAGAATTATGCATACAATATTAATAATTAATTCAAATAAATTAATAAATTCCATTAAACTGAAAAAGTCCTTTAAATAATACGCACGAATTGAATACCTTACAATCATGGAGATTTATTAATAAACTATTCTGAATATTGAAATTTTATATTTCCACAAACTGACAAATGCACATATATGAAAATTAACAGTTTGAACTCTAAAACAAAACGAGATAAACAAAAGAGCATTATATTGCATATACAGCAATATATTTGTTTATGAGACATGAGTCCAGTGGCTGACATACAAAGAAAATTTACTTAATCTTGGGCTACTCAGAAAAATGGTAAAAACACTGATTATTATCTGCATTAAGTAATTCACCAAGGTCGGTATCGGGTAACTGGGATGGAGAGCTTAATTTGTGCAGCAACAGTTCGAGTGACCCGTATTTGCCGCTTTACGGCTTCATCGTAGCGTAGCGCCTACACCGCTCTTACATCAGTACGTGACAGACATTTGATACTTGCCCCTACCAAGCCTGAATCACATATCCTAAATGCGTTTTTACATACACCGGCAAAGCCAGACCCGGTACCGGGGCAGCCCAAAAGGAAATACAGAAAATATTTAATTAACACACAGTGCTGGTTCATCTTCTGTTGACTCAAATATAAAAATGAGATTTTCGAAAACAAAGAAATAAATTTGGTACTCAAATATTCTGCTATATTTTTATTTCATTAAATAATTTTACTTAATTACTAAATTAATTGAACTTTTTATGCACAAGGTATGACTGCGACTGGAACTGAACAAATAGAATCTATAAACAAAAAACTTTCAATTTGATATATTTCTTCCTTCAATTTTTTAGTATGTTGATACAGGAGCAACCTTTACTGACTTACATGACACCCCACGGATTGGGAATAAGTACAAGTAAACATTTTTGAAGGAAGATTTTGAAGTAAAAGCAAAAAAGAACAACTGAAAGTTGATAACTTATATCTTTATTATTAGTAAAAAAAGCGCAGAATAATTTACACCATTTACTTTATTAATTTGTCACGGCAATCCGTTTTTGGTATTGACACAGTATATTTGAGTTTATAGCACAACCAGGTTACAATTTTACTTATGCTTTGCTTTATTTAAAATAGCTGATAACCGCGAATTCGTATGCGTGGATTAAGAATTTCTTTGCCAGAATTGAACATAGAAAGTTGTTGGTAACGAAGGATTGGTCCCAAACAACACCGAGCGCCGGCATAATGACAAGAAAGCTATCACTATATCATTCTATCGTCGAACCTGTCTCTTGAAGAGAATTAATTTCCAACATATTTCTGTCACCATTCGATAAGTTCTCAAAATTTCGTGACTATCATACCGGAAAAAAAATGTCCTGTGCCCCTCCTCCAAAACGTAACGAAAAGACAGAAACTTACTTCCGTATTTATAGTATTATTACTGCAGATCACACACACACACACACACACACAGTCTCTGACTGCGAACAACCCCTGAGGGATCAGTATAACGTAAAGAAGTATACACCTACAGCATTGCAAGACTACCTACAATTTGCCTAGCATTGAACTCCTAAATTTGTGATATCTACAGTTTAACATTCAATCCGAATAACCGACGGTCCAGCCGTGATTCTTACGATCAAAAACAATTTTTTAAAATCTTTGCCTGTTCGGAGATTTGAACCGGAGACCACGATCCAAACAGCAGTAAACAAGCGCTTTAAATACTTAGCTACCAGACCGCTATATGGAAAGGCAGTACAGAGACTGCAAGCTCACTGGCTCTATGACGGCTAGCTGTCGAATACTGATTTTAAATTACTCAGTCACTTATAGAAACCATACATGCTCATTAATTAAATAAAAGGTTCTTTTTCCGCGGTCGCCAGGTCGCGGTATTATTCTATCGCCGGGTTAATGAAATGAAAATAGTTCCACAGTTTATGAGTAACTTCGACACACAAAACTTTATTCTAGTCATTAAATTCTGATACTAAAACCCGACGGAAAATACCACCACCAAATTAATAATTAAGATAAGGAATCCAACTTCTCCGAAGATCACAAGTTTGTGGGATACAAGAGTCTCAAATACCAACAAAATCCTCCACACTCATTAACGTTCTTTTAACACCATGCAGTCACTTAAAAAAAAAAAAAAAACATTCTATTTCAAATCATAAGTTCCACTAGTTGCACGTCTACATAATACACTTTTCCAAGTCCGCCACACTTTCAACTGTTAGTCCGAAAAAATGTTACTCCGTGCGACCTTCTCTGACGGAGGTCAAAGACAGACTCCTTGCTACTCAAAGATGATATATTACTAACAGATGGCGTCTGCTACAGACATTACATGGCGCAGACGCTTGTTATGTTACACTCTCTACCTAACACCTTGTGATAATTGATCAGGTCTGACATGATCAATTATCAGAACAAGAAAAAAGAAAAATAATTTAAAATTCTACTCTGGTGGTTTTCCGTTTTGCATTGACAATATTTTACACATTAAGTTCAAGAAACATATAAGAAAAATATTACACACAAGACAAATCAGAAACAATAAACATAAGAGAAAAAAACCACAGAACACAAAATAGAAAAAAAAAGCATGAATTGGTATTCAATTGCAAGTTGAGCAACTTGCTGCCAGAAGCCTTGCTTCCGATATAAACACAAGCTGCACTCAGGTCAATGACCTGTACACATTTATGCTCCAAAGCATCACATCACACGCGTCACTTTATTCACTTTACCACACTTCTTCGAGCTGCTATATTGCTGTTCGCGCCTTCGAAGGTAAGGGAAAAGTAGGGTTTATAGTAGTACAGAGATTTTCTATCGAAAACAGGATTGATAATTGAAAAAAAACATAGAAATAACAGGATAGGATTCCTCCTTTTTTTTCGTCTGGTCACAATCGGGTAATTTAACACTTGTTTGCCACCGCTCATTAGTTTTCCACTGTCAATTTTATTCTCCTCATTAGTTTTCCTCCGTATAGATTTTCTGTCGATTTCATTCTCCTCACCTACAAACTGAGACTGTTTTGCTATACCAGTAACTCCTTGATATTTCTCGCCATCGAAAGTAAGTGATTCTGACAGGTTATTACGTTCGAGTGGGTAACACAACTCGACCGCTTGTTTTTCCGCGCTCGCTAGTGTTGCTGAGGTCAAATCTCTTGTGGGTCGGGTTCCAACAGTGCCCCGGTATATGCTAGTATGCGCCGACTGTCGGCCACTGCTCCCGCTCCTGTCACTAGTGTCAAAGCCATATGGCTGTCGTACTGCTTTAATTCTATCCAACTTCTCCGGTAGTTACAGATAAAAATCCTCCGATTTCAATCTTTATAACCTCATTCTCCCGTAATTTAGCTTTCTCCTTCGCAAGGGTATCACAAAAACTTCCATCTGCTACCTCAAAAATTTTCTCTTGTATATTTTCTTCCACAAACTCCCCTTGACATTCTCGAACATCTGTTTCTACAGCCCTAACGCCTTTATAATTTGTCTCACCTTCATTCTTCAAGGCATCCCCTAATACAGTATCAAACAAAAAAAACATCTTCCTGAATTTTCTTCTTCCTTAATCCTTCACTTCCGGTTTGTGAAATTACGTCTGCATTTGGCCTCATACCCTGTTCTGTTAACTCTTAAATTTGAGAGGACAACTTATTCAACTGCCCGACCCACAAAGCACCACAATCGTCAAGTTTTCTTCCGAACTCTGCCATGTGCAATTTCTGCTCCTTGACTAAGCTAGCGTGACGAACTTCTGCGTCCTTTCCCATTACTTCGAGTCTACCATTAAGGGATTTATCTAAAGAGTCAAATTTAGAATCAAATTTATCATTAAGGGTTTCAGCAAACCTAGCCAGCATTTCAGCCAATTTTGACTCCGTCTCGTCACCCATTTTCGGTATGTTTGTCTTACAAATCCAACGGGAAAAGGCAATAAAGATAATCACTCAGTTGTTTGACTTCCCCCCCTTCGACTCACAGCAAATAAAATCAACACAACGCTGCTATTCATAAAACGCAATCACCATATCATAATTAAATGCATGCAAACTGGAAACAAACTACTTATGCAGCGTAAATACTCCAGCGCCTGGATTGTCAATATGCAGTAAGTGTCACTAGAATGACAAAGGAATTGGAAATGGAGAGAAAAACTCAACTCGGTTTTCCTTCCTATGTGTGACTCGAAATTACAGGAAAAAAATATTAAAGGAACGGAACGGATAGGAAAGACGCTTCGTAGCAGCTTACTAGCAGCAAATAGCGCCCACTTAGCTTTCCGCGTCTCCACTCAGGTCTGCTCGGCTCCCCTCGGTTGGTCGCAGGTTGGCTCGGATCAGCTGCTTCCGCTCGGCTTCCTTCGGCTGGTCCCGGACACCCTCGTGAAAGTCCAGTCTGCGTAGACGTCGGCCGCCTGTCGTCTGCTCTCGGCTCCGCTCGGCGATGCTCGTGTAGTTACTTCGTTCTCCACTCGGCTGCGCCACTTCCAACCAGTCTCCAAGTAGACTATCTTCACTAGCCGTCTTTGACTTAACAAACTCGTGCTGCTGGTGTGGTATATCTTCCTCTTTGGCTATTGTCGTCTCTGAACACAATTGTCGTCTTGTTCGTAATTTGCCGTAATTTATCTTCTTTCCTCGTTATCCCCGTGTGTATGCTCGGGAATCGAAAGTTTATTTCTCCTCCAGATGCCTATTTTACCTCACGTCCTGTCACGGTCGCCATGCAAGCTCACTGGCTCTATGACGGCTAGCTGTCGAATACTGATTTTAAATTACTCAGTCACTTATAGAAACCATACATGCTCATTAATTAAATAAAAGGTTCTTTTTCCGCGGTCGCCAGGTCGCGGTATTATTCTATCGCCGGGTTAATGAAATGAAAATAGTTCCACAGTTTATGAGTAACTTCGACACACAAAACTTTATTCTAGTCATTAAATTCTGATACTACAACCCGACGGAAAATACCACCACCAAATTAATAATTAAGATAAGGAATCCAACTTCTCCGAAGATCACAAGTTCGTGGGATACAAGAGTCTCAAATACCAACAAAATCCTCCACACTCATTAACGTTCTTTTAACACCATGCAGTCACTTAAAAAAAAAAAAAACATTCTATTTCAAATCATAAGTTCCACTAGTTGCACGTCTACATAATACACTTTTCCAAGTCCGCCACACTTTCAACTGTTAGTCCGAAAATGTTACTCCGTGCGACCTTCTCTCTGACGGAGGTCAAAGACAGACTCCTTGCTACTCAAAGATGATATATTACTAACAGATGGCGTCTGCTACAGACATTACATGGCGCAGACGCTTGTTATGTTACAAGACCTACACATCCTACCCGTCTGGCTATCACTGTTCAGTAATTTTTCGAAATTATAAGACAACAGGTATTATTTATAAAGAAAATTTTTCAACCAAATGTAGACAGTACTTTTTTCCTTTTTTCAGAGGATAAGTGTGAAAAACTTTCATCGAAATCGTATGAAAACTGTGGATTTGTATAAATAACAAACAAAACAACAAACAAACGTACATACATTCATCTTTATATATGTTTTTGTGCTATTATTTGTGGTATCAACTAAAAGATGCTTTGTCAGTAACGAGGACGCGTTGCCGCGGCAAATTACCAAAATAACTTGTGTAAACTATTTTGCATTGTTATTACTAATAATAAATACGGTATATAACGTATCAGCTTTCAGCTGGTCTTTTCTTCCTTTCACTTCTAAATCTTCTTTAAAAATGTATACACGCCTTCAGTTTGTCTACTCTGTCTTCGAAATAGTCGGGTCTTTTATCCCACAACCACGGTTTACTCTCCACCAATTCAATTAATGCATTAGAGTACCGTGCGAGTAGTTACTCATTATAACAGAAATATATCAGGTAAAGATGGTATAAACACCTCTCGGTCACTGGCATCAGTGTGGACAAGTGTGTATACAGTAAGAAACATTGAAAACAAAGGGCCGGCGTCCGATTGTCGAGTTTACCGCCGGTACTGGACGTCGAACCGGCGAATTTGCCGGATCGGACTACGTGTGAAAGCTCTGATTTGATTACATAGCATCCGGCGCCGGCTCCGGTGTTGCTGGTGTGTGTGAAAATGCCCTAACACATCGTACATGGAGGAGACAAATTACCATGTTATACTTAAACCTACCTGATCACGACAAACTCACTACCACCATCAAAGCCTGTTTATGCAAGATCCCTACACGAAGTCCAGTCGATCAGCGTCTCATTCTACAGCGAAGTCCCAGTCTGCCTCTCTACCACCAGGCAATTCAGCCCAGCACCTGCCAAGCATCATTTTTCCTGCTCTCGCGAAGTGATTCGCCGTACATTTCAACAAGTTTAATACAATTTATTGTAAACTCGACAAATTTTCTATTTGCTACATCAGTTACCAATTCTCTCAGATTTCTTGGTCCTTTCGTGGAAATATACTTAGTTTGTGCGTCTCCCACACTTCTCACTTTTACGTGCAAAAATAATTCCAGCCGACAGGGCACCGAGCGTGGTGGGTGAGGGATAACGCCCTGGCCTCGCATTCGGGTAAACGTGGGTTCGAATCCCCTTCCGGGCATCCAGATTTGTGTTTCCCACGGTTTTTTTCAAATTTCTCCAGGCGAATGCCAGGATGCTTCCTTCAAAAAGGCTATGGCGGAATTACTTCCCTTTCCTTGCCCCCAGTCCTTTTCCCGCCTCTTTATGACCTCGACGTCAACTAGGCGAAAAGCCATAAGCAAAAAAGCTCTTCCCTCAAGTGTTCAAAATTACTTAATTGTGGAATCTGTATTGGTCTCTTATGTAACTGTCACAGCAAGCGAGGCCAGGGGTGGGGGGGGGGGGGGGGGCGGGGAGGATTGGCTGGAAGGCTGCACTGGGCGACGTGGGGGGAGGGGGTTTTCCCGAGCCAGGTCACGTAGCTTTTCATTCATATTATTTGTGACAGGTAAAATGAGGCACAGAGCAGACACCAGCATGTAAATACTTATTTCTGTCATTAATATGTCTGACTTAATATGTCTGACAAGAGAAAACAGTACAAAACATTATCTCGAATCAATAGGGATAAACGCTACGTGCTACGCGGAGGGGATTGGGGGGGGGGGGGAAGACAAAAGCCACGACGGGTTACGTAGGAGGACGGGGGGGAGGGGAGCTTCACAGGAGGTTAAAATGGAGTTACGTGGTTTATGGATGCTCCCTAATTCGACTATTCAAAATCTTTGATATCCTAGAACGGTCTCCCGCAGCGAAAAATAGCACTGGTATCTTCAAGTCATTTTTCCGTTCATTAACAGAGGCTAAGTTGGATCCGTGGTTTGGTGTGAGCACCAGGGGCGTAGCTACTATGGGGCTAGGCGGTGCAGTGCATCGGGGCCCCTAGGCTCAGGGGGGCCCCCAGCGCAGTTCAGTTGCCCACGAGCCTTAATGGCAAACTGGCGATCTTTTTTTTTTCCTTTTTTTAAGCTTTACAGTAGTCTAAGGGGGCCCCTAAGACATAGGAAGCTCCTCACTAAGGGCCCTCTCACTGCTCAGGGGGCCCTTACCAGAAACACAAAGCAAAAAATGGTCGCCCATCTGGCCTGAGGGCCCAAAATAATTTTTTTTTTTTTTTTTGCACCGGGGCCCTTGTTGACCTAGCTACGCCACTGGTGAGGACTGGGCGACCTTACTATCTGCTCAATACAATAATAGCAGACATCGTCTCTCCAAATCCCCCTTTTCGGACTTTGACTCTCTGCTCCTTGGTAGACTTTCGTTCCCTCGTTTCGGTAATGCGTATTCCAGCGACTATGCCTAAACACTTATCTGCATCATTGTCTTTATTTATAATAAAAAAATGTATGCTGCAAATTTATTTGATAAACAAATGTGGATACCCTGATAATACCACAACATATACAAATTAATAATACATTTTACTTGTAATCTTACTTTGAAAAAAAATAAAAAAAAACTATGACAACTATTGCATTTCGTAGCTAAATCTACAATCGATTTTTGAACAGTCCGTATTATATAAAAAGAATTTCGCTTACTTATGATGCCGTTTCTCTACTTGATGATATTGACCGCTATTATGTAGATGTTTAAATTTTCAGTAACTTTAGTGAAGGCTTGATTAGTTTTTAATACAACCTAGACCAGAATGGCAGCTGGTTGTGGTAAAACGTCCAAGTTACCTGTTGGCGGTATTTTGTGACGCCACCAAATGTAAGAATGCTTCGTATAATTCTGCCGGATATTTGTAAATAAAGTGGCGTCCATACATTCGAGAAATGAAATATATATACTGGATGACGACTTATACACTGAATAGTATGCTAATTACATTGAGCTGGCTGTATGGCCTCCGTTGCCAAATGCCATTAAAAAAAATAATAATAAAAAATAAATAAAAAATAAAAATAATAATAATAATAAGACTTCCTCTAAAACTCGAAAGTTCCTGATTTTAATGTCTCAAAATATTTAAGTAAGAAAACTGAATATTACCAAGGGTACGAAATGTACAGCATCCTTTAGGGAAGCACTATCACAACCCTGACTCCGCAGTTTGGTGATGGATTTTCATGTAACTCATCGAAACAAATCGCAAGAGTAAATTTTTCTTGATATCTCGCTTCGTTTTCAAAATATCGAACCTCAAAAATAGGTATAGCTCCTCGTGCTTTAAGTAGCGTTTTTCTGCTAGTCCAGGCTATGTTTCAACCAAACCACAACCGCTATGAAGAAAACGAAGCACCTATTGTGCATGTCCACCGTATAGTTCCTTGTCTGGCGTACGTGATTTTTTTCTGGCCCTGGCCGCATTTTAACCTTACCATCTCAATGTTTATTCTTTGTTTTCAATTTATCTCGTCGAGTTATATAAGAATCCATCATCAAATTGCGGCACACGGTTATCGTGAGAATCCTCAACAATTCTAAAACTATATAACTGCGTTCTTATGAATTCTAAACTAATTTATACAATAAATATAGGGAAAATTATGAGCGCATCCAGTTAAACGTAAATAGAGATCACGTTATCCTTAGGCCTACAATTCAAATTTCGTCGAAACGTTTTGGCTTCTAACGTGTCAAAAGTACATAATCATCTGATTTGAAATAAAATCAGTATCACACTTTTCGCTACAGGTATTTATGTTGATAATCTTTTTTTCGCAATTGATGCAGGAGGCTAGAAAAGCTGTTTTGAGCAAATTTCAATAACTGCCTTCTTTAAGGAAAACTGAAAATAATCTTTTGCACATCATTTTTTTATCGTACTGAACAGATTTGCAAATAAAACGTTTAGTTAATAATTTTTTAAACGCCCCATTGGAGTGAAGGAACTACAAGATATTTTTTGACACGCTTTATACTTAGCACGTTTTTCATCATTAATCTAATAGTAATTCCACAACACGATGCTATTATTTTGTGCCGTAGGGAAACTGGAAAAATATCCTCAGCTTATATTTGCAAATACAGGTAGCCTAAAACATTCATATTTGTGAACAATTAATTATTTTCCTGTTGGTCAAAACAGTTATTTTCTCATTCAAAATGTCGCAGAAATAATCATATTAGGTAACATGATTATTGTTTAACCTACATAAAAATTAACACTAAAATATTAATCAAAACATATTTAATTTAATTTACGATAGAGCATGTGCCCTTACTCACCTAATATCGGCTCTCGCGAGTTTTTAACATTCCTTCACTGTTTCAGGTATGCTGGTAAATATTTCCCTCGTCATTTTTTTTTCAGTCACTGATATATAGCATTATAAAAGAAAATTTTCTACCTCTTTATGGCAGAAATATAGTGCTAGTTCGATGTCTGGTTCATTTATTCCATTCCGCTTATTAGCCCTACTCTTACTTCGTATACCAATAACCGCCCAACCCTCACAGCCGATACACGTATTATGAACTATCTAAATTCTTCAGCCACCTCCTGTCTCGCAATGACTCTCAGACCAGTTCCTTTATCATATAAATTACTGTGTTCTTCGATAATATCCACAAAGAAATCTTCGGGTTTGTTCTAGACTGCGATACCGCTACCACTACTTTCCGCCGTGCGTATAACAACGATATACACACCAAGTGCTGCTGTTACTTATTACATCATTTATACCAATACCCGCGCAGTTACAAATGTTACTGTTACCTGCATGCAGAATACCAAATGTAATATATTCATAACAATTTACGTTTAATAATAACAGTTTCCAACGTTAGTAGCATTATTATCTACGATTAAGTCCATCCGCGCATTTTTATATGGAGATATCAGATTTTGGATTCGTATTTATAAATCTTATAAACGGCATCAGATTAGAAATGAATGGTTTTCCGTGATCTGTAAAACTGGTTGTGATATGCTCGTTCATCTATAAACCCTAGTTTTCAACGTTGCTGGTATCATTATCTAGAATTAAGCCGAAAGATTTACTGACGTATAGTTCGCGATACAGTTTCGACGTTGTCGGCACAGGGATCATATCAACCTAAACTGTTTTGTTTTCTTCCTGATGGTTGGGATTAGGCTGAAATACGACCAGGAGGAAAATTACTTAAGAGCCATTGAAATGCGATAATTGCTCACAGACAAATCACACGATCTCTTTCGATTCAACATGATGAGATGTATCCATCATTAAATAGTGTAAAACGTTTTCCTAGCGTTAATTTACTGTGACTTTTTGCAGAGAAGATGAGCTGAAATGTCAAGAACACAGTGTAGTTTTTTTGTTTGTTTTATTGGCAAAATAAATCTGCTGCTTCAGATGCAGAATATTTTACTGATACTTGTTGCTGTGCATAATTTTAGGTATCTGGATATAGAAATGTGTTTGTAATATTCGACAAGAGAGATGTCATAAACAACATGGGTGGAAGTGTTTACATCATTGTCCGCGGGCGGAAAGTAGTTTTAGCGGTATTGCGATATAAACTTAAATCTACCTGCCCTTCTTTACGCCCCCGCTGACTCCTGTATTTGACACCCTCAACGCGAGTCCCATACAACCCCACTATACTCATGCAATGCCAGACCAAGATTTCTTTTTTATCCCAATTCCCATACTTTCTTAAGGTATTCCTCATCTTGTCCAGTAACTGTAGGATTTTGAAACCTCTTCATACCACCTCTCATATGTGTTATATACAGTTGAATTTTTTTTTTTCACATATATTAAAACACTCTCTACGAGAATCAAATATATTCCACTATCATTTACAGTCGTACAAAACCTTTATGTGTCTACCAGCGCACCTAATAAACTAAGTCCGTTAGGCATTTATCACATTCACCTACCCAACAATATATCGTGTCTAGATCTCCTTCTCCCCCTTTAATCTCATTACATAACATAATGTCATCAGCAAACAGCCTAAATTCTGGCTATAAACTATGAACAGTATCATCTGCTTGAATAACGAACGGCTATGATTCTAATACACTGCCCTGCTGTACTCGAAATTACCAAGGTTTACGCTTTTTTAGAGTTAGTTGTCAGTATACACACGGACAGCAAGGTGGTTACTTTGTCACTGTAAAATATTGCTAAATTATACACTTTCTGTAAAACGTCTAATGAGATATTGCCATCACATAGGAAAACTTGACATCCAGAGACAATATAATTTGACAACATTATATGCCATACTGTCATTGCCATATGATTCACAGTGTTGCCAATCATAAAAAAATTACTCCCTCTAGAATTCGATTCAGATATGTTCAAATTCCACCTAACCCCCAAAATTTTTAAAAATTAAAAAGTTATTAATTGGCTAATTAGAAAATTGTGTTACACTTTTTCATAGACAAAAATAAAAGTAATAGCATACTTGCAAAGGCTTCTCTCCCAATGCTGCCCAATATATTAGTCTCCCTTTACACACCACTATCCATTAATTCTGGGTAACATTAACGTATTAAATCAACAGATAGTGGTACAGTCCTGAACATGTTTTCGATTTATTTAATTTCATACCAATGTCTCAGAGGCTGTCAATATATTGAATCAATCGTATAAATATCAATTTTCGATATCCCAAAACCTCTCTGTACACACTCTGCATCTATTGGGGGTATTTCACAGTCTTTCAAACAGAGACAAATTTATATCAGAGACAATATATAGAGACTATCCACGGCCGGCAAAAACTCTGGCGAAGTATCGCTAGCGCTCCAAGCGTTTGTACCTGGAAACACGGTGTGTCGTCAGCTAACGCGGCAATTTTGAAATGCTTATAACGCCGCTTATGATGCTTATATGTTGGACTAAGGACATCCGTGAGGCGTGATAGAAGCAAATTTGGATACACCTGTATTGTCTTTGGGAAAAATAGCATTAATGTCACTATTTATGAAATGACGTGCATACATTTCATGCAAGGTTGTGATCAAACAGGATTCAGTACCTTTTTCCTGGAACTGTAAAAGTGAATACCACAGGATATTTGGCTACTTTTTGAAAATGATTTTAAATTATTTATTGGTACTCGTTATTCACCTAGTACTATTTATTTTTTTGACGAAAGTGTTTATTTTGCGTCTAATTCAAAGTTAAAGTATTTAAAAGTATTATTTCTAAAATAAATTCCACTTTTCACCGCTGTGCACCTGTATTTTTTGCATGATATTGTATCTCTAGTATGTTTAAAAATTCAAAGAGGAAAGATATCTTTTCATAAAAGTTTTCTTGCTTGGCAGCAGTTTATGTTGCAAATACTAGCATGACGCTTAGCAACCAAAAATTTATGAATTCTTCGAATAAAATCATAATTTTGTAGTGTAAAAAACAGTAAACAAAAACGGAAAAAAATTAACACAATAAAATACTCGTATTATCCCAACCAAGGTTCAAACTTAGGACGTTCTGAATTCCATTAGCATTCTTCAACCACACAGCTACCCGAACTTAATCTTATCACCTGCTAGACATTTGATATGTGTTGGGAGCTTATTGAAGATGTGTATCCCTGAATATCAAGCCCCTTTTTAAACAAATGACAATGACAAAATCCTTGTGATGACCATTTTTACTTCTAGTGCCATAATTGTTTATTTACTATTTATTTCAAACAAAGTATAATTTGTGACTACAAAGGACATTGAAGTGTATATATACTTAACCACCAATGTTAAAATCCCTAACTTCTTGAACAGCTCTCTGCATGAAGATCTAGTGCTAACCCCACACATAATTCTTATTACTCACTTTGAACATTTTTTCTCTATGAGTAAAATTACCCCATAAGATTATTCCATATGACATTAAGGGGTGAAAATAAGCAAAATAAATTAGTTTCCTTGTATAGAGTTCAGCTATAGCTGTAATTGTATGAATTGCAAATGTGGCGGCACCCAATCGCTTCAGTAAGTCAGAAATATGTACCTTCGAATTTAAGTTATGATCAGCATGCGAGCCTATAAATTTCATGCACCCTAGCTCTTGAATGGACTGGCCTGCAAATTTTATTTCTGTGGTAATCTGTGTGATTATTGAATTGCATATATTGAGTTTTACCAAAGTTGAAAGACAAGACATTAGCTGTAAACCATTTATTAATAAAGCTGAAAACATAATTTGAAAAATGTTCTGTAGATAAATATAGAATATTTTTAATTCCTATATTTGTGTCATCTGCAAATTTTACAAATCTTGAATTTTTAGATGTAACACAAGGTAGATAATTTAATATATTAAAAACAATAGTAGCCCCAATATAGAAACCTGCGGTACTTCACATCTGATAAATACCTGCTCAGAAAACAGTGGCCCAATAAAGGCAGCCATAAAATTCTCTAATGACACTTTCTGTATTCTATTCAGAAAGTAAGAACTAAGCCATTTATTAACTATGCCATATATACCACAATACTTTAATTTATGTATCCGAATTTTATGATCTACACTGTCAAATGCCTGAGATAAGTTGCAAAAATTCCCACAGGAATTAATTTATCATTTATTTTTTTCTAAAATATTTTCAGTGAATGCAGATATAGCTTGTTCAGTTGAATGGCCATTTTGAAAACCAAATTGTGATTTAGTTAGAAATTAATGCACCATGTTTTTTTCTTTAACAATTATTTATTGAACACAATGAAACTTATACAAAAGAAAGAAGCACGTTTCTTCTACAATCCCCACTTTTCCATGTAATTTCCTTCCCGTTCTATGGCCTTCCTCCAGCAAGACACAAGAGCATGTGTGCCCTGTCGTTACCACTCCTTGTTCTGTTCACAAAGCCATTTCTTCACTGTACGAATCACCACTTCGTCATCCTCAAAATGTCTCCTGCGAATGGCATTCTTCAATGGCCCAAACAAGTGAAAGTCTGAGGGAGTTTACTCAGGGTTATAGGGTAGATGGGGTAACACTGTCCACTAGTGATGTGATCCAACATCCTTAAATTTGTGTGAGAGCGTGCGTTATCATGTTGAAGCAAACAATCACCTGGGTCGTTATGGCATCCAAGTAGCTGGAAGTGCTTCTTGAATTTGGTTAATGTGTTCATGTATGCACTAATGGTCTCACTAAACCAGTTATTTAATAACCCTGTCTTTTTTAAATTTTCAGTTACTTCTCCATCCTTATCATCTATAATTGTCTCAACACCGTCTCTTCCTATCAGTTAGAAAATATAGCCTTACAAATTTCTTGATGCATCGGTCAGTGGTCCCTCCACACCAATAACATTCTTCATAAACTCAGCTTTAGCCATTTTCTTTGCCATTATTAATTCCTTATTTAGTTGTTTCAAATTTACCTTACTGTCCTGCTGCCCTTGCTGTCTCTTAACCACAGGCGGCCTTAGGGGGTGGCGAACAGGGCAATCGCCCAGGGCCTCACTCTTATAGGGGCCTCGCGCAGCAACCCGATTATAAAAAAAAGTTTATATTTAAAACTTTTTATTTTATCATTAGTTATTAGTTACAACAATAAAAAAGTTCGTTCATTCGTAGCATATGTTAAGAGTAGTAAGTACTGTAGTGGGTGCCTTGGTGGGCAAACTACGTTCCAATTATCTTTCATACCTTTATGATTAACAATTGTGGATTTTTAATTTTAATTTTTATGAAGGAGTGAAAATTTATTAAATTTTGCAAGAATCTCGACGTTAGTTGGAATTTAGGAAAAATTGTCACAATATGACATTTATTTTCTTATCACTGGCGATTACAAGTCTGAGCGAATTTAACGTTAACATTAACACAAATTGGCAAATCATAGAAGCAACGCTCAGAGGTACAATTAGCCGTCATGAGCAAGCAAACAATTGTATATTTACTTTTAAATATATCTCAGAATCAAAATGCAAGAAATAATGACAACTGGAAACAATGAAAAATACAAGTTATGACGACCTCAGACAAAGGCATCATAATACTGTGACTTTACAGTTAAAAAGACAATCATGGGCGCCACGAATGAACAATATATCATTCGAAAATAACTAGTTCTGGCAAATTTTGCCGCTAGCTCAGGGTTTTTTACAATTACAAAGTGAGAACATGGATCTATCCTCTCAAAGTCGTTTAAGGGTTCTGTTTCACGGAATGCACAATCAGATGGCTTGGTCGTAATAAGTTACCATTGTAGCTCTGCGTCTGATGTCTGTGGTGTTTGGAGCGGACCCACAGTATGTGAGACTATCTCACAAGTCAGCTACAGGCATCTCTGGGCTGACAATGCGCGTCATCGCATTACCGGCTGTGTTGCCGTGATAAGTTTGCTCCATCAAGCCAGAAGCCAGAAGTCGTATAGCAGCAGTTGGCGAAAGAAGTCAACTTTCCAAGTCAACCTCAGACTAGACTCGCATAGCATGGACTCGAAGATCGAATTCAAGCTTGTCGCTCTTCTCTCTCGCGAGGAAACTTCTCGCTCCGCCCCTTGTAGTCTCGAAGCTCACATATAACAGAAATTCCCAGGATTTTAAGTTATACGCTCATTTGGATTGGATCTTCAGATCGGCACCTAATGTCACGTGACATCCCCGATATGTGATTTGCCCAGCGTATCTAACAAAGGTCGGACATATTCAGCTGCGTTCGGGGATGACTCTTGTGTTCGGGCGGCAGGCATTTCCCGCCCAGTGAGTGACCTTGTTGACCGCCCATCCCCAGCGAGCAGAGTGTGTGGTCCAGCAAACCCCAATCCGTGACTTCTTGTCGCCATGGTTCGGGAAGACCACGATTAGCTTCAAGCCTACATATCTCAATAATTCTTTAATATGTTCGCCATTTCATTACAGTCCTCACTTGGAATCTTGCATACTTTATAAAATTACAACAAAAATCTATTTAGGTGGTCGCCCAAGATTTATGTAAATTACTCTAACATTATGACATATATAATAAAAATGCACCTTGTAACGTGGCGACAGCGCATCATGTTACAGTACCTAAATAAAATATCTCATTTAGATTTATTCAATATCACATTCATAAAAAGTAAGATTAACGATATAAAAATTAATTAATTTATCAGTATTAATTTTTTGTAATTTTAGTGTAAAACATGATTGAAAAATTTATTACTATTTGAATTTCGCACCTTTCGTATCAGATAACTCACTTGAATGCTCGATTTTGTTACTTTCATCGTGTTTTCGATTTAAGCTCTGGGAATTCCCGTGTTTCATTTCGTTAGTCAACTCTTGTCAGTGTACCTACGTTTATTTTGCTAGCAGCTGCTAGTTCGAGCCCCGCTTGACCGATATTAGTCCCCACCGTCACCACACCGACAGTCTGCCGAGTGACGCCTCACCCCCTCTCGTTTTCACACTTGTCCATGTAACGGACATGTTCCTATTGTCTTCAGTATTCCTTAACGTAAAAAACTGTGAAAAACTACTTTTAAATTATTTCTGAGTTGGCTTTATGTGCAAAACAAGATTTATGAAATGAGCTCATGTGATCGTGATGCCGGTGGAAAATTTGAGTCTGGTAGTTCAAAAGGAAACGAGCTATAAAAAGAAAGCTGGTGCTTTAATTAAAGATTTTAGTATTAGGAAAAGCAGCAAACATTATTTTTAAATCCTTGTGCATATCTTTCTAGGCATTCATATACCTTAGTTTATCATCATTAATAATTTGTATTCTTTATGTTTTGTTAACTTTTATAAATCTTCTAATACAATATTTTAAAATTCAAAATTTATTTATTTATAACTTTTGTATTTTATCTACATATATACTCTGCAATTCATAAAATTGTGGGTGGAAGAGGTTATTTATCGACAATCATAAGGAATAGCTACTTTCGGTTCACATACCTAAGGACCTCGCAAAGATCTGTCGCCCGGGGCCTCGCAATGGTTAAGGCCGCCACTGCTATTAACTCTGTTAACTCTTATTGCCAGCCTCTTTAACCTGCTCACCTCCCTACTGTTGCATGAAGGTTTTTTGTTTGTTTTGGAATCAATAATTATACACCCTTTTCTATTATCTCCTTGAACTCCTTCCACTTTAACTTCACTGTACTTGTGCTTTCCTTCCATTTACTGAATTCTCCGCTTAAATGTCTTTACAGTTCTGAAATTTGTGCTTTTTTTATAGTTGTATCTACTTCCCCCTCAATTTTGGCCATTGATTAACTGAATCCTCTAATATCAATCAGAACTGCATTATGATCACTTATTCCTTTAGTTACTTGAGACCCCATAAGGTTATCGATTCAGTGGGACTGTACCAAATCCCAGTACAATCAAAGAGCTTTTTAAAACATAAAATTATGAAATCTATTAAAATCTTTAATTGGCCAAAAAAATTAACAATGGTAGGGGTTATATACTGATTTAGATGTGGAAATGTGTGCTTGTGGATAAACACAATATATAAATAAAACAAACTCATGATGCCATTGAGCGAACATTCACATGTACTATCTCTGGAGTAACATACACAGTCTGTTGAAATACAAAACAATCAATCTGAGTTTGCCTATGAACTGTGAAGGGTATATTAGCCTTTTGCAACAATTTTAGAAAGTGGAAAAATCCCAGAAAAAGTATTTAAATTTACAAAACCATTGATCACTTAGTAATGTTTTCTCTTCTTACATACACAATGCATAAGTCCCATCAGCATGAACTAAAGGCAAGATCATTCTGCAGCACAAGAAAAGAAGTATTTACAATATTAAAAACTATCACCCTGTTTTCTTGCCATTGGTTCTACGCAAAGTTTTAGTAAAGGTCTTTTTAGACCACATCATCTCCATCCTTGATTAAATCCAGACCTTTGAGTAAGCAGGATTCCATAGTAGCTTAAGCCGAATTGACAACATTCATGTCCTATAAGAGGTAATTAGCCAACAAAATCAATACCAAATACCTCATTACGTAGCTTTTGTGGATTTTGGAAAAGTATTCAATTGAGATAGCCACAACACTGTTCTGCGTTCCATACCTGACCATAGTGTGAACATGGCCTACATATATCAAAGTGTTTCATAATATCTGTGGCACCTCCTTAGCTTTCGAGAGCATCAGCGAACCAATTAAAGATTTCCGCATTGAAAGAAGTGTTAACCAAGTGCTGTATGACACTGAAGAACTACAAACCTCTTAAATCTAAATCAATTCACCTGAGAATGAATATTTCAAAAATATATCTTGGCCATCCTTTAGGTTAGAGGAGATGTAAGACCAAAAACTTTTTGTAACCTTAGACTGGGATTGCTGTTCTTGGGAAGTCCTGAAATTAAATATGACCAAAAATCTAAATAAAACAATTTATGACCTGTTCATTCTTCTCATGCCGGCTAACAGATTTGAAATCTGGATACTAAAAGTATATACAAATGGACAACTTGGAGCAGCCCCAAAAGTTATAAGAAAGTTTAATGCTGGTTTCACTAAAAATAAAAAAGACAGGAAAGAGAGCAGCTGACATAAGATCAGTGGCAAAGGTTGAAAGCATCTTGGACTAGACAGCCATTTTGAAATAAAGGTGGAATGACCATATTGCTTTGGGCAATGATGTGAGCTGGATAATCACAGTGTTTTATTTATTTCCCTACCTGTAGAGTGTACAGAATTGGAACATGCCAATATTTATTCATACATAATGTCAATGAATATTTAAGTAATTTAACAATATAAATTATTATTACATCAAAATTTCACTATCAACATTATTAAATATAGCTACTCACCTTAATTAATTTACATACATTTGTTGTTTATAATGTTGTTGAATGGAGACCAGAGGTCAAGAGGAAGATGAGACAAAGACACAATCAGGGTCACTGAAGATAGCTTACAGAGAATGATCCAAACCCATTGAACATGGAAAAGACTGCTGAACTTCTATCTAGAATCATTACGTGAAGAGGCCACATCATTTCAGGATTTAATCGGCTGATTATGATGATATCACCAATTTATTTAGTTACAGCACACCTCCAGTACTAATAAAAAAAACAAAGACAGTGAATCAAACATTTGTTTTGTGCACAGTAACAAAAAAAGTACAGTAACTTGTTCTTTGAGGACAAGAAACTCTTCCATACTTGACTTTCTCACTGAAGTCTGGACATTTTGCTTATAGCCTTACGCCTCATCGACATCCAGGTGATCAGAGGTGAGAAAGGACTGGTGGCATGGAACAGGAAGGAACTCATCCATGGCCTTTTTAAACGTATAAGGAGTACCGGATGGGCCTTCTTATAACAGTTGAGATGCTATTAATTGCTATGGCAAAATGAGTGACGCTTAAAACTGAACCTTGAGGAACACCGTTTTCCAGAATAAAAAGGTTGGACACTTCTCTACCGACTCGGTACGGAAAGCAACGTCGAGATAAAAATTATTTTAAAAAATGGGGTAGATTTCCCTTAAATCCCCATTCATATAACTGTTTTAAAATAACGTGCAGCCAGATAGTGTCGTAAGCCTTTTCTGTGTCGAAAAATATACCCACAAGGAGTTGGCTGCAGATGAAGGTGAATTGCTGCTTCCAGTAGGATCAGGTTATGCGTGGTGGAATGGAACTTCCTGAATCCTCACTGAAAACGGCTCAACAGTTTACGGGGCTCGATTTTTTTTTTTTTTTTAAACAGTTTAACGTCCCTTTTTAACAACGTGGTCTTTAGAGACGGGAAAGGATGGGGGCAAGGAATGGGAAGGAATTCGGCCATGGCCTTTTGAAGGAAGCATCCCGGCATTCACCTGGAGTGATTTGGGGAAACCATGGAAAACCCAAATCTGGATGCCCGGACGGGGATTCGAACCGCCGTCCTCCCGAATGCGAAGCCAGAACGCTATCCGTTACACCACCACGCTCGGTACGGGGCTCGAGACACCAGACGAGGCGGCGGTTCACCATCTGCTCTAGTGTCTTCCCGACGCAGCTCGTTGAGGCAATGCTACGGTAGCTACCTGGAAACAACTTGTCTTTACCTGGTTTTAAAATTGGGATTGTCGTTGCTTCCTTCCACGAGTCGGGAAAGTGTCCTCCGGTCCAAATTTCATTAAAAATACCCAGGAGGTACTCTTTAGCATCTTTGTTAAGATACCTCAGCATCTGGTACTGGATCAGATCATGCCCTGGCGCAGTGTCTTTGGCGTTGTTAAGAGCCGACTCCAGCTCCCAAAATGAAAATAGGCTATTGTAGTCTTGCCATTCTGACGAGTCGAAGTTAAAGATTTGCCTTTCGGCAGATGTTCTTCGTTGTTGGACCTGTTGGTCCAATCCAGCACACAAAGTGATGGCAGCGAAGTATTCTGCCATCAACTGTGCTATGCTTCGCTCATCGGTAACTACATACCCCCGATCCAGTAATCCAGATACTGGTGGTCGTGAGTACCTCCGGGATATACGGCGGATAGACTCCCATACCTTTGATGATGACGTGGAACGGTTAATGGTGCTCACAAAGGTCTGCCATGACCTCCTCTTGCTCTCCTTAATCACATGATGCACCTTAGCTCTAGCAACCCGGAACGCTGCGAGGTTGTCGGGTGTCTGCTGCAACTTAAACCGACGCAAGGCCCATCTGCGACCCTGTATAGCGGAACGACATTCCTCGTTCCACCAGGGGACGCGCGATCTGCGCAGCGCTCCTGAGTTGCAAGGCATGGAAATATCAGCAGCCCGGTGAATTACATCTGTGAGATGTTTCATCTTCTCATTAATGTTACGGCGCTGTTCGAGATTGATTGAACGACTGTAGAGCTGCCAGTCAGCTCTGCAGATATTCCATTTTCGCACAGAAGGTCTTGAACCTCATTCAAACTCTACATGTATCCATATTGGGAAGTGGTCGCTTCCATGTAGGCCACTTCCCAATGCACGGAATCTGCAACTGAAGGAGAGCAAAGAGAGAGATCAATAGCAGAGGACGAACCGGAAGCAGTAGTAAAGTGCGTCATCTGACCGGTGTTGAGGATGCACAAATCCTCCTGCTGAATAACCTACAAATCTCTCGACCTCTGGGGCAATTGTTGGTCGATCCCCACAACGCATTGTGTGCGTTAGAGTCTCCCAATAGGAGAAAAGGTCGAGAGAGTTGGCGAGTGATATCAGCCAGCTGACCGCAATCAAATGGTGATCCCGACGGTAGATATAAGGAGCAGACAGTCAGTTGTAATGGTCCATGTATTTTTACCGCTACTGCTTGTAAGGGAGAGGTGAGAGCTATATGTTCGGAGTCGACAGTGTTCCGTACAAACACCGCCACCCCCCCCTTTCGCTCGATCACCCTCGGTATCGTCCTTTCGGTAAACGTCAAAACCTCTTAGCACAGGTTGATGTGTTGGTCTGAAGTGTGAGACACAATGGATCAGACCGTGCTAAGAGTTGTAACTCCTCTTTGTGAGCCATAAAACCATTAATGTTCCCCTGGAGTATGGGAGCCATCCTTCATGTTGATCCTCACCCGCCCCGGTGGGTCTACGGTCGCTATCTGCTGAGGAACGGGACCAGACTCGTCCACCAGCATCTCAATTTCTTCCTGCACGGAAGCGGAGACAGACATCTCCGACCCAGAGGGACTACTCAAATTCCTCCCCATTCTTTTCTTCCTCTGCCTCTTCCCTTCCCTATTGCTGGGCAGTCTGGGAGGAGACGAAGAGGGGGACTTAACAAACTGGATCGGGTCTGCCTGTCTAAACTTCCGACCCCGGATCTTCTGGCCACCTCCACTGGCGCTGGTAGCGCTACAGCTATAAGAGCGCGAGGAGGTACAGGGGGTGGAGTTAGCTTGACTGCTACTGTTGGAATATTCGTTACTGCTGCTGGTGTGGTCGAGGTGGCAGACGTGCTGCTACCAACAGCCGCAGTCTTAGGCGTTAAAACCTTTGTGGTTTTTGCACCGCATTTGCATTGACATGAGCATGAAGTACTCATGCTCATGTCTGCAAAGGACGTCTGGGTAGCTGCTCTCTGCTTCCTGATGGGAGCTGAAGCCATCTTGGCAAAACTAGTACCAAAAATTGGAGCAGCGAGCGACTTGGCCTTCTTTTTAGCTTCCTCATAGGGAATCCGCTCTTTGGTTTTCAGCTCCTGTATCTTGCGCTCTTGAAGATATACTTGACACTCCCTACTCCAAGCTGGGTGCAATCCGGAGCAGTTAACGCACACCTGTGGTAGCGTGCAACTAACGCCCGGCTCATGTGCCCCCTTGCCACACATACCACAGGTGGGGTTGCCCTTACATGACGCCGTCGTATGTCCGAACCGCTGACACTGAAAACAGCGCATCGGGTCCGGAACATATGGACGGACGTTCAGGTTGATGTACCCTGCTTTGATGTTCTTTAGTAGTACTGGAGTGTCAAACGTCAGGACGAAGTTGGCAATTTTTTCAATACTGCCATTAACCCTTCGTGTAATCTGATGTACCTCGACCACTTTCTGTTCCTTCCACTCCTTAACGAGCTCCTCGGTCCCTATGTCAATCAAGTCACGGCAGGTGACAACGCCTTTGGAACTATTCAGTGATTTGTAGAGTTAGCAATTGACAGCGAATTCCCCGAGCTTCTCACAGTTAAGGAGTTGGGTAGCTTGCCTACTGGTTATAGTTTCCAGCAGCAGCGTCCCATTCCTCAGATTTTTCACCGAATTTGGGGTCCCTACCAGACCCTCTAACCCCTTTGAAATGTAAAAAGGTGAAACTTTCTCAAAGGTTCCTTCCACCCTTTGCATCACTATAAAAGCGTTCTGTATCGAACAAACTGTTCTGTCACTGTTACTTTCAGAAGCGGGGGGGGGGGGGGGCTATCGACCCACACCTGCTTCTTATAACTGGGTGTATTTATTTTAGCCTACGACACACCCATACCGCAGGGTTTTTTGGTTTTTGTGGAAGTCTTCGTTTTGGTCCCAGGAGTAAAACCAGTTTAAAAAGAAGTGCTAATACAACAGGTGTGCGCAGGTGCCCCTGAGGTTGCACGTTAGTGAGTGATCGGCCTCTCACCAATGCACCTGCTCGGCACGTGTCCGACCTTGAGGTTGAGGGTTTCTTTTATAGAGGTTCGTAGCGTCCTCGCAAGTCTGGGCAATTAAGCCAAGATCCCCGTTCTCCTAGGCACACAACGTTCCACCGCCATGCCTTACAGTGGTCGTTGAAGCATGGCAGGAGTTTCCAGTGTGGGAAACTGGCAGCGCTCTCAAGTTTCCAGCTCGGGCGCCGCGGGTTCGCCAAACCCGTACCGGGCACTTGCGTACCAGGCCCCTGCGGGGTTGTCATGAGGGTTTAACTGTTTACACCATTGGTATGTGGGGATTCACTAGGAACAGGCTAAAACTAAATAGGAGAAGGAAAGGAGATACACACTGAATTGTTAGCTAAAGCTATAGGATCGTCCACTTTGGAGTAAGGTCTGTGGATTTTTGTTTTAGTATACAGACTGCTGGTGAGGATAAAAAGATAAGTGATTAAAGGGATACTTGAACACAAGAAGAATAATCTAAAAAAAAAACAACAACATAGAAGTAGCTGATGAAAAACTTAAAAACGTTGTCACAAAATGGAAATGAAGTTAAATTATAATTTGCCATATTCAGTTATAATATTTCTACCAGTGAACTTTTAGGTATAGTAAACAAAAGTAATTAGAGTTTGGTAAATTAACTGAGATGCGCAGTCCATGATAGTTATAGTGATAGAGTTACGGTTAAAGGAAGGAATGTTTTCCACGAGGGTTATGGAGTTTACGACAGAGATAATGGAAGAAGAATTGGAAAAGTATATATATGAGTTAGCAAACATTACTGCAGTTCACTGGTAT
This sequence comes from Vandiemenella viatica, assembly GCA_031002005.1. Lineage (NCBI taxonomy): Eukaryota > Metazoa > Arthropoda > Insecta > Orthoptera > Morabidae > Vandiemenella > Vandiemenella viatica. The sequence goes on from JARYHS010011408.1 coordinate 274,450,756, forward strand.
TCTTTGATCACAGTCATGAGTTACTGAGGACAGATTTCTGGGAGATACAGAAGAAAAAAAATAGGTTCATGACTGTTAACTATACTGGTAGAATGGGTCATCAAGATTAGTTCCTAAGAGAGAAATTAAATTCAGAATTCGGAAGTTGGGCATCGGATGGTCATTATTGAGGAGGATTGGAAAGAAAATAATACCAGCCCATTGCTTGAATATAGTAGTTTAGTATGGGAACCACATTTTTTGTATCAAATACAAGAGATGAAGAGGGTGAAAAGGAGGGCAGGGCAGCTATATTTGTTTGTGGAAATCACTGCAGAATGACAAAGGAGCTGGATTGGAAGTCATTGGAAGACAGGAAGCATGTGAAGGGAGTGCTTTTAACAAGTAAATGATTATCAATGCGAACACCTTTGCATCTATAGTCTCTGTCACCTACAAGCTTTTCCACTTGAGTATAATCAATTATTGAACTAGTAACCTTGTAGCTTCATGTGAAAATTTGATTGAAAAAGGTGTTTATTATACTTAATTATTAAAGTTGGAAAAATCAAATAGTAATGTTACGTTACAATTTATTACATTTTTTTTTAATGTTCTCTCATTATATTCTGTAAAGAGCTATTCCACACTTGAGCATTTAGGTTCCCTGGTATAGCTCTACATCATCATTTTTATTTATTTATTTTTTATTATGGTGGCATTCAGGGATTCTAATAGTTTATGACGGAAATCCTCCATGTCTTCTTTTTTCCGCTGTAAGCACCTTAGAATTTGGGTAAATTCTAGTTTTCACAGTTATAGAGCATAAGGGAGGGAGTAAACTTCCCAGTTAATATTAAATTTTTCAGTTTGCAACTATAGGATATGAGAAAACCGTTTCATGCAGAAGCCGATACTGCAAGCTCAGTAAAAAACCAATTTAAGAACACACAATATGAGCTCTAAATAAACATTTTATAATAATAAAGAACCTTTAAACTAACCTGGAATAGTGTTATCCAACTTGTGAACCGTCGATTTTTGTTACGTGATAATTTCACTAATTCTGAACACCTTTCGATGCAGTAAAATAACTTTAAAATAATAATAATCCAAAAGAAAGATAATTTCAGTAAAATTCTGTAGTTTCAGACCGTGTAAATAATGTAAATAAATTTTGAAACACTTCAATAGACACACTTTCACTTTCATCATTTTTAATCATATGTTTTCAGTAATTTCTCGGACTAAAAAGTAGATTTCCTAAAAGGACTAAAAATCTAGTGTAACATATTAAAATTTCAGAACATTCCATGCAGTAGAACAGATATTATACCAATTTTTAAAATTATTTCATCATAAACCACACGTGGTAGTTTTCGAGATTTATTTGCAAGTAAATAAAAGAATGATGAAAACACGTAACTAAATTCAAAGAAAATTCAGATAACTTAACTTTTTCGATATAAACAACACTTGAATAATTATAACTAAAAACCAAGTATCTGCTAAACAGATTTCAAACCTGATTCTTATCAAACTCATAACTTTACCATTTCACCACCAATCTTAATAAAACTTACACTTCTGGAATCAGTAATTAATGTAGAACATGATGACAACAATTTTAAAATGTTAATTTGCAATTCAGCAGGGTCGCCTAAAAATTACCACACATCTCAGGGAATCACTAATTAATTTTCGGAAACTTTTTAACATTGTGCACTCAAACTAAATTCATTTACAAGCAAGATGATCATTTGAGAATTTTCACTAAACACTTTTCATAATCCTTGAAGGCCAGGCTACACACAATTAAATTTTGAACACATTCTATAATTACACCTTTTTACATTATTTTTGGAAAGCGTCGATATACATCAATCATCCGGAGGGGGGTATAAAGGGTGACGTGATAGCGAGGTTGTGGTCTTTATTCTGGGAACGTTGCATATAGTAGACATGCGCGAGTATGTGTCGGTTAGGCCAAGTAATAGCCGGAAACTGTTAAGCCAAGCTAGGAGCGTGTGGCAGCCATGACGATTTTTCTTACCAGACTCGAGTGTTAACAATAATGAACTTATAAATTTTCTAAAGGGGTCAGTCGGTAAATTTTTGTCTTTATAATCTACAATCTTTTGGAAAAGTTTAGTTCAATTTGCCAATTCAACTGCAAACGCAAAATTTTAAAATGTGACTTTGAGAATAAACTTCAGATTTTTCTTCAAGTGAATTTTTGTGTGTTCTCGTGGTAGACTCAAACCTTTCCTCAGCTTTTGGTCCAAATAAGCTTTGTGGCAGCCATTAAGCTTTATAGTTGATATCCAGGTGGTAACATGGTCAATTTAAAATTATAGATGCAAATTCAGACAACATTTTTTCAAGTAAACATTAAGCTATGGTACCTAAACTTATACTTACCCCAGTATAGCAGTTTAGGTCCTTACACTGTGTAGTATACAACCAATAATGTCAAACATCCTCTCTCTCCCTTAATTCTTAGCTGCACTATGCATTCATTAATGGTATAATCATTCAAATCTATGCAACATTTCAATTTCTGCCTATCTTATGCTATGTCCATATCTATCTTCATATTTTTTTAAATTGTTTGTATAATTCTCTTCGTTTATTACATCAAATATTTTGGTCCTGTTTCTTATTTTTTTCTGTTATATGAAAATCCACTCGCTTTTATTCTGTGTGGAGGTTGTGAGGAGAAGGAAGATCCCCCCCTTACCAATAGTCAGCCATAGTTGAATAATTCACATGGTAGGACTTGTACTTTTAGACCTTGTTTTACCACTTATTCTGTAAAGGTTGCCTCAACTAGTTAGAATGTCCTCTCCCATCCTCTACACCTCAAGTGAATTGCATTGCCCAGGAGCTATGCTGTTTTTGTCTTTGTGGACGTTGAAGTAGGATTCATGACAGAGTATGTAGAGGTATTTCTCATTGTTTTAATGTCCTAGCTTATCTGGCTTTGACTGGGACCTTTGAGGCCATACCAACCATTAGCAATGAAGTAAGTGTGCAGGGAAATTGCCACCAGGCTATATTCTCGACCCGAATAAAAATAAAATATTTTTCACATCATGTATCATTGTGTATATTGTATGAGGCAAATTTTTTAAAGTAAGTTCCATTAACGATTATTGCCGTTGTAATGCTGAAATTGCCATTGCGTGCATGAGCATTCGGTTCTCCAGTTACTAAGCAACTTGTACACACATTCTAAGATTGTTAGGCCATGTGTGGTTTGTTGTGGGCGATTGACATGTTCAAGGTAATTGACTGGCCCCACTGACTGTGAAATACAGTTTGTTACCCATTTCTTGAATGCAAGAAACATCAAACCAGCTGACTTTCATGGAAAAATTCATGAAGTGTATAGTGAAGGTGCCATGAGTGATCAGATGGTCAGGAGATGAGTAAGGAAGTCCAATAAGGGCTGCGACTCTGAGCATGACGAACAGTTTAACAGTTGGCTGTCTCTGGCTAATAATGGTTTGATGAGTGCAGGTGAAGAAAAAATTCGTAGGTATGAGACGTTCACAATTTCTGCATTTTCCACAAATTTCACACAGCATTGTGACAGGTAAATTACAGTTTCTAAAATTGCACCCACAGTGCTCACTGAAGAACACACAACGAAACGAGCTTCCAGCACATTGATCTTTTTTCACTCTGAGAAAGGCAATGAGTTCCTGGACCATATAGCGACAGGTGACAAGACTTTGGTGTCTCATGTGACACTTGAATCATAGCAGCAGACCGTGTAATGGAGGCACACTGCAGCATCGATGAAAAAGAAATTTAAATAAATCATGTCAACACAACTGGTCGTATTTCACAGTCGGTGGAGCCAATCAACTACCTTGTCAATCACTTACCAAGAACCACACACAAAGACTAGCAATCTTACACTGTGTGTACAAATTGCTTAGCAACTGGAGAGCTGGACATGCATGCCTGCAACAACAATTGCAGCATTCCAATGGTGAAAATTGATAACAGAATGTACTTTAAAAATATGTCTCTAATAAGTGAGTGGATTTTAATAAAGAATAAATCAATTATACTGCAAAATCTTACAAATAAAATCAGATGGTAAAAAATATTTTTATTTTATGCAGGATGAAGGTGAGGACATGATGTCTTTGGACGTTAAACCTGAACTGAAAGAAGTCTCAAGAGCCACATCACAACTCTGATTTCCAGAACTAATTTTATTTTCTTTAAAAAAGTGAAATATGGCTCCATTGTGTTTGAATTGGATTAGTGAACCACTGGAATCTTGTTGAAAGTTTATAAAATTACATAAGAAAATTAAAAACTGACGGAGAAAAAAATTATTTTATCAAACCTCTTAGAACCGTGTATCTGTCACTACTAAGTTTTTCAGTGCAGGTTTTGAGGCAGTCTTTTAAGAATCTGAGTGAAGAATTTGCTAAAACATTTTAGGTGTGGATAACAAAAAGAGAAGAATTTAATAAATATATAACAAAAATGAGAAGATTAATAATGCAGGCAGATGTCATGCTAAATAAATTCTTGCCTATTCAATTATAAATTTCTATAAATCAAAACATTACTTTAAAATAAAAACAGAAGACATGACTTACTGCATGTGATTGAATTTCACATATACACAAAAATTCATATCAATGCTGCTCTGGCAATTTGTGTGCATACCTTCATCCCTATTTTTTTCAATTACCTAATTACATCCCCTTCACATTAAAACTATGCATTAAATTACATCAAATACTAATTTTTAATCAGACAGTATCCATCTGAATAAAATTATCTTCAACTTCTCATGTATATAGTTGTAGATTTGGGTAAACTTTTGACTAAATGTGTTTCAGATGATGATTGAAACCGGGAAATGTGTAATCGCAATTCAAATTGATCATTGTTTTCGTAATTACACAAACATTATAGTCAGGTATTGAATGTGTAATGTCTAGGGCATTTAATGTGTCAAATAAGCATGGCATTCTTGAGGATTTTCCTTGAAGTAATAAATGATTGAGAGAAAATTAAAAGGACTGGAATATGTAGTCATTTAAAACAAAACAAACATCATGATTCATTATGTGTTTATGATGATAGTGACAATCACAATTTATTATATTTAATTATCATTCAAAGTGACTACTATGTAAAAGTGAGGGTTGGTTGGAGTTTTGTTTACAGAGAGGAATTAGTTACAGAACATATTAAGCAAGCCGTTAGGAAGGAATATAAATGAAATTACCCAAGACATTTACAAGAAAGTGTAAAAAATCAGAACAGAAATAGTTTTATTTTTGAAGAGGTAAATATATGTTTTTTCAAAAGAGTGAATATTGTTGAAAACCATGATATAAAGTGGAGTGATTATAGAAATTGTTTGGTGAGATTAAGAGGAAAGGTTTATTACTATGTTGCAATGTGATAATCAATATAATAATGTCTAAACAGTATAAATGTTTCCATCAATGTAATTGTTGCTTTTGCTGTAAGTAATTACAATAAAAGAAAACATTAATTCTGCAGTCATAAAATGATACATATTGTTAGTTTGTTACTGTAAACTCTCCACAGTCAAAAAGGCAAAGCTTATAATTTGATTATTTAATTTTTTAATTTAATTTAATTGCAATGGAGCACAGGCTCCGGTGGCAATTTCCCTACACACCCATCTTCCCCCTATCCTGCACCTACCTACATTTTCCCTCTACAAATTTTATCTTTAAATTCTTTCAAAGTTTTCGGTAAATTATTCATCATTTCTCTTGGTAACTCATTCCAATCCCTGACACCCTTACCTAAAAAAGAGAATCTTCCCAGACCCTTGTGCCTGAAATCGAGTGCCAGCTTGTGGTCATGGTCATCTTTTCCCTTCCATGCACTACTTTTCATACCTATTGCAATATCTTTCCATGCCTCATCGCCAGTATATGCCCTGTACACTCCCATGACCCTCCTCATTCTCCTCCTGTCTTGCAATGAATCCCATTCCAGCTCCTTTATCATATCCGTCACTGATTGCATTCTTCAATAATTTCCAGAAACAAATCTGGCAGCCCTTTTTTGCACCCTCTCCAACTCCTGTATTTGATACGTAAAATGAGGGTCCCATACTACACTACCATATTCGAGCAATGGTCTGACCAAAGTTTTGTACCCAATTCCTTGACTTCTCTCGTACATCCCCTCATCACTCTCTCCAACAAGTGCAGAACTTTGAAACCTTTTTCTTACCACCTGTCCAGTGTTTCCTGCCCAGTTAAGTTTGTTATCAAAAGTAATTCCAACATATTTACATTTCAAGTCTTCAGCAAGCAATTCTTTCCCCACCTTATGTTCATAATTAACCTTTTGTTTTTTATTTGTGTATCTAATAAGCTGACTCTTCTTTGCATTTATCTTCATTCCATGTTTACCAACCCAATTAGATATCCTGTCCAGATCACCATGCAACTGTTTACAATCCTCTATCGTTTTGATTCTTTTATACAGCATTATGTCATCTACAAAAAATTTAATTTCAGATAGTAAACAATCAACACAATTATTCATTAGAATAATGAATAGCAATGGTCCCAATACGCTACCCTGTGGCACACCCATTTTTACTTCAAGTTCTTTTGATACTACATTTCCTACCCTAACTTTCTGTTTTCTACCTTTTAAAAATTCTTCTACCCAGCAAATGACTTTCTTATCCACTCCATTGGTTTTAACCTTATTTACTACCATTTGATGGCTTACTCTGTCAAATGCCTTAGACAGATCTAGTGCTACACTATCAATTTGGCCTCCCTTGTCCATTTCATCTGAAATATCTTGCATATATCCAACCAACTGAGATTCGCATGAATATCCTTGCCTGAAACCATGTTGCCTGCTTGAAAACCACTTACGTTCCTCACATATATTTCTGATGTGGTTGCATATCAATCTTTCCATCAATTTACCTACCACTGATGTCAAACTGATTGGCCTGTAATTCTCAACTCTATTTCTGACCCCTCCCTTATGTACCGGTACTACTATTGCACTTTTCCAGTCCTGTGGTAAGCAGCAAGTGTCTAGACTCAATTTAAATAATATTTCAAGATAAGGTACAATTATGTTCAGATCCATGAAGGAGGCCTCACAAAAGCAGTTTAGCACTGATGGAAATATAAAAAAATGTGTCGTTACAAAGGTAAAAAAAAAAAAATGATTTTGCTAAATTAGGATAAATTTATTAAAAGAGTTTTTTTTTTTTTTTAGAAATATAGCTCCTGCACTGTACTTTTAAATAAATAAATTAACGGTTTTACAAATTTATTTTTAATGCCATTGTAAACATTTTTTACAAAGCCTTATAATTATCCCTCTAACAAGGGCGTAGCCAGGTACGGGCAGGGGGGGGGCAGCTGCCCCCCCCCCCCCCTAGCTGGACGCGGGTTTGCGCTCGATCAGAGTTCTGCCGAACCGAAGAGTAAAGAATGTTAAGTAACTTTCAAAAATTAATTCGTTGGATTTAAACCTGCTTTCTACTGCCATTTGCGGGAAAACAGACGTTAGCGAGGGCGGGGCAGCACAACGGGCCACGTACGGCGCTGCTGACGACTCTTAGATCGGTTACACACAGGGCGGTTTCGGCCGCGGCGGAAAGTTTTCCGTCGCCGTCGTTCCAGTAGTGGCGCGAGGGATCAAATGGGAGCTTACACACTGGGCTTACACCCACGGCAGAGCTGCCGTCGACGGCAGGTATGCAGCCGTGCGCTGCCACTACATTTGACGGTAATTTCACTGCCCCAATCCAGACAGTGGCCCATGTGGTCAAATAGGCGCTTGCACACTCTGCGATTTTTTAACCGCTTGTGCGCTCTCAGTCTGTTAAAGTTAACATTTTTGAATTTAAAAATCTTAATGTAAGTTAAGTGATGATGGATACTGATCTTCTCATTTCGTTAGCAGTTTTAAGAGACAAAACTATAGATTCTTTTAAAGATCGGAACGCTACCAGGAACGCTTGGAAAGCAGTGTGCCTTGAAATTAGGAACGATTTTAACGAAATGAAAAAATGAGGAAAAATGCCTTTGGATAGTAAACTTTTGATCACGTATTTACATAAATTTTTAGAGCTTCTACTAAAAGTTGAAAAATGTTGAATCACATTTTATAGAAAGATTTTGATGTTTAATACTATATATTGCCAAAGAAAACTTTCAACATTAAAAATTCTGTGGATCGACATTTTTTCCTCTTTTTTTCTTCTTCTTTTCTTCTAACACGGCAGTGACGAATACAGTGAGACAAGGTGTTCAGTAACTTCGGCATCATCTTCGCCATTTACTTTCGATTTTTCTTTGTAAAGTAATAGTTATTAAAACACTTAACAGATTACAATCTAATCACAAAAGTTTAACTAGTCGATTGTGCTTGTAAGTATAAAAGCAATATAAACTCAACACTGATAGTTGATTACACAGTGAAGTATATGTATCAGTTACAAATATGGCATAGTGTATTTTTCAAACTTTTCTTGTACATCTATACATATTCACCTTAAGAAGTTTTCACCGTAATTAACATAAAATAAATATAGTGGATTGGAATTATATGAAATTAAATGTTTATTTATAGTAGGCCCATGAGAAATCTGCTTACTTCATGGAGATTGTCAGCATTTCCACACGTTAAATACAATTCATCAACTGGGTATTCCTCCTTTGAATGCCGTACTTAGGTTTCGCAAGCAACTATTGAAATAAACATCCCAAAATAATTGAAAAACTTGGTGTCGTCGTTCATCAAATATTCTGTTTTCCTTTGGCTTTTTCTTTTCCCATTCTATGGCTATGGAACCTTCAAAATAAAATTTTTAAAACTTAACTACGAAGTAATAAACACCAAATTAATTAAATTAACAAAATGAAACTCAGTTCATCAAAAGAAAGGTACTGACGTCCGACCACGTCATCTTTTACCAGCTCTTCACAGCAGGGATAATTTTACCGCTGTAATAGCAGCAACAGTTCTACCGCCGAATATGTAAACACCTCAAATTCTGTAGGCGGCGACGGTTAAGTTTCCACTGCGGTGAAAACCGCACAGTGTGAACCGGCCTTCAGGGATTGTGCATAAACTACGTGGCTCGGACTAGAGGGGGAGGGGTTGGCTGGAAAGCTACGCTGGGCTACTTAAAAGAGGGGGATTTCCGAGCCAGGCCACATAGCTTTTCTTTCATATTAAGATAAAGAACATACAGAAGCATATGAATAATTATTTCCGTCATTTTATTATCCCCGCTTGTAATTTATGATAGCCTGACAAGAGAAAACAGTACAAAAATGACTTCAGGAATCATTATGAGAAAAATCTAGGTGGAGGGGGGGGGAGAAGTGACAAAAGTCACGTTGGGGGTGGGGGGTTCACAGGAGCACAAAATGGAGCTACGTGGTTTATGGGCGGTCCCTAAGCTGCGTATTGAGTATGAGCGGCAGCTGCGCGAGCCATGTTCGAGCGCACCAAACCTATTATTTGCCGTGCGAACCATTTCTGTTGTCGAGCGCGGCTTGCGCGGCAAACCATCCAAGCACTGTCTTTTTGTGAAGCCCCAGTGGATATTTAACGTGCGCTAATAGCCGCAACTTTCACTGTGATCCGACACACTGTATACTAGAAACCTAAACGAAAAATGTTTTGATGGATATGGAAATTGTATTTTAATTGAACACAGTATGGCGAGAAACTCATGGAAGACATTAGATATGAAGCCATCGAGGATATAATTAACAAATTTTACGATATTGACAATCATAGAGTTTCTAAAATAATTAATTGAGCCAGTGCACTCAATTTCGGGAGGCATTTCAGTTACTGATAAACGCTGTGACTTCAAGATTTCTAGTAACTGGAGACTCGTGTTTTAACCTGCATTTCCTTTTTCGAGAGTCAAAACAATCATTTATTAGAACAGTTTCAGATGTTTCTGACGCACTATGCGAAGCTCTGAAAGAATGGTCAAAGATAAGATAATAGCACCCGTTTAATACTATTTTTTTTATTGCTATTCAATTTTCTGTTGCCATTGTTAACGAGAACTTACTCCTTGCTTAGATAAAAGGTATTATGTTGATTCTGACATTTGGCGATTCTATAGATTCGTTGATTGGAGTTTCAAGTGACGGTTGTGGTAGTGATGGAGGTGATACCATCTGAGTCTGATTAGGCTGCACATTTGCTATTACACAAAAAATTTTTTGTTACCGTACAATTGTATTAAAAGGCGGCAACAAACTGTCGTTGTGCTGCGCGAGCCAACTCGAACAAAGACATCCCGTCTTAACTGCGATTAAATACCGATAGATTTCAGGCTGACTCGACTCGCGCACAACGCATCCGATCGTTTATACTGTGATATAACCAGAGAGCGCGCTAATAATCTGTTCTTAAAAGTAATTAATTAGTATTTTTCGTAATGCTAACGATGGCTTTTAATATAGTATTACATACAGTACATACAAAAAGTACGACTTTTATTTAATAACTATAATTATCTTCATTCTTTTGTATTTTATTTATTTTTATTACTATCAAGCGATTGTGAAAAAGTCGGTATGTAAGAGCTAACAAAATATTTATTACTCTTGACTTTACAGTATATTTGTCCTAGGTGCTCGGATATGAGTTGGTTCGGTCCAACGGTCAAGTTGTTTATCATTCTGTGGTCGTACCTATTTGCTACATACTGTGTTACAGCCCAGCTGCTGGGTACCTTCCTCACAATAAATTTTCTGTAGATGCTTAAGCCACTAATTTGAAATTAAAATTTAATCATTATTGCTTGCAGACTTACTTGCCTCTGCTAGTATAGTATAATTAATTTGTGACTCGAACTTTCTGTCACTTTAAAAATATACATTAATATTGCAAAAACATGCTTCATCACATTATCATCAATCAGCAGCTAACGATGTTAAGAACTTCTTGGAGAAAATACCGGTCGCTGTAATGATGAACACTGCTCACCAGAAGGAAGTAGAAGACAATCGATAAATCATGTCATCTATAATATCTTCGATTATTTTCTGTGTTACACCGTACAAATAACTTGCCTTGAAGATGTAAAGAGCAACATCAGGATGTTCTTGAATACCTGCTGAAAATAAGAATTGATTCAAGTGTTCTGGTTAAGAAAAAATGTCATGTATATCTCCCCACAGATTCAAAACGAAATCATTGCCCTGTGCGGCTTGGTCGTTAAAATGAAATTGTGCAGGCCGCAAAGAAGGCTTATACTTATATTGCGTTGGAAGATGAGTCGTGTGATATAGTGGGAAAGAACAGCTTTCCATAAAAATAGTTTTACTGACGAAGATAAAATACAATCCGCCAAAAATCTCTCAGATTCGTAGAACTGATGGATTTAAATGACAAATTATAGAATTAGATATCGACAGGTTTTTTAGAAAACGAAGGACATGGGCCTAATAGTTGTGTTAGTCAATGATGTGAAGTGTGTTCTACATTGGCGGGTGATGTAGATGGGGTTCAAAGTTTTTTAAAGAGAAATATAAAAAAAGCCTTGTATTTTCATTGTGAAAGCCACAGACAACATGGTTGTAAATAATTTAAATCAAATTACAAGAAATATGAAACACAATTTGAACCACAGAGTACATCATAAACTTTTTACAGAGAAAGTACGTGCCAAATATTTCAGCTTTATAACGAGACCCACTGGTCTCAAAAATATACATGTTTTGCTATTTTTAACAAGAATTTTGAATACATTGTCAAAGGACTTTCGAATTTTTCTAGGGAAGAAAATGATGCGGCGACGAAAGGAGCTTACCAGTTATAGTTCCCTGCTATTAAGTCAGAATTCATTTTATGCCTTGGATTGAATACTCAGGATTACTGGAACCTGTTGCCAATGCGTAGAAATCAAAGACGATCGACTTGGGAGTAATGTCTGTCATAAAAGATAATCGCAGCGACGCGGACACGGAGAGATAAAATATTTTAAACACATCTACCAGTACTGCAGCTACCATTGAAACCGATTTGAAGTCCGTCGCATTGTATCTGTCCAACAACGTCGTCCCAATCACCCTGCTCAATCTCTATACAATTTTTGAAAGGAATCTATTTTCATACCGTATTTACATTCCTTGGTAGCTTCTCTGGAGTAGTGTTTGAGGATTATACATTGCGCTTTTACACGCTTTGTTTTAAATTTAACTCTAGTTATTTAGTAAATAATCAATTATAGTAAATATTTAGTTTTAGATCAATTTACACGTATCACAGAAAATCACGTCAGTTAGAAAAATAATCTGTTTATCTAATAAGCGCTGAAATTATCACTTTATTTGCAAAGAATTTCATATATAGCCAGCAGCCGAGAAAGCCCTTTCTGCCTCTCATTCGTTGGTTTGATTGAAATGGTCATAAATAAAAAACTTTTTGAAAAACTTAGCAACTTTCTGCACTTTTTGAGATCATCATATCTGGGAATCACCTCAGTATGTGGAATATCCCAGTGCTACGATCACGCTTTTTGCTTCAATTGTGGCGTCCAGGTCTTTGTGGTCTACGTCCGAGTGAAAGTTTTTTCTATGCTCTCAATTTCTTTCAGTGGTTTTTTTTTGGGGGGGGGGGGAAGTGTATAAAATATCGATAACTGCCAATTGTGTGCTGTGGAAAAGTACAATTGCAGGTATGAAGGCAAAACGTTTTCCATGACGATTGTTCTATTAGATCTTTTGCCGATAACAGCAGTTTCAACAGCAACACCAAAGCCTGTCAATCGTTCCTTGACCAAACTGATGCAATGCTCCATGGTGCACGAACCCTGTATTCTAAGCAAGCTGATATTAAAATGTGTTTCTTTGCGGTGAACATAACCCGGGTCCACACGCCTGGCACTTGCCGAAAACTCCAAACCTGTACAAACGCTTGGTTAATTGTGGGGAGCCGAACATTGACAGCCACACGCTTGCGAATGCGCTAGTATGTTTTGGAGAAGAAAGCGTGAGGGACATCGATGTTGTATTGGATATAAATTTTTGCTTAACCTATATTTATAATAAAAATTTAAACGAAAATGAAAATATAACGAGAAAGACGGCGAAGAAGATGGTGGATGTTAAAAATCCATAGAAACCGTTCCAGGTATAATTTCATTCATGTAACTATGTTTAGTATGTAGTTTCATGTATGTATTTCATTTAATATAATTAAGGGCCTATATGAAATTATTGTTTTATAATTGAAATTGTATAATAATTATTGTTTTTACAGTATTATAATGTCTATATCAATTATTTTTTGACTGCAGAGAATTTATGGAAAATAACTTTAATGAGCTACTTTATGACTTTTTATTTTGCTTATGGCTTTACGCCTTGTCAGCAACGAGGTCATTAGAGGCGGGATAAGACATGGGGCAAGGAATGGGAAAGAATTTGGATTTGGCCTTTTTCTGAAGGAAGCATCCCGGCATTCGTCTAGAGTGATTTGGAGAAACAATGGAAACTGCAAATCTCAATGCCTGGATGAGGATTCGATCCGGTGTCCTGCCGAATGCGAGGCCAGAACATTAATTGCTCACCCACCACGCGCGGTGACCACGCTTCTTTATGAGCCATCTTGATAACTTCTGCCGGAAGGGATATGCTGATTTTGAATATTAGCATTCAAGGAATGTGAAATATCGTTGTTGAACCAATTACTCATTTTTCCTGCGGCACTTCTATCACAACAAACAGGAACGCATGTCTGTCCGCCGTCAGTGCAAAAAGTGTATCAAGTCCACAGAAGCAAGTAGGCGCTTTACAAGCACTTGCCGCAAACTTTCTTAAATTTGTGCCAAAAAACAGACACTCGATTGGATCAGCCACAAGTGCCATCCTACAGAAGTCAAGTTAAACGCTCTATCAACACGTTTCAATTTGTGACGGCTTGACGAGGTTTAGCAAGCGTGTGGTGCCGCCTTAAATATAGGTGTTTATTGTTTTTTTTTTTTTTTTTTTTTTGGACGTTTACTCATCAAACATTCGATGAAAATATTCGGAATTGTTTATTGAAATATTCAAACTGAACAATTACCGTATGTCATTTGAAAACTTTGTTATCATAGATCTTATAGAATTAGCAGAATTATGAAATAGAAATCCACTTTTTGAAAAGAAATAACTGAAATACAATGAAGTACAGTTTATGAGAAAAACATTTTAACACATCATTTATGCACTAGATTAAGAAATATCTGTCAATAGCTGTAACCTTCTTTTTGTATTGTTTTTACTTACTCCTCAGAAACAACTCTAGTTGTATCTTTTCTGTGTGTGTACGATCTGGGAGCTAGTTTTGCAATAGGACGACATAACTCAAATTACAGTACTGCACACAACACACATTTGTTGCCGTGAGTCAAATGTCAACTTGAAGGATACAGTTGAACGGGGCGATACAACCGGTAAAGAACGAGTCGGACGGGAAAGTGACGACAGGGAGACACCTTGACGAAGACTGAAACATGTTTTCACCCCATTTTACGGTTTGCGGGTCCGCTTAATTAGGTGCTGGATCTGCCAGACTGCCAAATGATGCCGGATCCCGCATTGCTGGATTGCAGTCCATAGCTGCATCCCAGCTAAAGTTTAAGTAAGACATTGGTTGATTTAAAAAAAAAAAGAAAAAAAATCACTATTTTTCAGCCAATGCTACAAGTTAAAATTGTTTGATTATGTAGTCACACTATGGTATAAACTATGGAAGGACAAGGGTATGACAACAGAAAAGCTTAAAGAACTAGACCTTATGAAAGAGTTAAATAAGATGGAAATGTTCTAGAGATCCCACTGACCTGTCTGTGCATGCTTGGTGTACACAGAAAACTTTTCATAGAAAATTGTGATAAAATTGCAGATGAAGTAGCTAGAAAATTATTATTAGTATAATTATATATACTAATTAATTAAATTATAATTAATTATTATATAAAAATATTAATTATTTAATCAATTAATAGAATATATATGTATTACATTAATAAACTTTTTTTAGCATACAGATTATCAGTTTTCTCTTGCCTGCCCCCCCCCCCCCCTAAACAAAATCCTGGCTACGCCCTTGCCCTCTAATCTATCATTCTAAGAACAATTTAAAGGAACATCTCAAAAATGTTTCAGTTACAACATTTAAAATCAACTTGTCACACCTCTTGACATGATTAGATCTGAACACTGGAGTCAAGCAGAAGTTAAGTAATTAAAAACAGTAACAGAAACAGGTACACTAATGTGCATATTTTTTGTTTTTGTAGTGGGGGCAGCCCAAAACCATAGATACCACACTAAAATAAGTTTTATCACATCACAAAATTAAGTGGATTTTCAACCTGCAGTTGGCCACACTTAATCCTGGGTTATGAGGTTAGCACTTCTATAGTCACAGAAACTTCAAAAAAGTGGTGTATTGTAGTATGCTCCTGTCGATACCATCAATATGAGGCTTGGAGGTAGGTTTGCACTAGACTTTGTAAGAGGAGTCATTACTGAGTTCTTAGCTCAAGTTGGTAGTGTGCCAACTTCTAATGGGGTCAGGACAGTACCTTTTTATGGTTAAAGTCTGTTGGTTACTGTTATTAACATGATTGAGTTACACATGCTAATGCATCATGTGTTAGATGACACAAATGGAACTGACAAGTAATGAAGAAGTAAAGAAGAAAGATAAAAAGCATCACATACTAAAACTGAAGACTACAATGATACAAAAAAAAAGAACACACATCACAATATTTCTGCTGAAGGCTGATTTATGAAGGAGGCTGATTAAAAGCATTACAAGTTGATGGGAGTGTCCACTGCAACTGGCAGAAAATGAATGCAGTAGATTAAGCGAGGGAAAGGATGGAAGTAGAGAAAGAATATAGAGAACTGTTCAATACTTTAGGGATTTTATCATTGGTGGCTGAGTATTTATACACATTAATGTCCTTTGTAGTCACAAATTATACTTTGTTTGAAACAAATAGTAAAATACACAATTATGGCACTAAAGTAAAAATGATCTTTACAAGGATTGCAAGTCATTTGTTCAAAAAGGAGTTCAATATTCAAGGATACATACCATCAATAAGCTCCCACCATATATTAAATCTCTAGCCGATGATAAGAATAAATTCAGGGAAAAACAATGAACGAATTGTTAATTGACAACTCCTTCTACTCTGTCAAAGAATTTATTTCTAAGGTATCTACAAAATAAACTGCCAGTAGTTTGCATGAATGTAGTTGATATAATTAATGTACCATGTATGCTATGACTGTACATCTTCTGGTGTACGTATTATTTTGTTATGCAATTGTTTATCTGTAAATTGAAACTTTCCACATCCCACAGAGTCAGTCTCTTATACTGGGGGCAATGGAAAATGATTTATTAGTGAAACAAATAATAAATAAGGAATAAAATTAGTACAAATAGAAAAACACTCTAAAAATGTATGGTTTCACCTGTGGTAGGCAGATGTTTGATAGTAAGGACTTTTTCATGTAGCAGGGAAATTCATGCTGATTACTCAAAACTCCCTGACAGCTCTAACAAAAGCAGCTATGGGAATTAGTTTTGGCAGTAATTGAATGGTCTAGGTGAGTGGTGTAAATAATTTACTGTGCCTATTCATCCAGATAAACATATGGTTGGTTCTGAGCCCCATACACATCTGAACCAATATTGGAAATTTAGAGGAGTAATATAGTCATAATAGATTAGAACTTAAATATATCCTGTAATCTGGAAATAAATCAGATTAATAGTGAATGAACACAATAGTGGAGAAGGGTAACATAAAATGTAGGATCATAGTGAACAAAGCAGAATGATTAGGTAACTTAACAGAGATTCACAAACAACAAATAGTTTTGCAGGTGGCACAGTCTTCGTTAAAGGAAGGAGCACTAGATAATGAGGTTTTTCCTGAAGTTACAGGGCGTACTGCAGAGACTGAGAATGAGTTGGTGGAGGTAAATTCATGCTGATTATCAAATACTACTACAGCTCATTTATGTTCATAAATAATGTTTGTGATTTAATTGCAGTTGAAACATGCAGCTGCATGAAACCAAAGAGTCTAGGCTGACCACCATAATGGAAGAATGAAACACTAAGATGATTACCTTGAGTATAAGTCAAATTAATATTCTGAGTTCAGAGGTAACTGTAAAATTGCCATTGTTGGTGGAGATTAAATTTGCCATCTGTGGAGTGGGAAGGAAATGAGATTATTAACACAAGGGAACAGAGATTTTCAATTACCTTAGTGACAGAATTGAGATTTAGATAGATTAAATAGCACATAACAAGGAGACAAAGATATATATGGTACCTTCTTAATAAATCCTAATGATACCTTTGTGGGGTTGAAAATTACAGAAGGAATATGTGGTCATGAAAAAATTGTGATGAATATATTAGCTTTCAGTAAATTAGTGACCAAAACTAAAAGGGTTCATAATATACACAATTTTAACATGTCACCTGTTTCTGAATTGAAGATGCATTGATATGTCGGAAACAAAAGGTACCAGAACAGTGGGGAGAAAGTGGAAAAATTCAAAGAGGTATCAAAAATTGGGAGAAGAAATTTTAATTCCAAAACAGAAAATAAAGAAATGAATGGAACCTATAAACTAAAATAATATAAGGTTAAAAATGTTGGTAAGAAAAGACAAAAAAGTTAGAAAACAACAATGCAGTACGGAACACATTATTACCATGTCATCACCCAGACAAGCAATCTGTCACTCGACGAACCTGGGTTACCATGTCTCCAATGACCATCCTTGTGCACTCCACGCAGCCAGCAAAACTATATGCCATTAAGAGACCAACAACAAGAATGGATACCAGCCAAGTTCAGTTGTGCTCCTCCTACCCTTGGTACTCTTGTTTTCAAGGCTACCTTTGCAATGTTTCAACCATTGGGATCACTTCGATGATACCCCAGATGCTCATCTCTTTCTCCAAGAGAAACCTATTACCTACATTGATAGGATTGGGTAGTGTGTGAGTAGATTTAAGGGTAAGAGCCGTGTGGTCTGTGGACTGTTTGTCCACAATACTACAGCCCGTCATGCACCAGCTATGTCCCAGTATCTTATGAGGATGGCGATGAATGTATGTCCACAAAGATTGTGTTTTTTTCTTTTGTTAGAAATGCTTTCCATGCAGTTTTAGAAGAATCACCACCAGGGTCAACTATGTAATCTCCCTCCCTTACCTCTAATGCATACCAACAGATGCCTTTTAGTAAAAAAAATTGGGATTTGGTAGTGAACCGGTAAATTTCAGAGTAGGCACAGTTAGCAGACACTAGTGCTGAATGTACCCTACACGACTACCTAGTGCAACAGGGAGCACCATAAATCACTAAACAAGGAATTAATTTAATCAAAAAGGTAAGCGAAAGATGTATTCATTAAGCATTTTATATATCTAAAGGAAGGCCACTAAATCATGCATCTAAAGATTTGCAGGATATTTTAGCAAACTGTGGGTAATTTAATACATTAAAAAATTATTGATAAGGATTCTGAAGAATTTACTAAGAACATAAAAAAAAGATATAAATATCAACTTGTTTAAAGAGACCATCATTCAGGCATGAAAAGCATCAGTTTCTGCAAATGGGCATTTAGAAATTAGAAATAAAGGCCTATTTTATTATGAAGGAACTAAATAGGCTGAAATAGTGAAAAGAGGCCAGTATAGATAATAATCAAATGTGTCAGGGGATGTGCCATTGTATTTTTATTTTTTTTTGATTTTCGCAGATAGCATGTTGTAAATTTGCACCCACTTTGCAGGTTTAGCACAGCATCACTGTTGCTACTGCTACCAACATTTCAGTCCCAACTTGGAGCCTTCCTCAATGCAAATCCAGGCAAATGTATGGCTACATCTTCTTCATTAATTTTTTGCCACACATGATGGACTATTTTGATAAGCAAAACAGTCTGCTCAGCACTCCCCTACTGACTCTCCTAGACTGTCAAGCAGATCTTTCCCATTAATAGATCCTGCTACAAGTTTTGCATGTAGCCACCATCACCTATTCAAACCTTATCAGTGGAAAATCTTTTCCCATTGTTTTTTTTTTTAACTGCTTTACGTCTCTTTTTAACATCGAGGTCTTTTATAGACGGGAAAGGATGGGGGGCAAGGATGGGGGCAAGGAATGGGAAGGAATTCGGCCATGGCCTTTTGAAGGAAGCATCCCGGCATTTGCCTGGAGTGATTTGGGGAAACCATGGAAAACCCAAATCTGGATGCCCGGACGGGGATTCAAACCGCCGTCCTCCCGAATGCGAGGCGAGAACGCTAACCGTTACACCGCCCTGCTCGGTTTTTCCCATTGTTGGATCTGTCACTTGCATAACTGAGTTCCTCATTTACCACCCTTGACTGCACAGTTCCTTGCATCAGCCCCACCACTAACCAATGAATGTCCTTAGCCAAACAGTTAATACAGACAACCTATAATATCCAGTGGTAGACCATGCATGTTCCCAACAAACCCAAAAACTGTTCCACAGTGAGACCTATTAGTTTTTTCTCATACTATTACCCTTTGAGAACTCCATAGACGGCAACTAGCTTATCAAAATATCCTTGAAAACAAACATCCCCCTGACCTTAATTTTGTTGTCAAGATCCCACCATGAAAACTATCACTTATTATTGTTATAACAATACACTTTTTTCATTTCTTACCTGATCAACAATTTTTTAAAAAATCTTTCTTTATTTTTTCAAATTTTACTATGCTTTGATTGACTGTTTCAGAAATTATACTGTCTGGTAATTATGATTTGTCAACAGCATTGCCATCCTGACACTTTCCACCTGGTTCATCTTAGGCTTAGTCATGTGGTGAATCTCAGTGTAAAAACATATGAGTGTCCTCTAACATGATTAATATTTAATCTGAAATATTGTATTTTCATGTTTATGTATTTGTTGCAGCGAACGTATCTTCATACGTTGCGAGTAATGGGTTTACTTCCCCTTTCCTTCTTTATTTTCATTGCCTAATGGCATTTTAATCATCACTATTATTTAATCTAAACATATCAGAATTTTCTTTACAAAGGAACAGGGTGGAACATTATTATTTTTTTTTTTTTTTGGAAAGAAACAAGAGCCATGATATGGAGAGAAATACAGAAAGTTGTCAGTCAGATAGAAAATGATGTATATGGATGCTTGAACGTTTCCTATAAGATACTAATGGGTTTGAGCAAAATAAAGACACAGTGCGGATTCACAATTTAGAATCACCAGAATGGGCAAAACACTATAAAAGTCTTTGGTTTAGTGAGATTGATGATTCAGATTAGATCATATAACAGAAGAGTTAAATGCAGAACTAAGCGTCAAATAGATAGAAATATAACACAAAAAAGAAAAATAGCAGCTGGATCAAAGGAATAACTACAGATTTACTTAGATCATAAACATGTGTTGGTTTAAAGATAAAATTCCTAAGCAGGGGTGAGTCACAACTACAATCTTTCTTTTCAAGAAAGGAGGCAAATCCTGTGCAAACAGTTACAGAGGTAGCACAAAAATATGTGATAGAATAATTAATGCTAGACTGCAACCAACAACAGAAACCAAACTACCACATTTCAGATTGGATTTAGGCTACGAAGTTCTTCCTCGGATAATCTCTACATATATAAATATATAAGTGAGCCATACCTGTTGTAAGCTACCTTAGAATTATCAAATTCTAATTCTACACTTTGGTTATTGAATAACAGGCATAGTGCACAGCCCGATACCGCAGCTTAGAGCCATATATGCAACGAATTAAAGTCATAAAACCAACTAAACAGTTACTACAGATTATAAATTAACCTTAAAGAATAAAAATAAAACCATAAGCTTACCCCAATAACCATAATAGTGAATCATCCATCTTGATGTAATATCACCATAATATGACAATTTTAGTCACTTTAAAAGTTCTTCATAATAATAATAAGCCACTAGTAAATAAATTCTTTCATAAAGAAGACATAGCATTAAAGCATTTAAAACATGAAAACACCTGTAAGAAAATCCACATGGAAATTTGCACTCTAAACTTCGTGAAACCATAATGTTAAAGCAGTATCTGAAATCAGCTGTTAGTGTGACACAGGGCCAGATTAAGACAGCGCGGGGCCCGTAGCAAATGTGAAAAAGAGGCCCTTGATTTTTGTCGTCCGCGGGAAAATTGTAGAGCTAAAAAAAAAAACTGTTGCCCATCTAGCCTAGGTGCGCAAGGCCCGTAGCATTTGCTACCTCCTGCTACGTGGTTAATCCGGTACTGGTGTGACATGAACGATCTAAAATTTTATTATGTTGTAGCCAGCCACAGCCAAGTACTGCTCCGTTGAGCAGAGTATAGTGGAGTGTATTGTCGTTAGACATTTACTTCAGCTTCATTACGATTGGACATTTCTTCTCTGTTGGTTTATCATCTCGTTGGCTGTCAATGATTTCTTGTTGTATAGATGCCGCCGCGGCCATCTTCCTCAGAAGTAGTCCGCTGCTTTATTTGTGGTGCAGCTAAGGCTGCATCGATGAAGTAACCATATCTTCTTTTGCTGTCAGATAGGTTACAAGTTTCGTAAGAAGGGCAATCAGAGAGTCTAGTCTGTCGTCCCTTGGACCGGTAGCTTGTTGGGTGCAGACACATGTTTTCCTGACTTCGCCGTTGCATTCTCCTCTGCTGTTCTTTGGCCTCTCTTGTTTCTCTGGTGGACGCCTTCTGGTTTTAGCAGTGTGATGTCTAGTTGGCTTTTCTGGGGTGGCCCTGCTCTCTTGTGGTCTTGACTGCGTGTTATTGGCCCTGCTCTCTTGCGGTCTTGACTGCGTGTTATAATGACGCTTTCGGCGCTCCACTGGCCGTGTGGTTGCTGTAGGGCAGGACCCACTCTCTTGACGCCTTGTTGAGGGCTGTGAGTGTGACCCACGATTCAGGTGCGGTAACTTCCTGGTGGAGTGCTGCTTCCAAGCTTGGCAACCACGGAAAGAAGCAGCGTGTGAGGAGCCACAGTTACAACAAACGGCGTTCTCGCGACGTTGGTTGCATTCTGTGACGATATGTCCACCTCCGCAGTGAACGCACCTCGCCGGTTCAGTGCATTCCTTGGCGTAATGCCAGAAATTTTGACACCTGAAGCATTGGACCAGACTGCGTGAGTGCCTCATCGCTGCAGCAGTCTGCGTGGTGGTGTTGTTTGTAGCTCCACTGGGAATCCTGTTGTGAGTCCTGGCTGTCTGCTGCGTAGGAGCATCGTGTTTCTCAGCCGTCAGCTGCGTAGGGATGGTGTCTTCTCCACTGGGAAGCATGATGTGATATTCGGTGTTAAATTTCTGCAGGATCTTGATAGCTGCCTCAAAGTCATTGAGGCAGGACAGCAGTAGCTTAACTCCTTGTTCTTCCGGCCAGCAGAACGTAGGCATCTTCATTCTGTGCTGGCAAGAGGAGTCAGAAACAGAAGTGCCTCTGGCCACTCTATGACTCCCTCTGGTAGAATCTTCACTGTGAGATGACTGTGCTCGCGGCTTGACAGAACCAGCTCGAAGGTGGCGGCGTCACTTGTTGGGATCTCCCAGCAGAACTGGGGGTCGTCCAGCAGGATGGTGATGAAGAATTTCCATTACTTAGGGTTGCCTCGGTTGAGACGACGTCTCCATAACTTCATAGACCAGTCCTCTGGCCTAACACTCTCCACGACACGTTCGGTGGCTCCTTGTGGTAGGAAGGAAGCTTCTGCATAGAAGCCTACTTCTTGTGGGAACGCAAGTGACTTATTGCATCTCTTCTTTGACTTGACTTTCCTGGCCGTATTCAACTGGACAGGCTTCATGGCAGTAGCAGAAGAAATTATGTTTTATACAGTCAGATGAGTCAAAGATTGTATCGAAATTAACTACTTTGAACACTATGCTTTGTACAGACTTTTAAAAATTATGAGTCAGTTAAGTACAGTCAGTAAAAAAATAATAATTTCAGGATATATAATAAAAATCACTGATATTAATTCTGCAAGCCTTTTTTGGATAATAGACAGTACCTTCATAATAACCCGATAAATTAGTAATTTTTCTGGCATGGTGCCGGTAACCGGGAAATGGATATTTTTGAAAACTCAATTGTAAAACAACTACGGCAGCTAGAGAGGAGATCGAGAGCTTTTTGGACAGATAATAAACTAAAGAATCATATGGAATAAATTTTAATGTTCAAAACCTAATATTTCCACACCGGAAGTATAGCATAAGGACACATATAAAAGACTTTTAAACCCAACTAATAAACTAGCCAATTTTGGTATCAATAAAATATATTTAAAATAGATGCTCTACAAAATTCACTAAACCTTCTACCATTTAAATAAATTGAGTTATTGGCTTTTGTGCAGTAATGGGGGCTGAGTTCCCAGATTAACTATTACGGCAAATCTGCTAATTTTACAGAAAAAATTATAAGTACTTAAAATACTTGCTGCACATTATTCTATTTACTATTAAAGTTACAGAACTCTACAGCTCAAATTTCCCAAGTTTGGAGAGCTATTTTGTGTAGCTGAAGTTTACCAGGGTGGGGAGATGATGAACATTTAGGCGCTGGACGCAGCGTCTGGCAGTCAGTCTCGGTATTGTCTCTGGACTTGGTTGGTTACGCAGTGTATAAAGACGTGCTGCTGAGCTCAGTGTGAGAGGCCCTTGGACAGGCAATGGCCGGAAGTTGTCAGGCACCCAGACATGTGTAGCGGGGTCCATGTTGAAATTTTTAAATGACACAAATTTGTTTGGATAGTTAACATATGTCTTTGAAAATCATCGAGAGGGGTTTTGGTTTGTCTTTTGATACTTCATAATCAGCAATTATTCTTGAAAAGAAATGTTCGATAGCCTTAAATTGTGACGAGTGTACTAAATATTTTCAGAATATATCCAGTGTTGACTTTGAAAACTGTAGCAGTGATTTTAATTTAATAACTTTTACCTAGTCTTTCCTCTCTTGAGGTTTATGTCAAGAAGAGTGTCGGCCATTCTAAACTCTTACAATTGATTTCGAAAGACAAATACTCACGGTAAAACAGTTTTATGAATTCTAATACAAGACATTGTCGTATAAAGTTAAGGTGATAGCACATACTATGACCCGGGTATGGAGAAAGTCCCTTTCGCTGTCCGTTTATTTTATCTAGCATGACAAAAAATTGCCCATTTGATTTGGATATGGTTTTCACAAATTAAAACCTTATGGTCCAGCTCAAAATCTGTGGTATGGCTTATGTCCATACGTGACCAGAGAATGGAGCAAGAAATGATAAACTGTTTCTTAACTGAAGAGATGTATACTGATGATTCTTAACGCAATTTTAGCCAAGGATTGTTGGGGTTACTGGAGATCACGATTCCGCCAGGCGTTGTCATCATAATACTGTCATGGTCAAATGCAAGACTCCACTATAAATTCTTCCAGAAGTACATTTAACGGTTTCATGCTGGTCCAAGCTGTATTACAACCTAATTTGTGCTTGAAAATAATGGTCCAGGCTGTATTACAACAGAATACTGCTGGAGAATAATAAGTCTTGCGACTGACTATAGCAGTATTCCAACGATATTACTGAATGTTGTTTTAGTGGAATCGCGATCTCCAGTAGACCTGGATTGTTCACAGTATCAAAGCTTAAAAACCTCCAACATAACTAGAAAGTTTAGAATTTGACTTAAAAACAGTTTTTGGTAATTAATATTAGGCTTAAAATTAGCTCAGTGACTTTCAAACATTAATATTAGGATTAATATTAGCTTACTGTGGACAATTTGTAGGCTTGACCTAATGAAACACTGACAGTCCCGGCCAAAGACAAACCATCAAAGATATCACGTGTTGTTTTCAGTTTTGCAATGTATTGTTCTGCCATCTAGAAACAGATCTAATCTAAATTGATAACAACATAACACAAATTAATTTTGGTGCCACTATTGTTTTTGGCATTAAAAATTAGTTTACAATTTCAAAAAGTTATGAGATTTGAGATTGAAGAATTTACCGTAGTAATTCATATATAATTCTTTTTCAATTAGGAGAATCTGGTTGTAGTTTGTGCCATTTCCAAGGATTATTCGCTGTTTAAAAGTTTCAGTTATGTCTTAAAATATGCTGTAGTAATTTTCTTATGTAACTATTTGCCTACCAAGGTAATGAGAAATTTCTCCTCAAACAATTAGGTCCATGCATGTGAAGCTCCAGGCTAATGCTAGAATATTTATAATAAATAGAATTATAAAAAAAAGGGAATACAACCAACCTATATACATAGCATTTATGAACTTAAAAAAAAGGCCTTTGACAAAGTAAATAGAAATTGTCAAACAAATGGATATCCAAAACATATTATAGCATCTGTGTAAAGTCTATATTTCAATACAAATATCCCCCCCCCCCCAAACAGGAAATAAACAACAGATAATAAAATTTAACCAAGGCATGAAACAGGAGTGTAGTCTCTCCCAGACTTTATTTAATATTTGGATGGCCATCCAAATATGACACAATGAATATCCAACGAAGGTTACAATTGGATAATGGCGTCAATGAAACTGCTGTTAAGCACTGCAAATAAGATAGGTTAGGGAATATCACCCATCATTTACCATAGATGAAGACAGGATGGCTAGATGAACCCAAAACAAAACCACAAAAAACAAACACACTTCACAATGTTTTGGTCTTTAACCTCAATCATGTCAGAGACGAGACATATGGCAGGGGCAAAGATGTGTATATATTAAGATTACAAACTGAAATATTGTGAAGTGTGTTTTGTGTGTGTGAGTGTTCATCCGGTCCTCCTGCTTTCATCTGTGGTAAGTAATGAGTGATTTTCCCTAACCCATCTTATTTTCAACAAAGCAGTGGTGGTTCTAGACGTAGTGACACTGTGACATGTCATCACCTCTAATCAAGAATAAATAATTAAAAAATAAATGTAGTGAAAGAAAAATAAATATTTATTCTCTACTCTACGATAACTTAAGACAGCTAGCGAAAATATTGAACTCCATCTCTTGGCCAAATCAGTGAACTATTTTGCTTTCATGGAGACAGTTTTCAGATGTCACAAATTGCTCATGTGCTCTAGGATTTTCGTGGAAATATTCGAGGATGGGGGTTCGCTTTGTTAGTGGCAAATGGAGACAACAATGGAGGAAGGAAATATATGGAGGAGAAGTGACGTTAAATCTGTGAAGCAGGCTTTAAACTCTCCTGCTTGCCGGCAGCAGCGTTATTGTAACCCAAACAAATGCCGAGTTCACACTGTGTCTGATGTTCTGATTATTTCATTTTGTAAAGTGCATAAGTGTTTTATAATGCCATCTTGTGTTGCATACGGTTGCAGAAATAGGCAAGAGAGGAAAGAACCTGGAATATCATTTCACAGGTAAGTTGTATTCTAATAATTGTTGTTGAAGTGGTCAGTGGGAATTGTAAACTTTGGCGCATGTCTATCAATATTTAGTCATAGCTCTCAATGGGATGACTTTGTTCTCAAATTTTTGTTGGTGTAATGTAGAAAATCAGCATACCTTGCTATTTTGCACATAATAGACTAGCATTAATTTTTAACGAGTGTTGAAAATGAGATTTAAAGGGGTGTGTTTTACATCGCAATTCAGTTTATTTAATATTACGATTTCTTTCATCACATTGCTGTTTAATACTGACAGTGTATGATGAAATTAACTGTTATGTGAGAAGCTGTGAGTTTTATTCATTTTTTAAAAAAAGTTCAAGATATTGACTTAGGTTATTTTTAAAGCTTCATATAAAACTTGTTTCTGTTTGTGTACCACAAAACCTCCATTGTAGTATACAATATGATCCATTAAAACAGTTAGTGCACCTGCATCAAACATACAATCGTGGTCGAACTTGGAAGGAAAATGTAATTCTTTTTCCTCTTCAATAATTCGATGATTCTTTGATGTAAAATTTATACTATGTTCTGGAGCAAGATTGATAATTGTTCCAGGAGTATGCAATTACCAGTGTTTGCATATTTCACTTCACATTTCAAGAGTAGTTTTTTTTTTTTTTTTTATTAAGCTGAAGCTGTTTTAAATTGTATGGGCAGTGGGATTGTTTGAACCCCCCTCCCCCCCCCCCCCAAGATCTGATACATTGTAAAAAATTTTCAAAGTGATCCTGACTAAATTTATATGATAATATATATTTTAAGATTTTTTGATCAATTACTAAGGAATTAAACAAATACTTCAAACAAAAATCAGAAAACCTAAGAATCCAGTGCTCCTACTGCTGTCAAGTATTATCTTGCCCTTTGGGGACACTTTCATATTACATATATAACTTTCTGTTTCAATCAATCTTGTATCACTGCTTCCTAATTACACTCAGATATTCCGGCGCGTGTGCTCCATTGAAATAAAATAAAAATACCCCTAGCCTTTTTGTGGCTGTAGATGTTTTGGCATATACAATTCTATTAAAAGACTTTTTAACAGACTTTTTTTTTAATTTCTAATGGTTATAGATAACATCAATTAAGATACATACATAAGGGAGCGCGCATAAACCACATAGCTCCATTTTAGCATCCTGTGAACCACTATCCCCCCCCCCCCCCCCCATGTAGCCCTAATTGGCTTTTGCCTCCCCCCCCCAACCCCACCTATCATGTAGCTTTTATCCCCCTTTTGATTCCAGAAGACATTTTGCACTGTTTTCTCTTGTCAGACTATTGTAAATTACATAAGGAGATAATTAACTGAGGGAAATAAATATTCACATGCTGTTGTGAGTTCAGTTACTCATTTTAACTGTGACAAATGTTATGATAGGAAAGCTACGTGGCCTGGCTTGGAACCCCCCCCCCTCCTCTCCCCACGTAGCCCAGTGTAGCCTTCCAGCTATCCCACCCCCGCTTGAACTGAGTCATGTAGTTTGTGCATGGTCCCTACCTTTAACCACATGTAACTTCGACAAAGGTAGAATGAGAAACACCCTTCAGTCACTAGAATACCACTTTTATTGTATTACACAATGCATTTCGGACTCTGTGGATCCATCTTCAGGTGACTATGGTAGTTACATGTTAATCCATTATTAAGAATGTGACATAAAGAAAAATAATGAATGAAATTCTGACTCATAAAGTTCCTTGTACATTCCTGTAATAGCAACAATTGTGAAACAGTTCTTTTATTTTTAAAGGTAATAATAAAGTCTCTGCCCATTTAAACACAAGTTGAAGTAGAGCTGTTCTAGCATGATAAGTTATTTTGTTAAAAAAAGTATACGCATGTTCAGACAGTGACACATCACCGCATTTTTGATTGGAGCACACTCGATTGAAGTTACTTCAAAGAACACCGCATTATGCCAACCATACAGTATAGTAAAGTATCACTCTTTACTTTTTGTTGATACACTTTATACTAACTATAAATTATGCGGAAACATTTTATTTCTGGTACCAGCCTACAAAATGTCTGGGTTGCCCGCCCCTAGAGTGAGCCCTCTATTTTTTTTTTTGGTCTAGGACGCATTTCAGCCTAACTACAAGTGGTAGTAATAAAACTTAAATATCTATTCTGCATGTCAACCATGTAATCATTGTGGCTTTGGCAGAATTAATTTATAGTCCAGGCCACATATCAATCCAATCCCAGTATATCCCGAAAACTAAGCAAGATATCTTTATTTTCGATTTGTCTCGTCGTGTTATATAAGAATCGATCATTAAATTTGACTTTTGCGAAATTTTTCTTCTGCATTTCAACTCAAGACACCTCACTTTTGATACAGTATATCTCGAGAATTAGGCGAGATATCGAAAATTTTTGTTCTTTATTTTTTATTTCTCTCGTCTTTTTAAATAAGAATCCGTCATCAAATTTGACTTTGACCAATATTTTCTTCTGAATTTCAACCAAAACCATTTCACATTTGAGACAGAATATCTCGAAAACTAAGCATGATATCAAAAAAATTTATTCTTCATTTTTTATTTGTCTCATCGAGTTACATAATAATCCATCTCCAGATTGCAACGTTACGTTAATCCTACAGTCCCCTTGAGGTTTTTGTACATATACGCCGTGTCTCTATGGGTTAGGCCATGCCTCCCCACTCCTCCTCCACCCGCCTTGACTTCATTGTGTGGTGAAGGTCGCTTGCGTCATCTCCACATATTTCCTTCCTCCATGGAGACAACTTCGTTCTGTCACACGCTGTAGCTCGATCAAGTTAGTAACACTGCTGGTAGAGCGCAGCAGCAGCTTCCATTTTTGTAGCATTCAATGAAATATCCACTGGAATAGTGCTTCTCAACCTGTGGTTAGCTGATTACTGGTGGTCCGCGAACATAGTTCAGGTGATCGATAAAATATTTGTACTGTATAAAGCTGTATGCCCAACTTTTTAAAAGCCTTGAATACTTCAATGACCGAGCAAAAATGTGGCATTTCCAGGATGAGGATAGAACAACTCTGTTTCTACAATAGTTTATTCATTTACATATAGCATCAGAAAGAGTGCGGTTTATCTAGAGATTAAGAAAATGATGGTTTAGTAAGGGTTTTAAATGGCTATGATGAACCACGCTAGGTGGTATAATTGGTAATGTGAGTGGTGAAGTAAGCAAAAATTATTTTAGTTTATGTAGGCCGGTGGTACAGTGTAGCGTCCATGCCTGTAGTAACATTATTATTTATCTGGTGTGGTCATGTAATTAACTTTTAATAAACATCCAGTTTTATATCAGAACTTTCATAGGAATCAAAAACATGGTTTCAGATTTATTATATTATAATGGTACATGTCCAATATGTTAATTATAACAATATGGAAAGTAAAATTAGGCCCATGGTGGAAGATATTAAAGACAGGAAACCGTTCAGAGGAAAAATTGCAGAGGTAACTGGCGACGGAAGAAGGAAACTCAGAAAAGGAAATGAAGTTGCATAATCGCCGTCCATAGTCGGCTGAAACGAAAAGGAGAAAAAAAATCAAATTTAGGCCCCTGTGAGTGAGTGGCCCGCACCATTATTTTTGAAAATTTACTGGTCCTTGGGTTGAAAAAGGTTTGAATACACTGTCATAGAAAATTTGTCAAAGCAAGCAGGCAATATTGTTTCTTAGATTCTCTGAAGGAGAATTATGTAAGTTTATAAAAGCACATAACAGGAAAAGATTCTCAAGCGAAATGTATTCCACTGTCATCATAGTCATCAAAGGCAATGCGGGATAAGAAAGTATTGGGCCTTAGGCACTCTCAAAAATTTTGATTCCCTCTGTTTTTGAAAATAATTATCTGTATTTTATAGGTACAAAGAAAAGGTTTTGTAGATGATTAATAGATTTTATCATATTATTTTATTCAATTAACAAACGAATTTTACAATTTATGTTATTTTGACTCACCGGAAGGAGGAATATTTAGTCTGATATTGAAAGCAAGGTAAGCAGTTCCTTTCCTCCTTACCTAACATAACCCGGTAATTCTACGGGGAAAGGGAACCTACAGTTAACGTGGAATGGTAACCGCGTAATATTTCTGGAGTACTTCATATTACACATCATACTGTGCCATAAGTGATGGTCAGTATAAAGGCCGATACAGGGATTCAAACTGGGGACCTTCCGATCTCTAGACCAAGGCTTTCAGTAGATTAAGCGTGAATATAGGAGGAACTACAATAAGAGAAGCGAGTAAATACTAGTATTTACAACTGATGGTCAGAACAATGTCATAACCAAAGTAAAACTATCAATTAGAATCTTCAATTAGAAATCTTGTTTTAAAAAATATAAACATCGAGCTCACTCTCTCTCTACTCTACTCGTACTCTACAATGAAACAAAAAAATTAATTTCCATGCTTTTCATATTACTTTGATTGTTTTATTTTGGATTATTTTATTTTTTGTTATTTTTATTTAGTGAAAAAAGTGAACTTTCAGGGGGCATTCAAAAATCGGGGGCTCCAGGCTACTGCCTAGTCCTGCATATTTGGTAATCCAGCACTTCTTGAAGATCAACTTGTCGGTTTTTGGCTAATCACTAAATGTTTACCGTTTGGTCAATTTTAAAGCAGTAATCATTCATTAATATCAAAATCATTTCTTTAATCTGGCAGTAACTGCGGGTAATCAGACTTTCACACATTACAAATTTATATGTTGCGAGATTCTTACTCTGAGCTCTTTTGCCAGACACCTTTCAGTAAACCGTCGAAACATTTTATTGTTGTAACTACCTGAGGAAATCACTTCGCCCACCACTGCAACAAAGGTTACAGACTTAAAACAAGGAAGATCACATGCTTTTATTTATTGATGAGATGCTCGTAATAGAGGTTATTGAAGAAGAGCCATCAACAAATTACAAATACATTCAGAGTACTATCACCTGCAGGTAGTCATGATGAAAACAAAATTAATTTCTTTTTGTGAATGAGACTTTATTAGAGAAAATATGGCTGTAAACAGATGATTGGTTGGATACGTTCTGCAATATAACTACCATGGTTGTGACATCACATACTGAGTAAACAGAGATATTGATAATACACTGAAAAAAGATCACATGATGTGTGACAAAAACTAAAACTTTAGGGAACAGGATATGCAGACATACAAATGTAAAATTTTATAAAACGTTGGTAGTTCATTTGCTTTTCTATGGAAGTGAACCATGAATAATGAAGAGAAAAGCTACTTAAAAACAGCAGTGATGACATTCTGAATATTGCGAAAGGATGTACAAAACTGGATCTGAAAAGAGAAGAGTTGAAAATATATAGTATAAATTATGTAGCAGATGAACATAGGAATGAATGGAGAGACCACCTGTACAGAATAAGTGATGCATAATTCTCAAAAGCAATAATCTAATATACATTGAAAGTTAGAGGTATTAGTTGACCAAAGAAGAGATGGGAATAGTTCCTGAAGTTGGAACAAATCAAGCCTAATCAATGAACTGTAAGACAAAGAAAGTAAAAAATTAATGAGTAGAACCTGCAATACACTTATTTCCATGTGGAACATATTTCTAAAGTTTGTTACAGATTTATTTCATTATTATTCTAAGATAATAAAATTTTTGATTACTTACAATGTCGTTACTGTTTACAATTAGGAATTAAAAACAAATTATCATAAAAACATGTTTCTCTAATGTTAATGATGTATTCCATTAAGGGCGTAGGGAGCGATAGCCCAAGATTGCAGCAGCGTTGGCGCTAGGATTCTTGGATCCCGGGTAAGTTTTCTTAGAGCCCCCTATCCCGACAAATTTTTTTACTTTTAACTTTTTTTGGGGGGGGGGGGGAAATCAGAAAATTTTAATTGAAATGAAGTAACTATTCTTAATTAACTTTTTAAAGTTTGATTTCTATTTAGCTAGGTACCCTAGAGGGTCTCATTTGGGGGTCTGGGCTCGAGGTACTTTTGCCTCATATACCCTCCCCCTCCCCTCCCCTACCCCTATTCCAGGGCAGGTCCCAGAGGGGCAGCAAGAGAGCTGGACCTCTGTGATTTTGTGTTCCCCCATGATCGCCTTCGGTGGGTGCTCTTTCATAAAGGAATATTTTGGTATAATAAAATCACACACATTTATCTAGTGTTTGTTTTCAACATTTATGATAACTGAATAAAATTTTCTCGGGTAGCTAGCCGAGTTAGTCCATCGTTTGACCACGACGTTTCGGCGGTCCCAATCTCTGCCGCCATTGTCAAGTGACTTGACAATGGCGGCAGAGATTGGGACCGCCGAAACGTCGTGGTCAAACGATGGACTAACTCGGCTAGCTACCCGAGAAAATTTTATTCATTTACAACGCCGAGAAAATCTCCATTCTTACATATTTATGATAACTCTTTATGTGAGAAGTAGGTAACTGCATGTTAGCAGGTATGAGCGACTAATTAGGTGCGGTTCACTGATTGGCATGACAAGTTTTGTTGCACTGCCCGTTTGAACATATCCGTGTCTCCCATTGAATGTGTCTGTGCTTTGACAAACTGATGCCTATCTGTCAGCACTGACACCTGGACGCAGAAATCGAGCTTGGTGGGTGAGTGATAACACTCTGGCCTCGCATCTGGGAGGATGTGGGTTCAAATCCCCATCTGGACAACCCAAATGTGGGTTTTCCATTGTTTCCCAAAATCATCCCAAGTGAATACCAGGAGGGTTCCATCAAAGAGGCAATGGTTAAATTCATTCCAGTTCCTACCCCTTTCTTCTAATGACCTTTATGTTGAGAAGGCATTAAGACACGAGGAAAAAAAACTGGATTCCGATATCACTGGTATCATTCATTAAATAGGTGTGGTTGGCCACTGTGTTGTCCATGGTGGGAGGTAATGACAGAAATTACATATTCACACTTAACTCTGTGGATAGATAAATGTTGAAATCACAGACAATGTGTGGAATTGAATTCATTATGCACCAGGTGTTAACTACCATTCTGAGATCATAGTTGTAAGTATCAAAATTGTTCATGGGGTTAGACAAACAGTTAATCACCTTAGCTCCAACTGTGTTACTTATGTGCCATTGACTTATGGGTTGTTTTAAAATTATTTCAGCTGCCACCTAGTTTGATTAAATTCCAAGTTAGGAAAGGTAAGGTTCACATTGTAATAAAAGTCACTGTGGCTCAGTTCAAATTCAAAGTTTCACTATATTCTCAGAAAAATTGTACAAGTCCAAACAATCGGGGCTATCAGAAAATTTTCACCAAGTTCTTAGATTGCAAGTTATGAAAAGTGATCAGACCAGACCAAACCCCGTTGTAAAATCTTAAAAGTCACATTGAATTTAAACCGATTCAGTCCCACTGTACTACAACATTATAAAAATGGCTACCCCCAGCTATACATCACCATGTGGCACTACCACCATTTCGCCCCAAGCACATCACGACCCAACAACGTTAATGCTCCAGGGGTCACCAGCAAAAAGATGCCAAGAAGCGCCTGTTGACTGTATATATACGAGGGTAGGTCCAAAAGTTCCCAGCCTGACGTACTTAGCCGATTGTTACAAAAGTTTGAATTGCCACACTTCGAAGGTGAAATTTTGAGACAGTAGCACACATATTTGCATTCTTCTTCACAAGTTCCCACGCGCCAGAGAGAGGACCAAACATAACCTGTATGCACCATGTCAAGTGTGGAGTATCATGCGGTGATAACGTTTTTGACTAAAGAAGGCTGTACGCTGTCTGATATCCATGTACACCTGCAAAATGTGTACGGAGATGCTTCCTCTTTGTATTCTACAGTGAAACACTGTACCAAACTTTTTAAATTTGGCAGAGTTTTCCTCGAAGATGACCCACGCTCTGGACTTCTGATGACAGCAATCACTGACGAAAACATCACAAGTGTGTAGGAGAAAGTGCTAGAAGAGAGAAGACTGAAGGCAAAAGAAATTGCAGTGAGCCTGGGTTTGTCAAAAACCACTGTCCTATGAATTCTCCATGAACATTTGGGTATGAACAAGGTCAGTGCATGTTGGATTCCCAAAATTCTGTCTGCAGTGCAGAAAGCAGAATCAGTGAACTGTGCTCGAGAGATTTTGAAGCTGTGGGAAGAGGAGAAACATTCATTTCTGAATTCCATTGTCACTGGTGATGAGACCATGGTCCTGTAGTATGATCCTTTGTCGAAAAGGAATCAATGGAATGGCACCAGTTGGGGGAACCTCCGCCGCGAAAGGCAAAAGTGTGCCAGTCGACGAAGAAGATCATGGTGACTATTTTTTGGGATCGTGAAGGAATTTTACTGCTTGATTTCAAGGAAAGAAATACTTCAGTTAATGCAATATACTATGGGAATTTGATCATGAAACTCCGAGTTGCAATAAAAGGAAAAGGCGCGGTAAACTTTCAAGAAGTGTGAGGCTCCTGCATGGCAATGCACCTGTCAACACTGCCATTATTAAAGAATGTGCATTCTCCGAACTCCCTCATCCACCGTACAGTTTAGATTTGCCCCAAGTGCCAATTTTTGTTTTCTGAACTGAAGTCTGACCTACATGGACGCAAGTTTTGCAATGATGAAGACGTCCAGGCAGCTGTAATTGAATATTTTGACAGTGAAGATAAGAAATATTTTTCTGATGGAATAAATATGTTAATTCCACATTATGAAAAATGTTTTACAATAAAGGGAAGTTATATTGAAAAGAAATATACATATTTCATTTATTTGAATGTCCCTTCCTACTTAGGCCTGGAACTTTTGGACCTACCCTCGTAGAATCACTGCTTTCTTGACAAATCAGTCCAACCTTAAAGGTCAACTGGTATGGAAACTGTGTATTCATGTGCCGAACTTGCAAAATAGTTCTTCATTTTTGGCTCTCACTGCTCCTAACATTCTGAAATTTTACCAGTATCTATCCCCGTTAAGTTGTAAAAAATTATTTTCTGTGATTCCAAAATTTACTCATAACTTCTACAATTTTACAGCTACAAGGCTCAAACAATGTTTTTTCACATTCTAAATGAATCCTCTTTGATTTGATACTAAGCAATCTACATTTATTCTTCTACAGAAAAATGTGAATTATGATGGAATAGCTTATTTTCAACCCCACTAATAACTTTATGATGATTTTGAAACTGGCTTTAAATCCTGATGTCAAAGATACGGCCTGCGGACTGCATCCAGCCCCCGGGCCCTATCCATACGGCCTGCGATCCCAATGTGACACAGAAAGAAGATATTATATACTATACAATTAAATAAATAAAATGTTTTAATAATTCAGTAAATTTTTTTTAAATTTAAATCTGGCCCACCTACACATTCTAAATTTAATATACGGCCCTCTGAAAAATTGAGTTTGACACCTATGCTTTAAATGATTCTACGTGTTCTCAAATGCCTGTGGTGCATTTCTGAAGTCGTTACCTGTTTTCTCCGATTTATTATTATTTATTGAAGTGAACGCCATTCTAGCTGATGTAACCCAGAAGTATAACTCATTCAGACATATTAAAATAATCGGTACTTTGTTTCATCCTGATCAAAATACTGCATGTTTCTTAACAAGACTTACTAAACCTTTTTTGTTTCTAATAAATTATAGGGTATCCTGAAGATGATTTTGCTCCCTTAAATTTACGTATATTATTCAAATGATTAATTTTTCTTTGTGTCATGTGTCGGACATTACTATATAATGTTTAAAAAACAACCTTTAAACTGTATTGAGCTTCCTAAACTTTAGTATGTTGTATAAGCAAAAATTAAGTTTCTCTCTTGCTATAAGCTGACTTCCTACATCTTTCCAATAAATGACTTCTTGAATTTTAAATTGTGTAATTATGTGTTAAATTTTTCATACCCGCTTTTAGCTTTTAACGTCTTTAAACTTTTTATGATTTCCTTGTTGCCAAATTTATTATCCTTTGACTGTTTCTTATCCTGAATATCTTTCAAAATGAACAAAATATTTACTTTATCGAAATTATATCGAAACCAAATATTGCATATGCAGATGTTGTATTGTGTCCTTCTACAGCTGTTTTGTTAGTTTTAGAATTTACTGTTTAAATTTGATTTATTATCTGAAATAATGTTTAGTTTGATTTATTCCCTGAATTAACTCCAAAAATGACTCTAATGTGGTTAAAGTCACATCAGAAACGTTTCACACGATCCATTAGAGTACAAATTAAACGCCGACACTTGTTACCGCAATCTTCCTCTCCCACGACTTTGGCATTTCAATGTAGTCTATATTAATTTCAAACCAAAACTAGAATGCCTATTATTAGAGATGGAAAAATACTGTTAGTTTCAGACAAGGAATTACTTACAACAATCAGTGTACAATAAATAGTAAAAAGTAACTTTGTTTCATTTCTTAGATCAGGATAAAAATCAAACATCTACTGTTTACTGCATTTAATTTATTGTGCAGTAGCTGTGCCCACTATTTCACCCTCGTTGAATTGGACATTTGCTCTGTTAATTCAAAGATAGATTATCAAAGAAATATTGGATGACTAGGAAAAATCTGAGGAACAGACCTACCTTTTTTTTCCCCTATATTTTGGATCTGCTCCTATTTTACTAAATTTAGTATGTGTGCAAACATTTTAAACACATTTTTGTGCGTACAACCCCCTGAAACTTTCATCCATTTTATGGTTATTGATGATCCAAATACACGCTTCAATACTGTTCACATGGCTTCTCTGCAAGCAATATTTGAAGTGGTGCTGCCTGGTGAGTGTATCAATTGACTGCTTCATTTGTACATTTATAAACAAACTATGTCAAATCCCTAACTGAATGCCAAAGTCGATCTGTTATAGTTTGTACGCACATTGTCACCATGTATATAAACATTTCAGCTGCAAGAAGGCTTGCTCTAGTCAATATTAAATAGGAGCTATTAGTGGCTTTCACAGCTAGGATAAATATTTTACATGGTACCTGGGTATTTGGCTCTAGTGTGCGGCAATACCACAGAAGAATGAAAAGTACAGTTAGATTAGTGACCTATTTTATCTCTCTGCATGTCAATGTTACATTGAAACATAATGGAATCTGTCACCATCATAACATAAGCTATCGCCACATATAGTCACCTTGAAATGTCTAATTATTGCTTGATACTTGCAAACACATACAAAAATTCCATAATTTGGCATCAGCATTATGGATGAAATAGGTAGGGGAAGGTCAGCTGCACTGAGATGGCGGGCAATCACAGACATTTAATTTTATAAGATACTGTGTGGGTAAAACCCTACTGTAAACATGTGCCCTATAGTGTAAAAACAAATGCAAGTGAGCTGTGGCATAGGCGCCGAGTGAGTTCCATGTTAGTGTGTGTTTTGTTGCCAGTAGAAATTTTTCATTTCTCCTGTCAAGTTTCGTAGATTTATCAAATATATTTATATTATATTATTATATTAATTATTTAATATAATAAGTAAGTGTGTAAACTTGTCTATTGTTTAAATTTGTAGGAAATTTGACGTACTTAAAGTTTGTACTAACATTTGTAACATTTCTTAGACAATTTAAAAATTGTGTCTAAAAATGTTGCATGATAGCGACTGGGTACCTCCGAATGCGAAAATGGTTGGTAATCCAAGTCACCAGAAAACATTGTCTTGATAGGGGTGGATGAACGGTGAAGTGTTCTTGCAATGGCTGCAGTATTTTAAGCATCATGTTTATCCATTGGTAACAAATTCTGTCCTCTTAATTTTGGATGGTACATTGTAGTTATAAAGAGATGGCACCTAAACATCACATTAATTTGCTGAGCGCACCACCATATAAATTCATAAGTTGCAGTCTTTGGACAGAACATTTTTAAACTTTTTAAGGCTGCATTTGCAACTGCAAGTTCAGGATCAATCATACCAAACCTCAACCAACTCTTGGTCCATAAGCACAGAGTCCCCCAGCCTGCAAGACAGCCCCAAGGTTCATTTCCTTGCAACAGATCCCGTTGCAAATTATGCAGTATGCACATGCCTTTCACCACCTTTACCAACCCCGTAACTGGGGAAAGCTTTCCCATCACAGGATTTGCCACTTGTGTATCCTCCCACCTTATATACCAACTCACTTGTAACCATTGCCCAGCCTCCTACATTGAACTCACAACAAATCCACTGGCCATCAGAAACTGGCCATCAGAATGAATGGACACCGACAATCTGTACACACCAAGAACCCTGACCACCCTGTATCTCATCATGCCACTATACATGGCACCAACAATTTTAACACCTGCTTCTCGGTCCGCGCCATCAGAGTCCTCTCAGATAAAAGCAGTATTTCAGAACTTAGAAGGTGGGAACTGGCCTATCAGTACCAACTGGGGACCAGACAATCTCCAGGTCTAAATTTAAGATAACACCAATTTTCCTCCCATCCATCCCCCTCACTTCCACCTTCTCTCATAGAGCCACCACTCACCAGAGCCTATCTTTATAGATTGTGTCTTCGAATTTTGCTTATTTTTAGTTTTAGTTTTTACTTAAAATTACAGATTTTTTTTTTCAAAATTTTTTTCAATTGTTTGCACATGTGTCCATTACTTGGTGTGCTTTTGTGGACAATTAACACAGGTATACTGCCCTTCCATAACAGGTCCTTGTGTACAGTTTTGCTTGATATTTGCTATTCATCATCGTTTTCCAGCCTGTGCTCCTCTACCCCCACCCTCACTTCCTGCCATTTTGTTTTCCCCCACCATGAGCCACCGACATTGTGGCTCACGCAGTTGGCTGCTGGCAGCGCTTGCGTGCAGCCATCTTACTTCTACTGAGGAAGAGCCATGCTCCAAAATTCTATTCTTTGTGTGATCGTATTTTTCGTGTACCAACGCCGCAGGAATCCCCTTCTTTGGTAAGCGGTGGTTTTTTATCCTATCCTAATGTTCAATATATATATATATTTTAATTAACTTTTTATCTGTCAGAATCTTTCATTTGTGAAACATTCTTCATTTTCTCATCGCTAAAATAATCATTTAATTAAAAAACCTGTGTTGCTTTATGGCATAAATTCTGTTTTATACGTTAATCATTTAAACCTTATTTCCAAACTTAATTTTATTTCTGACCATGAAGACTATCCAGTCCATAGCTCCATTCAGGCTTTTGAGTAGTGTTTATGCAGAAAGGCAAAATGCTCCAGTTTGTAGGATATCTATCTTTCACTGCCTGCAATTTGTTACATCTCTGATGGGGTGAACTGATCAGAGGCTGTAGATATAGGAATGTGATTTCCTAGAGCAACTACAAATAAAAGTGTTTCCAAATGTTATGCTGTCCTTCCTATTCAACATTAGATAGGATCCTCAGATACCAGCCTCATAATGGTAAAAAGAAAAGCTATTAATCTGCTAAATTCCACAGCCAAAACATTTAAATGTAAATATATTTAAGTAAAACCAATGTTGTGGCATTTAGATGGAAATGCTTGATAATATCAAAAATATTTCCAGGTTTCTACCTGGAATAGTGTAAGCTACCTTACTCTTTGTAACTTTACAATCAGCCAAAAGTGATGAGAAATAGGGTTAATGCTACTACATGTAATTCATGATATCTAAAAGTCAGAAAAGTAAATAAACAGGTAATAGTGACAGTAAATACAGGGTGTCCACAAATGAATATCGGGGTTTTAATGCTTTATAAGATTTATTACATTATCCTTACAGTTACAAATGATATGTCAAATGACAGAGCAACTCAAACAGTTTTATATACAAGCTTACAAGAGTTCTATGTGGGCACCATTTGTCACACGGCACACATCAAGTCTGTAGCAGAGTTCTTCCCAAAAGTTGAGCAGTGTGTCTTCAGTAACTGTTGCAACAGCTGCTTCAATCCTCTGTCGTAATTCAAGGAGGTTGGCTGGTAACGGAGGCACATACACACGATCCTTGATGAAACCCCAAAGGTAGAAATCGCATGGCGTTAGGTCAGGTGAACGTGGAGGCCACGCATAGCAAGCTCTGTCATTGGGCCCCTTGCGGCCAATCCAGCGGTCGGGTACAGTTACGTTCAACCAACCGTGTACTTCGTTATGCCAGTGAGGTGGCGCACCATCTTGCTGGAAAATGAAGTTCTCTGGTTCATATTGTTCCAACTAAGGGAAGAGCCATTGCTCTAGTGTATCAAGGTAAGAAGTACCAGTTACAGTCGGTTCATCAAAAAAGAAAGGTCCGTAAACTTTCCACCGGGATACGGCACAAAAAACATTGATTTTAGGGGAGTCTCGTTGCACTTGTACGATCTCTTGAGGATTTTCTGAGCCCCAGATCCGCACATTATGAGTGTTAACATGTCCACTGAGGTGAAAGGTCGATTCATCACTGAAGACAACATGATGTAGAAAATCTTCATCGTCATGAAACAACATTTCGTTAGCGAATTTGGCACATAAACCATGGTCTGCAGGCTTTAGAGCCTGTAACAACTGTAAACGGTAAGGACGTAGTTGCAAGCGTTTCCTTAAAACTTTCCAAACAGTCGACTTAGAAATTTCTAATTCGCGACTAGCCTTCCGAACAGATTTCTTTGGGCTACGAGTGAACGACTCTCTCACTCGCTCAACAGTCTCTTCGCTAACTCTTGGTCGTCCCGCGCTCTTCCCTTTACAAAGGCAGCCTGTATCTTCAAACTGATGATACCATCTACGGATGTTATTGTCACTTGGAGGATCACGCCCGAACTTTGCGGAACGCACACTGCACAGTAACTACAGATTCAGTCTTTGCAAACTGTAAAACACAAAACGCTCTCTCTTCACTAGTCGTCATCTTTGCTACTACCGCATTCTAGCGGATCGCAGCGGAAACAGTTCACGCACATGCGCACTAGTGCCAACGAACAAAACTGTTTGAGTTGCTCTTTCATTTGACATATCATTTATAACTGTAAGGATAATGTAATAAATCTTATAAAGCATTAAAACCCCGATATTCATTTGTGGACACCCTGTATACAGTTTATAATAGTAAATCACTTTTAAACTTACCTAATTCAGGGAAATCCAAAAAGTATAGCTTGTAAACATTCGAGTTGGTTATGAAGTAAAATCATTAATTATACACACTTTTTGATGCGGTAAAGCACTTTTATATTAATAATAATCAAGACAAAGAAAGTAAAATTCACTAATAATTTGTAGTTTCAGATAAGATAAAGACAGTAAACACGTTTTTTTTAAACAACAATCCATGTGCACATGTCGATAAAAGATTACAACACTGCTAAGTAATTTCCAAGTTTAAAAAGTAATTTTTATGCCAACAAATAATATTTTACCAAACATTTTTTAAGTTTCAAACAGTTGCAAGTCGTCTAATAAACGATAAAAGTAATTTTAAAGTAACAATGTAGGACAAAAATGTGGTAACTCATAAACTGAAATTACGAACTTTTAAAGCCACTTCAGTAACCAAAAACACTAGGAAAGTGCTTAAATACATTGATTTTTTTTTAACTGCTTTACGTCTCTCAACAGCGAGGTCTTTAGAGACAGGAAAGGATGGGGGCAAGGAATGGGAAGGAATTCGGCCATGGCCTTTTTAAGGAAGCATCCCGACATTTGCCTGGAGTGATTTGGGAAACCATGGAAAACCCAAATCTGGATGCCCGGACGGGGATTCAAACAGCCATCCTCCCGAATGCGAGGCCAGAACACTATCCGTTACACCACCATGCTCGGTAAATAAATTGAAGAAAAGCTCTGGAAACAACACCTTTGCAAGATAAACCTTAAATAAGAAATAAGTAATTTCAAGCAGAACTGAAAGACAAAAGCTTCAACCTCGGATTTTGGAAGTCCAATAACTTTTGAAATACATAGCAGATCTGAAAGTTAAATAGCTTCTTGGAAAGAGCAGGTGTGTGGGAACATTTGAGTAATAGTTTAAACTAAATATTCAGAAATAAATACTCTCTAGTCAAAATAACTGTACAACTTCATGTTTAAAATGTTTTACGAGGATTTGAAGACATTTATAACTAAAACCCACTGATCACAAAACACTTTTAAGGAGACGCTCTAAACACAGTGATTTTTATTTATTTTTTAACTGCTTAATGTCTCTTAACAGCGAGGTCTTTAGAGACAGGAAAGGATGGCGGGCAAGGAATGGGAAGGAATTCGGCCATGGCCTTTTGAAGGAAGGATCCCGGCATTTGCCGGGAGTGATTTGGAAAACCCAAATCTGGATGCCCGGACGGGGATTCGAACCGCCGTCCTCCCGAATGCGAGGCCAGAACGCTAACCGTTACACCACCACGCTCGGTGTGATATTCTGAGAACCCTCCGGTGACATATTTTTCTTTATCACTTATTGATGTTGGTGGTACGATGCCATCCTCACAAAAGGAAATGCGAGCCGGCAGCTAGGACACTCAAGTGGAAACCTCGAGAGAGGACGGACGTGTGTTGTTGAACGAGCGAGTGTTGAGACATGGGGCATGTTGGGTAGTTACAAACAGGAAGTGTACCAATGGCGCTCTTCATGGAAGCCATGTTAGAATTTTGAACAGTACAGCACATGTGGACTAGTAGGAGGAGTGTAAATTTTCTGTTTGGGGCTCGTCAGCCTTGTTTGGCTTCATTTCTTGCAATCTACGTTTGATGAATAGCCTGATGCCTAGGCTAACTGCAATATGTGTAATATGTGGAACTTTAGTCAAGAATACATTAATTTCATTATCTGAACTTTAAAATTTTTCATTTAAAAAATAGCACCCTCCTTACCTAGGGTTTATTTAGGTTTTTTGCGGCCGATTTGATTGTGCAGTTAGTGATATCTGAAGGTTAACCACAGTTTTTGAACATTTTAAAGCTTTCTCAGCCAATGTGAATGTGCAACAGTTTAGGTGAAGAAACCGATACATCAACCCCGGTATGCAGTTTGTTCCCTGGCAATAGACAACAGAATTTAAATACTAGGTTGTAATGTCACAAACTGATACAGCATGGACATAATAAAAGTTAAACATATATATATATATATATATATATTACAGATGTGGAATTATTAAAAAAAAAACAGCTGAAAAGAAAGAAACATTTAAAAACAATGGCAATCCCCAAAACATGGGTTGTTAGGGAGAAAGATAGGAGTTGAGTATAAGCCACAGAAGAGAAGTTCCAGAAAATTGTTAGGGTGTAGCAAAACAGACCACACGTGCAATGAAGTGATAAGGAAGAAATTAGAGATGACAAAATAAAATAATAAATTGCATAAACATGAACTAAGTGATGAACAACTTCAACATTATAAACCTAGAGGTAGAAGAGACATCAGAT
Organism: Vandiemenella viatica; assembly: GCA_031002005.1. Taxonomy (NCBI): domain Eukaryota; kingdom Metazoa; phylum Arthropoda; class Insecta; order Orthoptera; family Morabidae; genus Vandiemenella; species Vandiemenella viatica. Next base: position 274,494,673 of record JARYHS010011408.1, read on the forward strand.
GTGGTCCAATCCAGTCCAGGCAGCATATTCTGTGAATATTGTTGATATTTATTTCTGGAACATTACAATCTGGAAATTATATATATTAATCTCTTCTGCTGAGGCATTATCAAAAGGCACACTACAATGGTTCAATTAATAAGAAAAAGTAGAAACATAGAATGATATTTTCTCTTTGGTTTTATTTTGAAAGGAAGTTGATACTGTAGTATTTACAAAGGATGATACTTTTGCTAATACATAATAGAAAGATAAAAAAAACTCCCAAATGTTTGAATGTTGTAAAATCGTGTACAGACCCTTATTTTATCAAGTTCTTCTGATTAAAAAATTATTCAAATTTCTATTTTACAGACTTTTCTTAAATCCAATGATTCGGCCTTTGTGTATTCTTCACACTTTTCAGTTTATCATGTATCTCATAAATGTGTTGGGTTCAAATACAGGTAATGCTGCAAATAAAATGAATTACTCAGTAAAGTAAATAGATATATACTATAATATAATTTGATAAATTTTTATTGTAAGTTTTTTTAACTTAATTTACACAAAACTTGATGTTCATTTTATTCATATAGCCAACCACAAGGGAATGCAAACATTTATCTGTACTTCCCCACAAAATTGCAAGGAATACTGTACAGTATTTCAAGCGCTAAAATCTATACAAGTTTTAACATTACATTGAAGCTAACAATTGCTAAGATTTGATGCAAAACATTGCAATAAAATTTGTAACAAGACAGTTTACATCTGGTCAAATAAAAAAATTCAATTTCTGTTCCAGACCCTTTACATCATTGATAAAGACAAAGTTGATATAATCAAAGCTTTTTCTTTATATTTTATTATAATAATACCAAAAAATAAATTATTCAAATATAACTGTGCCATCCCTTTACCTATTTTTATTGTTCTCTCTCCTTGCTATACTCAGTAACTACATTTATTCTAATCTCTTATTATTATAATTCTTAAATGGAAGACATAATGTTTGCAAGAGTAATTGGCAAACAACCAACAGGCTTGGAATAAAATCCAGACACTCTCCACTTTAAGGCATCCAAACAGTTAGCAACCTATAATATTCAGCATTCACATCCATGATATATCTCCTCAACAATATTATCATGTTGAAATATTTTGAAGATAGTCACAATCAATATACTCCTTACGTATGTCACACTGCATAGTATAGTATAATCACACTGCAGAGCAGAGGCAAAATTCTTGGAAAACACATACAATTTTTAAAAATTATCTTTAGATGAAAAATGTATCCAGCAAACAATTAAAAAAGGAGATTCATTCTTCTTTCACCATTCAGTTTTAATAATAATGATTCAAGAAAATTTTTCAGTCATCACTCTTTTTTATTTGTGCACCGTTGAACACACGTCAATCTATTCTTAAGTCCTCTTGGTAAATCGAGATTAAAAAATAAATCTCATTTCACTATAATTTATCACCACCTAATATATTGTAGCTTTGTTTCACAGCATTTTTAAATGTTTAATGTAACACTCAATCAGTTTCAGTTTCGGTGGATTGTCCAGTTTTAGATTTATGAAACGTGCACAAAATTATTCTGTTGCACAGTATACAAGGTTTGTAGTTGTTTTATTTCTGGTAGGCCGCAGTTCAGAGTAGGATGGTAAAATAGTGTCACAAATGTTTTCATCTGAACAAGTATCAGGTAAGAGCACTGGCCATTTAACACTGCCCAGGTGACAGCACACAGTATGAAAAAATTTGTCTTGGCATAAAGACACATATAAAGTCATTTGTGTTCCATTTAATAATAGTATGAGGTACTCACCAATAAGCAAAAATGACTCACAACATACACACACATTCCTACTATACAACTATTTCATAAGACTTCATAATACTGGTGTAAAAAATTACAATATGAACAATTATTTTCAACACAAATGTTAGGTTCCTATCAAGTTTCTTTTTATCTTAATTTTAACAGTAGTGTTACTTCTCTCTGAGGTATTTCTAGCAGTTAAGTATGAACAGTTGTGCTTGTTTTGTGAATTTTTCATAGTTTTCAATATTTTTATCCTATAAATAAATTTTTGATGGAGTAAAACATTACTGTTTCCAAAACTCTTACAACTTCAGATATTCTCACCACATTTCAATGAACATTTCATTTTGAATTTTAAATTGATCACAAAGAGAAAATTATCTTATTTCCACAAACATACAGACAAATTTAAAATCTTTAATTTTGAAATTCTTTTTAGGAAGAATACAAGAAACCATCATTTTCAGTCTATGAATTATATTATTGTCTCAAAATTTTGTTTGACACATGAGTTTAAGTCCAGTTACAAAAAGCAGAATTAAATTACTGGCACATTATTTTTCTAGGAATTGTTATTTTAAGAAAAAAAACTATATTTAGAATTTTTTTACTCTCTTAAACTTAATTTCTCCTGAATAACTGGATATATATATTACCAATATCAAAGGCAGAAGCTAACTCTGAAGACTTTTCCTTTTCATGTTTCTCTTTAAGAATACTGAAACAATTTCAGATAAGCTCTGTTGATAGCTAGCAAAATGTGGATCCCTAACATTGCAATACCACATGGATCCAGCAAATCTAAAACGGAAATAATTGAGCACACATTACATCGAATACAAATACTGAAGTATCATACATAAAAAGTCCTTGTAATGAATTGATTTCATAAGAGATTTTTGTGTCGATTTTAAATTTGTGCAATGCACATTGGTTCTTGTAGAGATATGTTTCAGTGGATATGTTTATAGAAACACTATAATTATATGCCATGATATAATCTTGGTTATAAAAATTAATTGCTTAAATGGTTAGAAGACAAAAATTGTGAAGAAAGATGTGAGAGACTTTATAGAAGTTATTGCTTCCTTGGAATGATTGAATGTAAATGTTAACAGATAAGTATTTATTCAAGAAGACATCATAGATTATAATATCATTGCCTAAAACAAATTCTTGCTTTGTGAATAACAAAATTACTAATGATATACGGTTTTCTAGTTGCAATACCATACTGTTCAATTTATATTACCATTATTAAAGTAAGAGGGGCAAGATGGAATACATGATTAACTGACAAAACTTTCCAATATATTTATATTTAAAAATTAAAAACAGCCAATAAAGCAGTGCATAAAACTGTTATTTTGCTAACACGAATTAATTGAAGTTCCATAACCAATTTTTTCTTTGAATTAATATTTAGAAAAAGGTAATCAGAATGGGATATTTACAAGAATATTCCCAATGGTAGAACTACATACATTTACTGTGTGTTATACTTGTTTGTAAATGAGATTTTTGTAAAATCGCATTTAAAATGCTGCCCCTGAAATGAAATGATTATGTTAAGGAATTGTATTTCATGTGGATGTAAGCTTTTAATTTACACGAAAGCAAAAGTATTTTTGATCAGGTGTTTATGAAAGTATGTATAAGCTTCAAATAAACAACTTGTTGCAGAAAGAAACTAACTGAAGAGCATTAGTATCTTTTAAAAAGTATGAAGAAAGAAGGAAAAAAATGAATTCAAATTCTGTCCTTAGGGCAACCAAAACTTGATGTTAGGATTATTTTTCAATACTTAGCAGAAAAATAACCACCAGAGGGAAGAAATTTTATACCAGAGAAATTAAGTTTACAAATTGATTTTCAGAAAACTTTCAAAATCAATTCTGTGCCAGTGATGAAAGTTACGTTTGATGTAATTTTTTTAGTATGAATTTTGAGTGTTTTTTTTCTTATACATGAAAACTGTTTTTAGAAATTTTGTAACAAATATATTAAAAATTCTGTCATAATCAATAAAGTACCAATAAAAAATAAAACTGCTTTTAAATGTTAACATTTACTATATAAATTAATATCCAATAATTTTAAACAATCTTTCTTATGTATTGCTTTCAGCTATTGATATCTTTTTAAATAAAAAAATTACTTGTAATCTACATATTAAATAAAAGTTATATTAGCCATATGTTTGCTTAAAGCTAACATCCCTCAAATATCATGTTATGAAAACAATTATAGATGAGATGATGTAATGATTTCAATAGATTGTTCTCTAATGACCTTGATGTCAAAGAGGCTTAAAGACCCTCCCCTTCAATATAATTGTTGATGCAATGATTTTTTTTATATTTAATGAATATGCTTTCAAACACATGAATGTACCTACAAAAGGTACACTAAACAAAAAGAGAAATTACTGTGTATTAAAAAAAAAGGGAATATTTATACAATACATGTATTGTTTATTACTAAAAATATATTAATTTTTTAATATTAATTTAGGCTGAAACTTGTTTTTCTTCAGTAAAAAGCAAATATGCAGTTTCACAAACAATCTGCTCATTTCCTTTTCTACTTGTGAATAAAAGTACTTTCACTTTATTCATGAAGCATGTTAATTTACAGATAACTTTCTTTTTAATCTTCAGGGAGCTGCTTCATCGATTGAAGTAGACAAAAGTATATGCTTGTATGATACAAAACAAAACGCTGCAAGTTATTTAAAAGTTTATCCATCAAACTTCAACTTAATAGTTTTCCTGCAGTTACCTTAATTCTTATGATGCCTCATTACTGGGCAATAAGTCCCAGCAATAGCAATATCAAATTATAATTGTTTTAAATATTTTCTTATTTGTGACATTCACAGAAAAAATAAACTCATTTTAACAATGTTTTATTACAAAACAATCAGTCATGAGGAAAATATGTTTGACCTAAATGCCCACATAAATAAACAGTGCACAAAAAGCCATGGAGATAAACACGCAATATTTCCGTGGCCACAGTCCCTTATTTCACTTTCCTGGAATAACACAAAAAGAAATATATTAATAAGTGAAGGTACAAATAATTTATAAATGATGCTCCTGAACAAAGTAGACAACATTAAAAAACTTAATTGAAAATAATTTACAGTTTATAGGCATTCTTCATTGAACAGCATTATCACTGAAGAAATATTACTTTTTTTTTTAAATTCGTTTCATTACTTTAAATGAGGACATAGAACTACCACTGGTGACAGCAGAATAAGACAAAACAAAAAAAATATTGAAATTTTGCCTTTAAACCAAGCAAAAACAATTATGTGTACTGATTTTGTTAATATGGCAGCAAATGTGGTAAATTTGTTTCCTTCCTCAATCCTCATTTAAATGAGGTAATCATCCCTTTAGGTTCAAATCAAATGAATAACTGCTGTACAGTAATATTCAGACAGTAAGAAAACAAAAGTGGGTCTTACCAAAGATGATAAGATGGTACAAACATGACACTAATATGAATTTTCAGGTTGAACCCTTCATCACATGGATGGAATATTAATGTGCGTTTCCCACTTCCACTTTTATACCAGCACTACAGTATGCAGAGGAAGTTCTGAAATGCCACTGCATTAGGTAGTGCTTCAAAGGTCAAACTTAAAATATCATATTGCCTACCAAAATAAACCCATGAAATGTTATTAAAGTCCAAAAAAGATTCATTACAATATACTTCAGATGCCCCTGACACCACAACACTTTATTGTGACATCTTCAGACACTTAATCCGAAAGGACTATCCATAAACAGAACAGCATCAGCACACATACTCAGTCACTACCTAAACCAGTTCTCATAGCCCATAGCCTCATAACCCAAACACAGATTTCATAGTATTGGCAGCCAGAGTTCTACTTCACAAACTAGTTTTCCATCATGTCTTCTGAATTAGGTTTGATAAAACTGACAGTGAGTAGATATTAATATCACTTATCTAACTGGCCTATCATTTTGTTTCTCCCTTCAGTTTCACATAATACTTCTCCTCAAAATTCCCACCCAAACAACACTTCCATTCCACCTACACTTTTTTAAGAGCTTGAATTTATAATACATAGTACAGTAGCTGCCACAATAAGATGTAGAACTTCCAAACCAACTTAAAATATTATTTTTATTGTTATTGATAGATAGGCTTAAAACTTTTGAGGTTTATCAAAATCAACTAGTGCATTCATCTTCCAGATTCAATCACCATGCTAAGATCCAACTTTCTTTCTCTGTATCTGAACCTTTACTGAAAACAAAGCAAAAGTAAATTAATTCTAAAACTTACCAAACTTGGAATGCAGAAGTGCTGTCAGAACATAAAAGTAAGGACAAACACATTTATACAACATCTTGGGTAATGCCTGTGTGAGAGAAATAAAGCATATGGCAAGATTGGTGGATGTGTAGTATATTTAACCCTACAAAATTAATAAGCTGAATATGCTGCTGACCATTGGAGACAGAGATGGTAGCGAAGTGGAGACAGTAGCGAAATGAGGATACAAAATGAAGAAACAAAAATTTCAGAAATGTAATTCCACTAGAAATGGTGATAAACTGCAAACATAATAAAAATGGAGAAAACAGCATGTATATAAAAATCAAGTTAATTTGTTAATTTTAAGTTTTAACAAAAAAAAGAACTGACTCATATACTGGTAAGCAGGTGCTTCCCAAAAGTTGTACGTAGCTGATGAGTTACATCAAGGACATATTGGTGAAATAATTCCGCTCTACAATGTTCATAAGCTGTGTTCATTCATTGGAAAATTTTGACATTCCTAGCAATGAAGCATTTATTGAGGTTGATATATTATTAGAAATAACATGGGCATTATTAATGTGATGTTCTGTTTAAGTCACGGAAGTTAGTTCCTACTGATGAACTGCTGGTTAGTAGTGAGACTTGATTAAGAAACAAAAATTTTATTATTAGATTCACTGTTTGAATAGTAATGTCAAAATTTTCAACTTCTTGTCCATAAATTAAGTATTATTAGTTAATAAGTAATAAGTGTTATATATAATGTATAAAAAAAGATACAGATGCATCTCCCTTAAAGTAAACCTGCTGGCACCCATGGTAGGGATGGTAACTGTTGAAGGGGAGGAAATGCTGGATATTTGTGTGCATTTCTACTGTTGAAAAGAGGCTTAGCCAAAAAAAAATAAAAAAAATAAACATGCTCTGATCATGTTTTCACAGATACTATGTCGTACTAGTGCTCTATGGTAATCTCTATTCCCTTATTTATTTCTGCTGATAGTAAGGAGAATGAAAATGCTTTAAAGAAATGAAAATAAGGAAAGACTGAGAAAGTAAACGCATCGCTTAATGTATATTAAGGGAAGAGGACTGCTATCGACACTTTACAATACATTGCTATAAAACATTATTTATGTACCAGGATGAGACACATGGCAAGGCAATCTGAGGTGCCCATATTGAGGCACAATACATGACTGAATTTAGAAAGGAACATGGTGGACAAGGTGAGCATAGCAGTGGTGAAAATGACACAATTTGAAAATTAAGTGAAAGTATAATCTTTGTAAAAAGTACAATGTAATAAAATAAATAAAATATACGTGTGCTAGCCTCTAAGCCTATCAAAAATGACAGATGAAATGGAATAGAGTGTTCTGACAAATCACTTTGTTTACAGTTGCTTAACTAAATAGAATTGTTATAAAATAATGCTTGATGCAGTTCCTCATGCCTTATGCTGTACAGAAGAGTTTCAGCTGTCATCCTGGTGCAGGATGCATTTTAATTTAAACACAAACTGAGATAATGAAATCATTGATATGCCATCAGTGAAAGAAAAGGAAATAAAGAAAATTTTAACAACTTACATTATGGCATGTAGTTTTAATAATGATACCAACATTACTTTCCTAACTGGTTACTTTGAGGGCTACAGTTTTTCTGGAAGCCTTTCAATCATCCATACTGCAAAATAAATTAAATTTGTTGATAGGATGGTCAAAATTTATGAAAAAGACTGTCATGTCATCACATTTGAGACAGTAATTAAAGGTGAAATACTTTCATTCAAACAAGATAATGACATTAATAAATTTAATTGTGATAGTTCCTGGTGGGATCTTACTGGATGTAAAAGCCAGAGGATACCTGATGTCAAGGGTATTGTAACAGCCCTCATACCTGAATTTTGAATAGTATTGTACTGTATGAAGTATTTGTAGTGAGCTAAAGTTTGCTTGAATATGATCTGGTATGTTTGTTTTGTAATTTCTTGTAAATAAGTGTATATAGACTTTATTTTATGAAAGAAAATTATTTAAAGTCGATTTAATATGTTTAAGAACCGAGTGGTGCAAGAGAATTTCTTAAATGTTTGTAATTCCATGTATTAATGCAAGTTATGATGTCTACAGGACAATTTTCTACAGTTTGAGAAGATTTCTGCAAATAATTTTGTATTTAAGTATCTCTAATTACCATTTCTGATCATTTTGTAATGTTGTTAATTAATTTTGTATTAATTTCGATTGTTTTTAATATGTTTGATTGTTTGAGTGATTGTTAATGTTCGAGAAATATTGGGCGGATGTCTTTGAAGAATTCTCGTAATTTCGATAGAGACTATATAAACAGATCGGCTGGACAGAGCAGTTAGTTGACGTCATTCAGTTTTCAGTTTTACAGAGAGATTCATCCAGTTAGTTCACAGAGATTTTATTTGCAACGGCTCAGAAGTGCATCTCTGTATTGTATCTATGCTTGTGTATATCGCTGACTTCGTTTTGAAAACAATAAACAAATCTTCAACATAACCTTCTGGTGGACTTTTTAATTAATCAATATATATAAATTAAACCACCGAAGAATCTAATAGTATGTTGATAGAGTATTTCACAACTACAGAGTTCATAAAGGGTTATAGTACAGTAAAGACTCAACAACTCTCAATGTGATGGTTTTTGGGAGTACTTAGATTTATTGGAAATAACATGTGTTGTCACCGGATGGATTAGGTTACAAGTGTAACTGTTTTTCTCTAGATATTCATTCTGATGTGCAATTGGTCAGTGGCTTGGCTTAAATAAGAACCAATTAAATGAACACAGTCGGCTAGAAGATTTCACATCTGTGCCAAAAGTAACAGTATAGTCAGAGGCATGACTCTCTTCTCAAATGTCCAAAAGCATATGGGAAGATGATATAAAGAAAGAAGCTCGCATGTTACGACAAAGAGTAAACAATGCAGAGAAGTGAGCTGGAGCAGGGAGTGTGCAATTAACACACATGGAAGGCAGGCAGTAATAGAATAAAATGAGATGAATAGTGGCAGGACATAACAGAGAGCAGAAGAGTAAAGGATGATTGTGCTGTTGAGATGCAGTTGCAAAATTTAGTAATTTGAAGATGCCTATTACCAGTCAGCATAAGGAAACCTGGAATTTATATCAGTTAAAGTGATTAGTGGAATAAGTTGAAAAAAAAATTAAATAAAATGACATTTATTTATGGACAGTTATACCAACACACAGACTTTATTTTGTCTTCAATAGTCAAAACAAAATTAATTTAAATCACATGGTAAGGTTTAGTGCATATTCACCATTTCATCTTGCTATTTCAATAACTCATCTTGCAATGTGCTTCATTTCTCTTTGCATTTCCAATATAATTCTATTCTCATTTTGTGGGCACCCACTGCACCAGCATTTTGTTTCCAATAGTCGACAGGAAATTAATTTAATTTATGTGGTAAGGTATAATGTTTAGCACCAATAGGATGCCGGAAATATTGTGTATGTTATTATTATTATTATTTTTGCTGTGTCCACAACTTTCCTGCTCCAACGTTGGTAAGTTTTCCATATCCCAGTTTTTTCTTCAAATTACTTTAACCCGGGATCGCTCGCGTGTGGGAAAAAATCTAACATTGATGATTTTACTGAAATATTACAATATATTTCAAAGATATTTAAGTGTTGATCTAGCAATGCATTCTTTGATATCTCTACATTCATTCCACGTGTCTTTCATCTCTCCAATTACAAGTAAAGCCTGCTGGTAGCGACTTTGTTTGAAGCGGTGTGCATTGTTAGATTATTTCTCACACGGGAGTTCTAGCGTAACAGTACCTTGTGCATTCGTGAAACACCACCTTGCTTCTCTTTTAGTCTGTTTCTCTGTGCTAGTGACGTGCGAATAGGTTAATTTTTTCTTCTGGCCGTATTCTGCACGTATTACTTGGTTTATAAAAAAGGTATACTTATTGGGTTTTATATATTGAATGAAGCAGTTGTGTACACCAAGTACATGACATACTATGTCAGATGTGAAAATAAATAAAATTTTACAGGAAAACGTCATGTCAAATGAAAAGTTATTGATGTGGCTAGAGGAACCACTGGACGAATATATCCACATACAAGGCTTGTCTTCAGATACCGATGCACAGTCTGAACATTATGAGATAGACACAGCAACAGATCAGTCTGGCAGCGATTCGGAAACTGCTTCTGCTGTAGCCCTGACATCTGAAAATCATGATATGTATCTAGGTAGGGATGGGAAAACAAAATGGTTCAAGCACAAAGCCCCTCCATCACAAAAAGCTCGTCAGAATATTGTGACACAGCTTCCAGGTGTAAAAGGGGAAGCAAAAAATTCGAATTTAAAACTAAAGCAAAATGTATGTTTCATTTAATGTTTATATGTAGTTATAATGTGTTGGTAATAGTAAAGAAGTAATTTAATTGCTAATTTTATCTCTGTATGGAACCTACAGCCAAAAACATAATAAAATATCTTTGTTAGAAAAAATCTAACACGGAAGTTATTGCGCGTAAACAATAGGCGCGAGTGATCCCGGGTTAAAGCATTCTTGTTTTTTACTTTTGTCACTTATCTCTACTGAAGAAGAAGACATAAGAAAAAAATAAAAAACTGTAATTTACCAGAGACAATGTCATCATAGTTGTATATACAAACTTTAATAATGTAGTTTTATATTCAACATAAAATTGCTTAATCTGAATTTGACTTGTGGAAGTACCACATTGTCCATACAATTTTTCTTTCTGGTGGAGTAAAATGAAAGGAAATGGATGGCAGGGGAGGTTCAGAACAAAAGAAACCACCCAGTGATCAGACTAATAATAAATTTAAAGGACTTACGATACAACTGTATTTATTTTATAATAAATGTGACAGGTAAGAGAAATAAAGGAGATGCTATTTATATTTCAAGAGTATGGAGTCATCTAATCACAGAGATATACCAATATTATTTTCTCAGCTAGATAATTTGAGGGCTGCTGCTTTATTGAAGCCCTCACTCAACTATAAAGCAAATTGAACTTGTTGATAGGGGAATCAGAATATTCAGCAGCCAGAAGATCAAAGTGTATGAAAAAGACTGTCTGGATAATAGTTATGTGGTAAGGACATGAGGCAAATATAGAATAGTCACAAATGAGATGAGGCATATACATTAGGAAGGAAACAGCATGTATGAGTTTTCCAATAAATGAAAATAAGATAGGATAGGGAAAATAATCTATCACTCACCACAGATGAAGGTGGGAAGTACAGACAAACAAGAAGACACTCATTTTTTCCCTTGCCGTATGTCTCACTCCAACATGAGTATGGCTTATGACCGAAATATTGCAGTGTTTATTTTTTTACGTTTGTGGTATGTGATGGGTTATTTTCCCTACCTTATTTTCACTGCTCAAAGGTAGTTTCATTGTCACCATTACCCAATTTCCAATAAACGGTAAGGCTTTTTTAGTAGAAGAATCAGTGCATGGGATGGTGGACAGATGCATTATGCATGTCAGGTCAAAGACATGTGAGATGGATTGAGGACCTAATGAAAAATCGTTGAACAAAACTTGGAAATAGATTTGAGTGCCAGTGATGAAGTGTGGGGATTCTGGAAATTGAAATATTGTGTCAGAATATTTCTTTACGGGTTGCTGATCAGAGCGGTTGTGTCTACCTTTGATGGATACGACAGGCTGTAAGAGAAGTTGGAATTGGTGAGTTTAATCTGGATATAGATTTCTTAAGTTGTCTTAGAATTAATAACAGAAATTTAATGCCAGGCTAAATAAAGGTTTCAAACAAGAAAAAAATAAGAATCTGTTATTTACAGTTTGATACAACAATCGCAACAGTAAGTCATTACAAATAATTAGCAGTACAGGTTTTGAACAATAGGTAAAGTTGCTGAATACTAAATTGGTATCTAAAGCAGATGAGAAAAGCAAAAATGAAGTTTGATATAAACTATTCATGAAGGTTGTGGAACAGAATATTAGTTCTAATAAGTCTTGTTGCAAGAGTGGTATGTGTTGTGAAAAAAATAAAATAAGGCCTTTAAAAAACACAGCACTATTGTACGAGTGAAGTGTGTGTGTAATTATGGAAGGATAAAAAGTTGCCTGAGCCAAACACATTAGAAAACAGTGTACAAGAAATATGATAAAATCACAAAATAAAAACATAGTTTTTTTTGTTTTTTTTTGTTATGATTAGTGATGTGTTAAAATCATAGAATTTTAACACTGAGAAACCTAATAGTTTGATGACTGAAATAGGCATCTGCAATGAAGTATTACTGTAGTTTTTTCCCTATCTTTTATTTATTTAAAAATAAAGGTTTGACACCATCTGTCAAAAGCTATTTTATGATGAACTGTTTATTACAAAAAATGTTTTAACCTTGCGGTATGAGGCTATAAAATGTACATATTATTACTGTGAAAAATTGCAATACTTATACACATCACTAATGGTATGTGATAGCATCAGTTATATCTTGGTGAGGGACAGCACTTCTTGCAGTGCTCCAGAAAAATTACATATGACTGGTTTTAGGTATGCTATGTCCTATTTTAGTTACCTACACCATGGTCCCAGTTTATTGTCATTGCTTGTGAGAAAAAGATCAACCACTAAACATGGTAAGTGGAATGAAAGCTCAGCCATTTGCTGTGCGTGAAGCAATGCCTGACTAATAGAGTGGCAAACAAATGTTGATTCCGCATTGTCATAAATGATCCATTCACAAAGAAGAGGAAGAGCAGTGTACAAGTTTGAATATTTGAAAATGCAATCAGTGCAAGAATAAAGTTGCAATAAGAGCACAATACTGAACTACAGCAGAAATTCCAGGTGAATGAAAGTGCAAAAAATCACTGTTTCTGATCAACATTTAACTAATACTGCAAACTATGCAAGCAGAATGTATTTCAAAAATGATTATGCATACAGATAATGAAATTTTCCAATGTAACACTACCAACATATTTACAGCCAGTAATGATGCCCCCTACTACAAGGGTGAAATACATAGTTCATCATAAAATAGTTGTTGACAGATGGTGCTTACCTTTAAGAAAGAACTGCAGAAAAATGGCCAAGCAATAACTATTGCTAGTAGAGACTAAAAATGCACTTTTATGAAAAAATATGTAACTAAAAATGCTCATCCTAGCATCAATATAACTGGAATGCTGGAAATATAGTACATTGTGTTCACATTTGTCACTTTCTTAACATATGCCGTTTATGAAACTCAACAAAATCAAAATGTTAGTATTCTGTGCTTCATTTACTTTTCATATTAATCTATTTGTTTCAGAATGAGAAAAAAAATGCAAGATAATTTTTAGAAAAATCTTTATTTTACCTCAGGATGATAGCTTATGCATTTCGGAGGCCTTCTCCTGTACATCATTTCTTGAGGTTTGTTACGACAGTGTGATGAATCAGTTTCTGATTCATATGTAACTTCTTGAGGTATTATACTAAGCTGCTTGCTCCCACAAGGACACAGGGTATCAACAACCAAGAGAATTAAATTGCTCCTTGGAATTTTTTGTACACTAAAAGGCCTAAAAAAAATAATAATAAAAAATAAAATAAAAAATAAAAAAGTTTGATAAATATCAGGCGAATAAGTTTAAAACACAACTTATAAAAATTTTCAGCTTTGTAGTTAGTTAGCCTTTGAAGTCTAAGCATCTGATACTGTGCAAGTTCTTAGATATATCTATTTTGATATGAAATTTATTTCTCCATATCTAACACACTGTTAGAAAGTTTTGACTGTGCACCGTTTCAAAGTGTACGGTATTCGACTGACATGATACAGTTAAAGTCTTACATGTTCAGTAGAATTCAAATTTGACTACCACCCATGATATGGCAAACACAGTTTGTTCTTTCAAATAGTTTACTGAAAACGAATATGGAAGTTCAAAATAATGTATACAAAACACTGATAATACAGTTATAAGCAGTTTATTCATTTTTTAAAGTTGCCGGTCAGTACCAGACACGTGATACTTAACTTTTCAATAATGGACACTTGATCTGAAATTATTTGCTGGCTGATACAACTAGAAACAGCATTTAATGGCTCATGGTTTTACCAACAAAAATTCTCTTGACACCATTCAATATTTATTAGGGCAACCGGCTTGGATCCAATTCGCATTGAACTCTTATTTGTAGATTCATAACACATCAATTGACCATGGCAATCATTCTTGCCATACTTCCAATTCCGACCGACTTTTACAGACTCCAGAACAATACTATTCAATTAACCATGGCTGACCACTACTTCTGGACTTTTTGGCCAATCACAATCATTCTTTGCTGTTGAATGTTTCTTCTTCACTAGTACAATACAAATTTGTCACTCTACTAGTCGTTACACCCTTTTTAACTTTCTCTTACTCTGCAGGCTTGCATTCTCTGCTTTGTAACCTTCTCTTTACCCAGCTCTTACCCAGACCAGGCTAACCTACTCTTTCCCGCTTATCAGTAGGGATCTCAGCAGTTACCTTACAGTTTTATACCCAAAACAGTTGAAAAAATTTCATAGCATGAGCCAACATCATCAGCAACTTCTCTAATTGTGATTCAGTGATCGTTTAATAACCATTTCTTATACTTTTTCCACATTTTCATCAGTTATTGACGTTCTAAGACAACCCGTACGCTTTTCATCTTCAACGTCTACATAGCCATCTTGAAAACGCTTATACCATTCGTAAACCCATGTTTTACTCATTGTAAATTCACTAAAAACAATATTCAATATTTATAAAACTTTCTTGCACTTAATTCCATTTTTATAGCAAAATTTAGTGCAAAGTATCTGATCCATGATTTATAGAAATGAAAAATCGCCGACTGTATCAAACCATGTGTTGTCCTTTAGCTCAAAATGTATTGATATTTTTAGGACATATTTGCCAAAACAACAACAAAAAATCATGCCAATCAGACTAATATAATCCGTTAAATTTCAAATTTCCCATTGCTTTTTGAACACAACTAGAATAGTCTTAATCTGAACTGATAATCATTGATTAAGTTTTCTACAAAAATATTATCTGCAAACTTTTTATTTTCATTTGCAAAAAATCCTTTATTGGCATTATTTTCTTTTACTCGCAACCAGAATATATAGTCACAAATAAACAAAAATTTGCTTTAGAAGAAACGCAGAGGCTCCTGGTGAAATGTTGGCACAATTAAACATCTACAAAATAAAGATCAATGCTTATATAAAGTAAGGTATGAATTTACAACTGCAAAAACATTTAAAAGTTCTATAGTTGACCTGTACAGGCAGGAAACTTCTACTGGATGCATATGGTGGGACAATTTATCTGAGAAGAAAGGCCAATTTATCTCACAAGAAAGACCAATTGATGGCCAGTTTGGCTTTTTTGTTCTGATGCAGAGAGTTAGACCTGATTCCAATGTGTGCCTAAATCAAACCTATTATTTTCACTAATGCTACTCAACAGATATATCAGCGGGTTAACTCGGCTATTATTGATGATATTTGGCAAAAACTTTATCAACTGGACAAGAAACCATATACAGTTAATATTGATAGATACAATCACACCAATTATCTGTGAAAAAATTTGAATCCATGATTCCAGAAAAAGTGACAAGAAATATGATGTTGCGACTAATCAACAAAAACAGAAGTTTGAATGTCTACAGCAGAAGCAAGATTAGTGCAAAGTTGGCGAAGGACCAAGTTATGCAGTCAAGAATTTCTCAAAAGTAGAATTATGTGAAGATCAAATTAATATTCTGCAGAAGGGTATCAGTTTTGCTGTGACACCAAATGAATGTCCCATTATCATGGGGGTAGAATACACTTTACAAGAGTAAGCAAAACAAGAAGCTAAAGATATAAGACCACTCATTGATTTGTTGCTAAGAAAGGTGAAACCAACAAAACCAGATGTAACAATGTGTATTGCGATAGCTTCATCAACACTCAGATCTAGCAATTTTTCCAGGGGAATGAGAAAACATTGTTATGGAGATAGACCTTGAGGATTACAAAAACAAATAGATCTACTGAAGGGCAGAACTTGCAGAAAATTGAAGAAACCTCTGATGTCACAATTAACAAAGAAAACCTTGAAACTGTTAAAATCCATTGACATTAACGAATCTGAATAAAGATGGATCACATTTTCAATTTTAACTCCATGTTTACTATATGGACTAATAACATTCACAAGGAACATGTCTCAATGAAACATATAGTTAGTTTGATTAATTCATCAGACAAAATACATTTCAATGAAGATAAGACCGCTTATATGGCACACCAAATCTTATGTCAAACTTTGAACATGTTTCACCAAGCTTCCGGAGTGCATTAAGGTTTAGAAAAATGAAATAATGGCCAGTTTTGATTTAACATCATTTTTCACAACAGTATCTCTGGATGAAGCACAGAACACTATCCACAATGGAATGGTTGAACATTTGGTAAATATATTTGATCAGTGCCACACCTCAACATATTTCTAGTGGCAAAGTGAGTTCTATGAACAACTGGACGGTGTTGCAATGGGTAGTCTGCTTTCACCAGTAATTGCCAATTTTAGATGAATAGGAAATATTTAAGGTATGGTCATGTGAAAAGAAGAAATGGATCAAGTTCATGGACCATATAAACAGCATACACAATGGCAATAGAGTGAAAGATGTCTTTCTTTAATGTGTTCATACAAAGAAAACAGAATAGTCACCTAACCCAATCTGTTTATCAAAAACCAACACACATGGACAAATATCTTGTGACAAAGTCACATCACCACCCAACTCAGAAGGCAGCAGTGGCAAACACAATGTTTTGTTGAGCACATGAGATATCAGTTGAAAGAAGCCTAGAAACAGATAAACAACATATTATTTGAGTTTTTGAAAACAACAGCAACAGCAGACATGTATTTTCTCACAACAACAGGAATCAAAACAGACACTGACTAAAGACAGACTATAATTCAAACCTGCACTTTTGCCTTATATAAAACATGTCACCAACAAAATGGATCAAATACCCACGGATGCTGATATTAGACCAATTTTGAACAGTATAAATAAAAGAAGTAAATTATCAGATGGCTCAAAGATCGCTGGCCATAAAGAACAGTGTACAAATTTCTATACCAATGTGGCACACAAAGGGGAAACAAAGCAGCCAGTCAAAACAAGAATTAAATAACATCAATGGTTTATAAGATTAGGTCAACTAACAAAACTGACTAAGAATGACATGAGTTATTTAACTTGAGTTTCCCCCATGATGTCAAAATTCAACCGGTTCCGCGCAAGTTTGTACTTTACCGTGCACGAGCCCGAACTAGCTACCGTTCTACATACTGCACACTTCTGCTGTTGTACTGGGGGGAGGCAAGGTTCTGGAGGGGGTATTTATAGAATCGTTGCTGCGTGAGCCTGGGAACTAAGCTTTTTGGTATTTCCCACGAATCGTACCAGATAACTGATCAGTTTCAAACACTTTTGCCACACAATTTGACCTTGACAACAAAAACAATCCTATCTCTCTGAAATTTTGGGAGCTACAAGATATTATTACAAACGTTAAATTAAGTTATTATAAAAATTTTTGTAACTTTAATAGTTTCACCAGAAAAGAGTCATTAAGATGTGATTGCCATAACTTTCGAAATATTACTTCTATCAAACTGAAACAAATTTCATTCTATTCTCCTATTGCTCATCTATTTCCTGTTATCAAATAAGGTATGTTACCTAATTTTGAAAGTGGTATTAAGTTCGAAAACAAAATTTGACTACTTGAAATATTCAGAATATCGAATTGAAAATAGCCTCAAACAAATTTCCATATTGAAAAAAGGTTACTGTAAAAATTTGGAATCTCTAAGTATATTCCCTGATTTATTGCAAATTTTCGAATATTGATCCTCCCGAATGTGCTTCAATTTTGAACTATCTTGTCCAAGCGTTTCTAGCGCCAAAACCTATTATACTTTATTACAAGTAAATGCTTTAATATCTTGCAGTAAAACTTTTTCAGAAATCTTTATATTTAATTAAACTTTACTCTGAACATAATTTCTTCTAATTTATTCCCGAATAAGACTGAAATATTTAACTTTTTCATTAAGCACATGTCTTGTTATACCAAATAATATCTAAAAATGATCCTTCAAAATGCATGAAACTTTTCAAAGTTTTAATATGTTGTTTCAACCAAAATTACACTACTTTCTATCTATCACTTGACCTCTTAACTGTTTTCTAATGACTGAATACTTCGATTTTAGAGTGTAAAATTACGTGACAAAATTCTAAACCGACAAATCACTTTTAAACATATTTAGACTCAAGTAAAATTTTCTAACAACAAACTTTCTCATCTTCTGACTATTTATTTACCTAAACATCTTTTGAACTAAAGAAATATATTCATTTAGCAAAGTTATATGAAAATCAGATATTACATGTTCAAATCTGAGGTTAAGTTTCTCAACAGCTGTTTAAATGAATTTAACTATTGAATTTACTGTTTATACTTGAATTAATGCTTATGTAGGACATATTACTGGGAATTATTATCAAAATTAACTGTAAAAATTACTTTAAGCTGGTGGTACCATACATTTCAATTGAACTTGCTATCTAGGAAACTAATTTCGCTATGCGAAATTCTAAGATGTGTTACACCCGGAGGCTTTGAACAAACTGACTGCACAGTTAAACATCAACAAAATGCAGCTCAAAATCTGAATAAAGGAATAAAATATGAATTTGCAACAGTGAAAACAGTTAAATGGTGTATAATATTATAAATAAATTTCAATTCAGGTACTGCCATTTTAAAAAAGCTATTCATTATTTTAAATTTAAATGCAGTAAACTGTAGTTAAAAAAATAATTAATTTTTAAATTTACCTTTCACATCCAGTTGAGTGACAATTGGTAAGTTTTCCTTTGAGAGGATTCGACTGGCCACTAGTATTAAGACGGTCAGGTTGGAGAATGTACAAATCCACTTTTTTGTCACATGGTCTGGGCTGTGTTTTGTTAGCAGTAGGATAACTCTGAACTCCTGAAGCAACATATGGGGGATATGCTTGTGTTTCCACAGATCCACCCTCATTCATTGGATAGAGTCCACCTTCATCTCTTGTCACAAAGGTATTTCCTTCAAAATCAAGAGGAGCAGAATCTACAAAAAATAATTAAAAAGAAAAGAATATTACCATTAGGCAACAAATTTCAAAATATTCACTATGCATTCAAAAACAGGGGATGGAAAAAGGAATTTATAACAAACTGGAGTAAGTCCAACGTGGTTGGTTAACCTATTAGGGAGTTTATGTTAAAACAAGATGTGTAGGGAAGACAAGGCTTAAGTTATTCAGAATAGGTAATGCACAAAATATAAATAAATGGAGGCTTGCCAAGTCATTACAATGACTATGATAAATGGATATGATAAACAGCTCTTGATTTTATTTAAAAAAAAAAAAAAAAAAAAAAAAAAAAAAAAAAAAAAAACGTACCACATTCACAATTATTGAATAAATTCTAACACAATATTTAATTTAAAACAATTTTAGATATAAAGTTTTAAGCTACAGGCCAGATTTGGCTGAAGAAGTCCACATCAACACTCTTCCAACACTCCTCCTCTACACCTGTTGTTCTATTCAATCCTTTATCTCAAACTTGAAACATTGATAACTACATTGTCATTGAGGACATTTTACTTCCAATTCCAAACTGCACATCTTCTGTCATTCTCTGCCTGTGTCCAACCACTAGAATCTAAATTTTCTGTCCCATAAATGTTCCTCATTTACTGCTTTACTCACATATTAATTTTGAATATTTTAAAGTCAAGATGCTCCAGTCATATTCTTATTTTAAAAAATTTATACTGCCCACATTTTACTTTTATTCCTTTCTCTCATCACACATGACACTTCAATACTGATACATACGAATACCCATATATATTTCACTTCTTTGTAAACTCCATGGCCCACAACAGTTATCTGACATGCAATGACATCCTGTGCCCATTTGTGTGTTTCATTTATTTATTTATTTATTTCCTGTTTCTCCCAATATTTTCTATCACACTTCCCAAATACTTGAATTTTCTACCACCTTAAATTCCTTATCTCCACATATAACATGAAAGCACTTAAATTTTAATTTTGCCATCATTTCATGCATCCTGTTGCTACATATGAGACTCCAGTGATTTAAAGACTCATCATACAAAATCACCGACAGTTCTCACTTTGGGATGACAGATATGATGTTGGCAGCTATTGGGACTGAAACATGCCTAAATGTTTACGAATAAAAATTTCCAAGAGATGATAATGCAAAAAGTCAAAGTTAAATTACAGCTATAAAATATTGAAAGAATATCCTATGGAAATTTAGTCCTTCAAAGATGTATTATGATACCTTTATTGAGAGTAAACTATACTGGAGGAAAAATAGCAACCGAGTCAGATTTTTTTGTGGAACTGCTCAGAAAAGAAGCAGAGAGAGAAAATACCAAAAACCATTCTATAAGTTGATGCATAAAAGATAAAATTTGTTTTCCATTTGTATAGAAGGCTACTTTGGTCATCAGGGCCAGCATTGGGAAAAAAAAGGGGGGGGGGAAGGTAAATGGGTCAAATGTCTTAAAAACACTTACAAAGAACCCGAGAATCCTAGTGTTGGCCCTGTTGGTCACGGTCCATAATATTGAAATAATGCGCCCAACCTGTATTACCACACTACTAGGGGACAGAGATGTTACTGCAAAATTTAGATTATGAACATTATTTAATGCCAATTCTATCTAATTAAATACTGCAAAGAAATAAATTGCTACAATAAAAAAAAAAAATTTATGGTAGTTAAATTAAAACATTAATTATTGGTTGCTTTTTGTTTATTTATATTCAATCAATGTATATATTATCTTATAATCTCTGTCCAGAAATATTGCTGATACAGTAAACTACGAGATATGTACCACATTAGATCATTTTTAAGATTATGGGCATTATTTAATAACAATTGTAGTTAGCTAAGTATCAGCAGAGAAATGAAATGCCAGAATTCTACATTCTACCCGTTATTTTTGACAGGTTTACAAGGTACCTATGTTAATGTAGATGTTTCCACTGTATTCTGCCTCACTGTAAACTCAAAAAACTCTGCTTTTAACACATCATTTTTGACAGGCTCGGAAGCTAGTTATTGTAATAAATTGATGTGGAACTTATGTCCCAGTGGCAATTACTCACACACCCAATTACACATTATAATGTAAATTATTTTTAAGATAAACAGATCAACATTTCCTGTCTCTTACCCACAAATGAGAACATTACTGTTCCTTCCACCTGAAATCAAGAGCTAATTCATGGTTAAAGTTCTGTCTTCCACTATTACTTCTTTCCACAATATGTATCATGGCCTCTGTGGCAATGTCTACATTAACACACTGACATACAAGAGTAAGATGAAAAGCCTGGCAGTGGAAGAGTGTATTTTCTAGTTCAAAAATTAATTATTGGATATAATCAACCTTCTACTTCAATACATTTTGTACAAAGTTTCTCCAAAGAATGGCTACCATCCCTGAATTGTGATTCTGGAAGGAATGAAAAATACTCACCTATGGCTGTGATCACCCCTTCATTTCCCTAAAAATATTTAACAATCACAAATTTCTTTATTCCTGGAAGTAGTTTGAACTCACTGGGGGCCAAATTTGATGACTAGGAATGGTATTACAATTGGTACTTAAGAAACCTCAGTTTTCCTATTGCTGAAGCACCTTTAGGCAGGAGCATTGTCTCCATGATAGATGGTTTATTTATTTTGTAATATCTTCTCACATTTTTTCCCGTATCTAGTTGGTCTATAGAATATGCTACTAACTTTTTTTAATACTCTTCAAATAATCAGTTTGTATGGTTTTATGATCTGGTTAGAGAGCTTTCTGCAGAGACACCGATTTTTGCCTACTATTTTGATTGCTGTTTCATTTCTGGTATGTAAAGTTTTTAAAAAAATGCTCTTCAAATAATCAATTTGTAAGGTTTTATGATCTGGTTAGAGAGCTTCCGTCAATGACACCAATTTTCGCTTACTGTTTTGATTGTAGAATCATTTCTCGTATGCAGAGTTGGACCTAAATCTCATCTCAGACACTCAAAATTTATAAGAACTTTTTGAAAAACTAAAAACATTGTTGATTAATTGACTTGAACATATTTTGTTTTTGGACAGAATTTAACAAAGTCAATGCCAATACTGGATAAATCTTTCTCATTTTTAATTCTTGATGTAAAATGTAGCATGCCCTTTCTGCTAATATGCCAACAGTTTCAACTATGTAATACGCCTTTAGCTGCTGATTTTCCAGTACCATATTGTACCCCTTTTTCAATGATTTTTTCTGTGACTGCAGTTTTTGGTTACCCTTCGTGTGGATTATTTCAAGAGATTTAGGATCACATCTAAAGAAAGCCACCCATTTTTTTTCAATGTTGACAGGGAAGAAGCAAACTTCTAATAAATCTTTACCGGCTTTAAATGAATTTCTGTTAGCAATAAACCATACAAAACAAATAATTCTATTATGACATGGTATTCCAGGTTATCCATTTATACAAAACACAAACAATATGTCTATTTCAAATTTGACCTGAAAACTTATATTTGTTACCTCAATACATGTACTCAAAATGTCACAAAATGCAATGATACCAATACCATTGTTTATGCTAGGCCTATTACTTTCAAATTACCCTTGTACATCTATGAAATAGTTCTTTTCAAGAGGGAGCACGTGCTAAGGAACAACAAGTAGTAACTACTGACTACTATATCAGAGGATACTCTGCAATGTTACTATGCCTTCCTTGAAAAATCTAATTGTGGCACATCAACCCTCTTTATTTATTTATTTATTTATTTTTGACAATTATATTATGAACAAGCTATATTTGCTGTAACAACCCAACAGTGCTGCTCAGTGCACTGAGGTGCCACACAATGGGTTGGGAAGGTACAACAGACTGGACAATAGCCCAGGCCCCCAAATACTGGCCATCTTGGATGTGATTTTTAGACAGTTTTCTACAGCCATCAAGGTGAATACCAGGATGTTCCTCAATCTCTGACTCAAACTACACAATTCAAAAACAAAAAATAAACTTATCACATACTTGACAAAGTTAAACAGACAGATGAAAACACTTCACTTTCCCCTATAGTACTTAGTACAAGCTCGTATTAGGCAAAAAATGCTTGGCATCATCAAGGGTATGTGGCCGTAAAACCATAGCTCCAAATATGATCATGCCAATGATGAGTAAAGCTCATTTAAGTCAACTGGCACCAAAATGTGGTGAAGAAGAAGGTATGTGTTGGAACTGTAATCCACCAAACAATCATATCATATCTTAATCCACAATCCAGAGTTTGGTTGGATCCTCACAAAGAAGGCATACTGAGCAGGTATGTCAGAGGCAGGATGACCAGTTCCTTTCTTCTGGGACCTATAATTTAATTTGGAATCACAGAACACTCTTGTGTAGCTCATATGTTCGAACAAAATTCTAAAAAATTCTTGGCCTCACTGGGATTTGAATCCAGGACCAAACTTTTTGAAACGAAGTACCTAAAACACTGAGCCACCACACCAACCACCAAGCAACAGCTGCTAAGTAGAGTTTCTCGTTGTATATGTGTATTTTGTGAAAAAAACGTACAATGCAAGCATTGCATTTGATGAAAAAAAAGGTTTTATAAAAAACCATTGCTTTTTCACAAACATGCCTGATTTTTTTTGGACCTACGAATGTATTCAGGATGCATGGTATCAAGGTGCCATTGTAATTTGTCTGGTATCATATGATATGCGGCAAAAATTTTCTTACAGCAAAAAGCTCATTAGTCTTTCCACAGAACTAGTGAATCCTAATGATAAATATATGGAAGGACAGGGGTAGTAACCTGTCAATTACCACAAATGATGCCAGGAGGGCTAGGATGAACACCAGAAAAAAAAAACATGAACCTCCCTTACAATATTTCAGTATGTTTCTTACTCATGATAGAGGTGAGACATTTGGAAAGGAAAAAAAATGTGTACTCCTGTATTGCCACTATCCTCCTAAGAATAAATATGTATCATGCTTTCTTGTCTTGGGAGTTAGGCCTCTTTTTTCCCTGTTACTTGTATTCCTAATTCATTCACTTGTATCACCATCAGTAAGTTAACCACAATCCTCAATATTAGCAAATTTTCTCATGAAACCAAACACTGAGACAGCAATTTGTTAAGAAAAAAGTAGGAATAAATATACAACTTTTAAATTATTATGAGTAAGCAATCACCCAAAAATTAATAAAACCATTATAGCCACCGAACACCAGATAATTGGCAGATTTTTTTAGAAACACAGAAAAGAACATCCAAAATAATCAGACGATTCAAACGTATGTACCACATTAAAAGATTAGAGGAAATAGACAATGACTTCAAAAGAAACAACACAAGAAATTTTTTCAAAACTTTCCGGGAAGAACTGTCTACATTTAAACCTCCAAGTCTTTGCTTCCGTCGACCTGATGGTATGCTTGAAACCAACACAAAGGCCAATTGTGACATTCTGAAGCAGTTCTTCGAGAAGCTGTACAACTGTGAACCACCTACAGAGAGACTCCATTTCCAGATACCCTCTCCAAACCATGACTCAGCTCCACCAACACTGGGTGGGATCCGAAATATCATACTTCAGTTGAAAAATAACAAAGCACCAGGGGAAGACGGAGTAATAGGCGAGATGCTCAAGATCGGGGGTGAACTACTGACTGAACGGCTGCACGCTATTATTTCAAATATATGGGAGACCGAAGTCATACCTGCAGATTGGAAAATTGCATTAATTCACCTGCTACATAAAAAAGGAGACAGGACCGATCCAAACAATTTTCGAGGGATTTCACTTCTGCCAGTCGCTTATAAAGTACTTTCTTGTGCCCTCCCTTCAAGATTGGAGAAGCAGACAGAACACAAGATTGGTGAATACCAAGCAGAATTCCGACCACACCGATCATGCACAGAACAGATCTGGAACCTAAAAATGATACTCCAACATCGTCAGTCAACCCGCACAGTGTTAACTTTTGTAGACTTTAAGAAAGCATATAATTCAATCGACCGCACTACGCTGTTCAATATACTACATGAATATGGAGTAGATAATAAAACAACTATTTTAATTCAACAAACTTTGACAAATACAACTTCAAAAGTGAAATTTATGGGTGAAATCTCTGAATCTTTTGAAATTAAAACTGGTGTAAGACAAGGGGATGGGTTATCACCGCCCCTGTTCAACTTGGTACTAGACAAGATCATTAGCATATGGAAAAAAGAAATATCTGGAATATATATGGGAACAAAGGATAAACGAATCAACATAAAATGCCTTGCTTTTGCGGATGATCTAACAGTAATTACACTAACTGTCGAGGAAGCCAAACATGCTGTAGAGAAGCTTCATGAGATAGCTATCAAAACCGGCCTCCAAATCTCTTATGAGAAAACGCAAACCTGAAGCCACTCGTGACCAAATATGGCACTATCAAACAAGTTAAACAGTTTAAGTACTTAGGAGAAATTATTGGTAATACTGGAACTGAGAAAGAAGCCCACAAGAACCGCACTGAAAAACTGCAAAAAGCATATGCTATTACTTGGAGTACGTACAATAAGAAATCGCTTTCCACCAAAGCCAAACTCCATCACTACCACACCGTTGTTCTTCCAGGAGCACTGTATGCGACGGAGACATCATCATTAATGGTAAATGTCAAAGTAATAGAAAAAATAGAAAGACAGATACTGAGAAAAATATTCGGCCCCAAAATCCAAGATGGCATCTGGATGCGCAAAAGCTCAGAAGAACTGTATTCACTGACCGAAAGATTCACCTCACTTGCACGGAAAAGACGCATGAAATTTTATGGACATATAGCACGAATGGATGACTCACGACTTACCAAGAAAATTTTCCACATCGTCAACGGTCTGCGACAAAACAAAGCACGCTGGTTTGTAGAAACCCAGAAGGACCTCGCAGAAGCCAGCCTTGACCCATTGACATCCACACGCAGTAAATATAGACAATTGATTACCTCACATAAATTTGCCCCTAAGAGCCCTACATCAAAAAATCTGAAACTCAGAAATTCATGGACACAAGAGAGACGTCAAGCCCACAGCGAAAGGATGAGGAAGTTTTGGGAAAATAAGAAGAACAGCAAGAAGAATAAGAAGAACAGTGCAAATTAATGGTTCCACGCGCTCCTTAGTGGGCTAAACGATATAATAATAATAATAAGAATAATAATAATTATAGCAAATCTTGATAATGCATCTGTTGATACTAGACACAGGTGATGGTTGAATCTAAGACTATTGTATAGATTGTTGTAGTGAATAGAAGCTGTAATACCAATTTGTTTATAAACGATGTTTTCATACACTGTTAAAACAGTTCAGTTGACATTTCAGCTACAAGCATTGTCTCTGATTGTTAACAACATTTGCATTTTAGTGTTTGGGAGATGACAAGAAGCATGGTCCATATTAAAAGGATTCCAAAAAGGAACATTTAGAAGAAGGAGTAGTTGGAGGTTAAAATGAGCAGAAAGGTGATGACATCCAAATTTCAGAAGATGAAGTGCATGAGGCATTAGGAACAGGAAAAAATGGTGAATCTTTTGGGCCAGGTGGAATCAATTGGGAAATAATTAAATATGGTGGTGACAAAGTTGTAAAACTTTTAACAAAATTGGTCAATAAAATATTACATGGAGGCCCAATACCTGAAGAAATGACTATATACAAGAAAGGAGATCACAAAGAGTGTTCAATTTAACGTGGGATTTCTGTTATGAATTCATTGATGAAAATCCTGGCCAAACTAATAAAAAAACAGACCAGAAATTCATTTTAAGACTCAAGAAGAACAATGTTGATTTACTGCAGGTAGGTCATATATAGACCACATTTTCACATTACGACAGATTCTGGAAAAATACAATGGAAAATCAAATAAATATAGGAATAATTTTCATCTATACTATTATATATCTGTAAGCAAGCTGCGTTTGTCTCTTTACTGTAATGGGTATTGCGCAGTAAGTACCGCAGCAATTTGGATGTGGTTTTCACGTTTTTAGAGTTAATGGTGTCAGTCAAAATCTGGGAAAATAGCTAATGACTTATGTGTACCATGGGAAGGAGCAAACAATTAAAAAATTTTATATTTGGAAAATTGTGGGCTGCCAAATATAGTGCACTTTAGACACACACTCCTTTCGCAATAATCTCACAATACTTTGGATTCAGTTTTATTTTTTTACTTTTGTTACTCAGTTTTCGGGACCACAGTGCTCAAAATAAATGGAATATGCGATTTAAACGTAATAAGCACTGACTTGCACCGCAACCGGTTAGTTAATATGCGAAATCGTTAGATTAATTACTATATGGTGGTATTATCTCTAGTAGACAGTTAACAGTCTCTGGAACAATAGTCGCTAAACTTTGTAGATTAATAAGCCAATATTTCTTCTTTACATATCATTATGGTTAAGAAAATCAGTTTTTTCCTCGAAGAAAGATGTATGAAACACAGCTACCATAAATATCAACATGTAAAAATATAATTTCCCCACAATGACTTGTGCGGAACTTTCCATATTTCTACGTACATTACTCCATTAATATATATTTTGTGGCTATAAAGTGCAAATATTCGTCACTAATATCGCCCAAGCAACGTGTTTAAAAATTTTGGCTGCTGTTCAAACCACAGCCAGTAAAATAAACTGTTATTTCTGTTAAATAAGTCTCATAACCCAGATTCTGCAATCTTTATCACCATACGTGCTTTGGATTAATGACGACAGCAACATGGAACGAGTGAAACTAAAAATCAATTAAGCATCTAAAACGTTATGCCACACCATGGAAATAACAATAAAACTAAATCCATCATGCCTTATGATCTAACAAAGTGAGTCAATTGTCATTCTGGTCCAGGCTGCGTTTAACCTAATCACAAATCTGGCTATTGATTCTTTTCGTAAATCATAGCTTCTGTCACAACCACATATATACATTCTTCATCAATTCTTGAAACTTTGTAATTACTTATATGCGGGTGAAATAACGACATTAGTAATTTGGTGTCACTGAAAACGAAGTAAATTAAAAATAATTCATAACGTGTAAGATTAATTTTAGTATGTGCTTTTTTTAAACATAAATAATTGATCGAATCAACATATTGTCAGAATAAAACCAATATCCAATCAGAAAAAAAGATGCTATTATTATTATTAATAACAAAAACTGCTCTAAATAAATTTACGGCAGAACAGTTATCGTGATATTCTCCGTATCCGAATTTAAAAGTAAGATTTTTTTTTTAGCTAAGTTAAATATTACAGAAATAACACGTTCAGTTATGTCCATAGCTACATTCTCACCAAAGCTTATGCTTAGCTATGTAATCCCAGCAAAAGTTTACACTTAGTGCTTATAATTTTAGCTGTGTTAACTATTATATATCGATATAAATTTGTGGCATCATGGTTATCGTGCAGTCCTCCATTTTTAGCTAAGTTAAATTAATATAAATAAGTTAATATTTTTCATTACCACCAGAGATACATCATTACTAATCTAACTACTTCAGTTCTGAAATACCGTGAAGGAAAATGGTTCGAAATGTATAAAAGCTATTGAGAAAAAAAAAATACATGTTATTACTCATGGATTAGGAATGTATTTATATGTTATTAAAAAAAAGGATTCTATGATTACCGTGGCACCGCAATTTGATGATGGATTCTTATGTAACTCGACCAGACAAACTGAAAGTAAAGAAATTTTTTTTTGGCATCTTGCTTACTTCTCAAGATATTGTATCTCAAAAGTGAGGAGGTTAGAGTAAAATCCGGAATGGACCAGAAAAAAATTCACCGAACCACTACATCTACACGGTGGAAATGCTCTATAGGTGTTTTATTTTCTTCCTAGCCTGGACCAGAAGAAACGCCACCAAAAGCACAAGGAACTATACCTATAACTGATTTTTTACGTGATATGTGTGGTTGTGCGAATAAAATATTTACATTGGAATTTTATTGCAAAAAAAAAAAAAAAAAAAAAAAAAAAAAAATGTTTTCATAACAGAAAAAAATATCAGAAAAGCTAGTTATTAAAAAAAAAACAGCTTTAATTAATTTTTTAAAATTTAGTTTAATTGCAATGTAGCACACGCTCCAGTGGAAATTTCCCTACACACCCAACTTTCCGCTATCCTTCACTCACCTACATTTGCCCTCTACAAATTTTAATTTTAAATTCTTTTAACATTTTCGGTAGGTTATTCATCATTCCCCTTGGTAACTCATTCCAATCCCTGATACCCTTACCTAAAAAAGAAAATCTTCCCACACCCTTGTGCCTGAAATTGAGTGCCAGCTTGTGGTCATGGTCATCTTTTCCCTTCCATGAACTACTTTTCACACCTACTGCAATATCTTTCCATGCCTCATCGCCAGTATACGCCCTGTACACTCCCATTACCCTCCTCACCACTTTAGACAAGTCACAGAAAATTCCAGGAGTCATTAATTTATTATATATTCCTTCTAAAATATTGTCAGTGAATGGAATGGCCCTTCTGAAAACCAAATTGTTAGAATATTATTATTATTATTATTGGCGAATTCTCCCAATAAATGGAAGATGGTAAGCAAATGACCAAATCAAGTTTTCTTCAAGTTCTTCTTATTGTTCCAATAGGTTTTCATTCTTTCCGAGAAAGCTTGTTTGCGTTCTTCCGACCACTTTGGTCTGTATTGTTTTTGTTTTGGTTGCTCAGTTATAACTTCCCATTTGTCTACTTTTTGTCTGAAGGTGTCTCTTACTAAGATGTCTGTTGCTCCTATACTTGCACTTTTAAGATCCTTCTGAATTTCATTCAGCCAAGGTGTTGGATTTTTAAGTGAACTTACATAATCTATTATGTTTTTTGTCAATCGACTTTCTGGTAATCTCTTAAGGTGACCAAAGAGTTTCATTCGCCTTTTCTTGATGTCAATTTCGATGTTTGAAAACTTTTCTGTTGTATTGATTGATTGTAGTCTGTAACCATCTTTAATGAGTCTTGCTCCTAGAATTTTTCTAATGATTCTTCTCTCTACTTTTTTAATTTCTTCAAGGTCATGTTTTCTGTTAAGTGTTAATGTTTCGCTTGCATAGAGGACTGTTGGTTTTATGACTGTGTTGTAATGCCGAATTTTCGTCTGTCTTGACATAGATTTTTTGTTGTAGAGATTTTGGACAAACCCTAATGATTTTTTTACTTTTTGGAGGCGATTTTGTTGTGAGATTTTCTCAAGGCCTGTCGGTTTGATGAATTTTCCAAGGTATTTAAAGTATGAGACCCTGTTGATTTATCCATATTTTGTTCTCAAACTTGCTATTTCTGTCTTTGAACATAAGAATTCAGTTTTTTCGAATGAGATTTGTAATCCTACTTTTTCTGCACATTCTTTGAGTGTCTCAAACTGTTTGATGGCAGTCTCTTCATCTTCTGCTAGTATCGCCAAATCATCAGCAAAAGCGAGGTATGGTATATAGAGGTAGTTTTTGGGAAAGCCAACTGGAATTGGTTTCCATCACATACATTTCTTGAGTTCTTTCTCCCATTCTTCCATAACCTTGTCTAGAACAACATTGAACAGAAGAGGAGAGAGCCCATCGCCTTGTCTCACACCTGTTTGAATGTCAAAGGGTTCTGAAATTTCTCCCATGAATTTCACTTTAGATTTAGTGCCAATTAGTGTTTGTTTTATGAGTTCTCGTGTTTTTGGATCTAGTCCCCTTTCTTCTAAAATTTGGAGTAGTGAAGGCCTGTCTATTGAGTTGAATCCTTTTTCGAAATCCACAAATGTGAATACTAGGGGTTTTTGTCTTTGGGCTCGCATTTTGATTATAGTTTTGAGGTTGAAAATTTGTTCAGGGCATGACCTGTTTGGTCTGAATCCTGCTTGATATTCTGCTAATTTAGGTTCTAACTGCTCTTGTGCTCTCTTCAAAATACAGGCTGAAAGAATTTTGTACGTGACTGGTAGAAGAGAGATTCCTCTATAGTTGTTTACATCTGATTTGTTACCTTTTTTATGTAGTGGGTGGATGAGAGCAATCTTCCAATCATCTGGGATTTTTTCAGTTTGCCAAATGTTTTGGATTATTTATGTATTTTCTTTGAGTGAATTTGGATCTAAATTTTTTAAGAGTTCGGCTACAATTCCATCTTCTTCTGATGTTGTTATTTTTAAGGTTCTTTATATGTCCATAAATTTCTTCTTGTGTTGGTGGTGATGAGTTCTCCCTTGTTATTTCAGTCTGTATTTTCGGAAACCGCTTTTTGGGTTGCGGACAATTTAAGAGCTGTGAAAAATAAGTGGCCAGCTCTTGGCAGTTTTCTTTATTTGTCAGGGCAAGTTTACCATTACGTTTTCTAAAACACTGGTTCTGTGGTGAGTAGCCTTTTATTTGGTTCGCAAAGGTCTTGTAGAAATGATGTGTATTGTAATTTTTGAAGTTATCTTTGATTGTCTGTAGTTGGTCATTGACATATTTTCGTTTTTTTTTGTCGTAAAATCTCAGATGTTTGTTTGCGAACTTCGAGAAATTTCTTCAGATTTGTTGCAATTGTAATTTTGAAATGCCATTTTTCTTTATTCTAGTGCAGTCTCACACTCTTGATTCCACCAGGGGTGATTTGGTTTTTTGTGAAGAGGTATTAGTTCTTTTGCTGTTTTGATTATTTTAGTCCGAAATTTCTGCCAGTCTTCTGCAGGTTCTTCTTCCCATTTTTCTTTGATTTTTGAATCTTTGATTTTGCATAGATTTAATTTTGGAATCACTGGTGGTTTTCTGTTAAATTTTCTTTTGGGTGTAAATTTAATTTTTATCCTGGATAAATAGTGATCAGAATCTATATTTGCCCCTCTTTCTACTTATTATTATTATTATTTTTTAACTGCTTAACGTCTCTTAACAGCGAGGTCTTTAGAAACTGGAAAGGATGGGGGGGGGGGGGGCAAGGAATGGGAAGGAATTTGGCCATGGCCTTCTGAAGGAAGCATCCCGGCATTTGCCTGGAGTGATTTGGGAAACCATGGAAAACCCAAATCTGGATGCCCGGACGGGGATTTGAACCGCCGTCCTCCCGAATACGAGGCCAGAACGCTACCCGTTACACCACAACGCTCGGTTTATTATTATAATTATTATTTTAAGGTGTTGGCAAATCCTATTGTTTCAATGTGTATGTGGCCAAAGAAACTGATTTTCATTTTTCTGATTATGTCTGATATCTTTTCCTTTCTATTTTTTTTCCTTCTTCTTTCTTGTATATATCTTTATTTCTCTGGTGTCTAAACCCTAGTTTTTCTGTTTTAAATGGTTCCCATATTTGCTTTTCCCTTTTCTGTATTCTCCTATTTCATATAAAACATTCCTTCTGAGGCATAGAGACCCACTGGTTTGATTGCTGTGTTGAGAGATTCTTTTATGGTATATTTATCGTAAGTCAGCTGGTATGCTAGTACTAGTTTTCTTACTCTTGATTTGTTTGCTTGCTTATTGAGCCCATTAATCTAAAATATTTAATGAAGATGTTTAAATTTATTGATCTTGTTAACTTAACTCTGAGTTGAGTACTGTCTGTTAACCCTTAATACCTATCAATTTAATCTTCTGAAAGAAACAGCAGAAAAGTAAGACCCTTCCTGTTACTTCTTTCAGCGTGTTGGTTTGTCTTCGAATGCAGTTTCTGTGCTTCAAAAGACAGTTGCTAAGTCATCAGTGAAGGCTAAATAGTTTACTCCAACCCCTTTCTGCTTTGAACCTAATCTTATTTCATGATGGAGTCACCTTTCTTGAGTTTCTTTTCTTATACTCTTATTACATACTCCAGGACCCAATTGAAAACATTCAGGAAATACCACCTCTCTGCTTGATACCAGTTTTAATTTTAATTTCATCTGAGATTTCCCCAATAAATTTCACTCTATTTTGTTTCAGTGAGGCTCTACATTACTATATTGACTGATGGTTAGTAAAGATCAAATTCTTGTAAAATGTTCAGTAATGAAACTCTGTCTGCAGAGTCATATGCTTTCCTGAAGTCCACATAGATCATTATGTAGATTTTGTTCTTTCCTAACCCTGTCTCATATTATAGTTTTCAGATATAGAATCTGCATTAAAAAGTTTATAGAATAGTCTTTAAAATTTGAGAGAGAAGTTGGAGGATCACAACTCAATACTTGAGTTATTGATTGTCTGTCAATAGCGTACATTTAAGGATAGAATTAGAAGGAATGCATCAAAATAATTGAACATTTAATTTTCAAATATATACACCTTATTTGAAAATTTTGTACAGTCAAAGCTCTTTATTCACAGTTTCGTTATTCGCAGTTTCAGTATTCGCGGATAGAATAATTTTGCCAACTTTATGTATCCGTCACTTGAAATGTTTATTATTCGCGGATCCATTCGATACATTCGGCGCAGTCGATATCCTTTACTAACGTGTCGCCATCGTTTGAATACTGCTGGCACATGCAGAGAGTCACTCTATCTAGCCAAAAGGACTAAAAAATATCTTATTGCCACTGCATCTATCAGTACTTCGTTGCAATAATTCTGAGTGAATAACACTTGTCCCCTTTGCTTTGCTTGCAATTTCTGTTATTTATGAATGTTATGCAAAGCTGGAAAAAATTTGACATAGCATAATGCGTTGTTACAATACAAGAATCGTTGTGAGAACTGAAGCTATACACATTGAAATCATGCTCGAAAAAACAGTGGCCTCATCTCACTGTCGGGAATGATGGAGAATCTGTGCAAATTCAAAGTTTAACTTCAAACATTGCTCAAGTTACGAATGGCATAGGACGACATGGTTTTGAACCCAAATCACTCCAGGCGAATGCCGGGATGCTTCCTTCAAAAGGCCATGGCCGAATTCCTTCCTGTTCCTTGTCCCCCTTGTCCACCTCTAATGACTTCGACATCGACGATGCTTAAAGCCATAAGTAAAAAAAATGATTTTGAGCAGATAGAATCAAGTGACATTCAAGAGTTGCATGAATCGCAAGATGAAGATTTGACTGAAATCGACTTGGAGGAAATGTTAAATCTTCAAGACATTGAAGAACTGGCTTCAACAAGCACTGAAATGGTGACATTTAATTTAAAAAAAAAAAAACCTGTGTAAAGGTCTACGGATGGCAAATGAGCTTTGTGATTTCCTCATGAAAATTGATCCGTCTATGGAAAGAAGTCTTTTTTTTAAAAGACAAGTTGTTAATGCCACAGCTGAATGTCAACACGAATTGAAAGATCGCTTAAAAGTGGCAAAACAAGAAAAAAATTACGAAATTCTTTAAAACACTGCCTAAGCCTAACAATAATAATTAATACATGTTGCTTAAAATCTCTTAATAAATTGATTTTAATTGGTTTTTTATTTCGGTACCTTGGAACGTATCCCCTATAATTCCATAAAAACTGTATTTACAACAGACCTGATGATGGCGGCGGTGCAAGTCGCCGAAAGCTTGTGGTTAGAAAATGTGATCCGGCGGCAAACCCGCGAAGAATATGTATCAATAATACGCCGGGAAAGACTTATCTTTCATATTGTATTTATCATATAACTACGAAAGCAATCCAAAAAGCATTAAGAGAAACAAAATCAATTTATCTTCTATAATATAAACATCATTTTGAATGTTGAAGAATTATCAATTTTTCTACATAATCACCATTCTGATGAATGCCTTCTTTTAGATGCTGTGACAATTTTTGTATGCCCATATCATACCACCTTGCCATCATGTCTTTAAGGGAGTACTGAACTTCATCATTCACCTCTTTTGTGTTGAAACGTCTACCATCCAAATCTTCTTTCAGCTTAGGGAAAGCTTGTAGTCACTGGGTGCCAAGTCCTGTAGTGTGGGTGTACAATTGTTTTCAAACTAAGTTTTGACAGGAGAAGTGTGGATCATCGTTATAATCTTGAACGCTTGTGCCCATGCTCAACATTCTTCTTCAGTTCTGAGTTACTCATCAGATATATTTTTTTAAAAAAAATCAAAAAAATCATGTTTCATAGTTTGTAGAAACATGACCATGCAAACATTCATCTGGAAGGCGATTAAGCACTGACAAAGAGATGAAAGGTGACATTCAATGCTTCCTCAAAGCCGTAGTGGTGAGTTGGTATATGGCCACACAAAAACTGTCACCAGCATTTTAAAAAATGTATTAACTTTGGTGATTAAATAGAAAAACAGATAATTGTTCAACCTTTAAAATGATGTATAGAAAATAAACTGACTTTGTATCTCTCAATGCCTTGGAGACCTTACAATTTTGGGATTGCCCTCATATTTATAAAAGTTATAATCCTTATGAAAATTTATCATGGATTCATAAATATGTATGAACATTGAACTTAGAGCTGTAGCAAACCATATGTGTTCGTTACTGAGTAACAGGTCCGTCGTCTGACTCGAAGTACCGAATCGTTACTCACAAATTGATGTCATAACTCACATGTTTCATTCCTCATATTTGTCATATAGATGTCAGTTTGATTCGATAACATATCATGCGGGAGCTGGAATGATTCGTCCAGTGATTGAATGAGCAGATGGTTGTTTTGAAATTAGTTGATTTAAGTGTGCTGCGATTGCGATATTAGGTATTATTCTGAAGTATGTAATATTCTGTGCAGTAAATCAAATGCACCAACAATTTACCTAAATTTAGTTTACTCAATGAATAATTTATTTGAACTATACAAAGTATTAACGAAGTCATTCATGTGATGCTTCATGCTAGTGCTCAATTGTATCAGAAATAATGTGACATAGTAACCAATGAATTTTAAGATTAAAATGAAAATCATTAATCAGAAATGTGGATGAGTGAGGAAATTCCCACACGTGCATGTGTTCTACTGCAATTAAAAAACATATTTTGAATGTGAACAAAAGAATTAAGTTTGAACACCATTCGACGTATACATACCTACGCATATTTGTGGGAATATTGATTTGAATTCATTTCGTTACACATAAAAATGTTTGTGTACAAACACATTGTGCGAACATTATTTTTATGTAATTAATATTATTTACTGTTAAGTTTTAATATTTTTAATGAGGTAACTTATTTTGAAAAAGTAAAGATTAATTTTGTACCTTTTATTTTGTTTAACATTAAAATTTATAGTGCATAATTTGTAAATAGAAAATTTGTATGGATAATTTGAGATAGTTACTGTTGTTTCACTGATCATACATGAGTGAGGTTTATTGATTTCAAACATTTATTAAATTTGTTTATTGTAAGATTTGGTACCTTCTATTTTATTTTACAGTGTAATTTACAATATAAAAAGAGTTGTCTAATAGTTTGTGATATATATCTCTGCACTTGTTGTGTTCCAGAATTCCATACACAAAGAATAGGTACAATGACTTTATTCTTTTTGCCTGGTGTTAGTTACTGTATTATTACTGCAGGATCCAAGTGATCAATGCTGTACTGGCTTTGATGCTGAATGTTTGTTGTAACCGCGAAACAACAACAATTATAAATGTAATGACAAAAAGATGAAGAATTTACAAAAATAAATGAAAACAGTAAAGGAAGACAGTGGTGCAACCTCCTATTTAAAAATGAAATACTTTGATAAGATTATAATATTTGTTAAATACATGTCCCATTATCTTATAAGGCTTGTATGCAGAGTTTTGAGCAGGCGTCTTTAAAAAACAACCATCATTATTTATTGTCACTAGATATGTCACAGTCAGGTGAAGGGCAGGTTTTTGTGTCAGGTGTTTGTTTTAAAATTAGATTATTCTTTCATCTATAATGTTCATTACAGTAAATCAAGTGTACATTCAGAGATTTTCTGTAAGATCCATGTGTTAATTACTTTAAGTTTTAGCCAAACGAACAACTTACCTAAACTTATTTTACTAAATAAACAATTTACTTGAACTTTACCAAGTATGAACGAAGTTGTCCCGTGTGTGATGCAACCATCAATGCTTCATGCTAGAGTTCGATTGAATCAAAAGTAACAAGTAACAAAACAATATTGCAGTAACAAAGTTATCCCATTAGCGATGTGACTTGATGTGATGCTTCATGCTAGTATTTGATTGTATCAAAAGTAATGAGTAACGGTTCAAAAGTAATGGGTACTGATTGGTTTAGCAATGAATAGATATGGGTACAGAATATCTCATTACTTTTACAGTTCTAATTTGAACCAGCATGAGAGAATCCAGAACTAAGAAAATATATTGAAATATAGAAAGCAGACTGCTGCACAAGAAGAAATATTGAAAGCAAATTACTACAATAAAATCAGTAATCAACAAAGAGGGGCTGTGAAGTCATAACATACACATGATTAAGGGATTATCAAAAATATTGTGTAATTCTCTTTGACTTATTTTTATTTGTGTCACTATAGCCCTTCTGCTTTCAACTTGAGTGAGTGGTTTATTTGTCATTTTCTAAGAATCATTGCCTTCAATCTATTTCCTTTTGATTTTTATCATCACTACTATAAAACCAACATTACTTACATCACAAATTTCTACAGCCATTTCAACTTACCATCCTCAGTAGCTGAAGTCCAAATGGGATCCATTATTTGATAGATATTTATTTCCACCAGCAGCCACATGAATTTGCTTATTAACCACCTGAAGAACCACTTGACTGGTAGAAATGGCTGTAACACAGTTCAACAGTTATGGGAGTACCACACCACAGTTAAAGAGAGAACATACAATATTTTCTTTGATATTTTCATAATATTAATCATCTAAAATTTTCCCCCTTTAGTATTTCTGTAAGATAGTTGTTGTTGTTGTGGCTTTAGGGCACGTCAACAGCGAGGTCATTAGTGCCCTAACAATAGCCTGTGTAGCATGTGGCTTAAAAGATTCCAAATTACTGTATGCATGATCAAATGTAAAAAGGTCAACCATACAGAAAGATAAATATGTGAGGCAGTCTCCCACAACACCCACCCCAAATAAAGTTCTCTTGTTTATAAAGGGCTAGACTCTAAAATTACTGTATCAACTGTGTTTTTGTCTTTTCTGTGTGTTCACGCCCCACAACCATCATCTAAAGGTAAGTGGTGGCTCCTTTCCCTATCCTAATTTGTAATTCCTTTTCACTACTTAGAGCCTTTCATTTTATATATATATATATTAATAGACTTTGACACCATTTGACATACAAATGTAATTGCTAGATTTATCGATGTTATGAAAAAGGCACACGGTAGATGTACAGCGGATCTGAGGAACGAAGAGGGAAATGGACTCTGTTGAGAGCCCTTGTAAGAGGCACCTGAATATAGGAAAATGTAAATTACGGGATCCATGG
This sequence comes from Vandiemenella viatica, assembly GCA_031002005.1. NCBI lineage: Eukaryota > Metazoa > Arthropoda > Insecta > Orthoptera > Morabidae > Vandiemenella > Vandiemenella viatica. The sequence continues at coordinate 274,533,477 of JARYHS010011408.1, forward strand.
ATTGTGGAGGTTCTGGATTTAAATAGCTGTTTCAGGGTCTCGGCCTAATAATTACTCTGGCCCATTACCATGGAAGTTAAATCCTTATCAGCTTATCCTCATCCCTCAGTAGTTCTATCATGGCTTGAGTTTTAGTGGAGTGGGGAGTGGAATTGATGAAAAATTGTGAGGCTACATGAAATAACCCTGGAACAGATGGAGTGGATGGTTTTGGGGAAAGGGAGGTGGGCCCAGTCTTATTAGTTCAACTAAATATTGTCACACCAGTTATCACTATCCACTGTGGTAGCAAAGTATAATCGCCTACAGAATATACGGCATGTTCAAATTTTGGTGTCAGTGACAAAGAGAGTGCCATCGATAGCATAAAGAGTTAGGGTTCAGACAAAGAAAGGGTAACCACAGACCATTGTAACTTGTTCATAAATGTGGCAATAGCTTGTGGGGTGAGTGCAAGAGTGTTTGAGTGGGGGAGATTGAAAGTGTGGGGAAGATACAGGGTGCTTACAATTTGGACAGTAGGTGGTACTGTAAAAAAGTAGTATTTATCATGTAACAAAGGTGTTCATAGTTCTCCTTTCTCTGCAGAGGGACTATTTAGCACACAACATATCGTTACTACGTGTGAGGGGGTACCCAAAAATAAATGGAAAGCATTGCTGTGGGCGGAGCATGTGTAGTACACATTTCTGCTGCAAGGCATTAATAGCGCAACTCATTGGCAGTTAAGTGCCACCTATGCTGTTCTGTTAATTTACAGTGACTGTTTTTGCTAGTGCTGTTTTGTTATTGTTTAATTTTTGATGATATGAAGTTTGAGTGAACAATTTGCAACTGTGAAATTTTGTTTTCTACTCAGTAAAAATGTTGCTGAAACTGTTTTACTGATGAACACAACTTACAAAGATGATACTATGGAAAAAACTCAAGTGTACACATATTCTCCAACAAATTCAAACAAAAACGACGTTGTCTGTCCGCCAAACAATCCCAGCCCGACCCACGTATCAGCTCTGTGACACTTATGTAAGGACTGTAACTAGCAATCATGAATCAAGCGGCTCTCCTCTGTACCTTCTCCAATGTGTTAATCAATCCCTTGCGATATGGATCCCAAATTCCACAACAGTATTCCAAATGCGGATGCACTAGTGTTTTGTACGCTATTTACTTTGTATGAGTATTACAACTTCTCAAAATACGACCTATGAATCATAGTTTAGAATTAGCTTTGCCCCTATGACGGAAGTTATGTGCAGGTCCCACTTCATGTTGCTTTTGTACTGTTACGCCTAGATACTTCAGGGAATCAACCGTGCCAACAACTAAATTGTTAACTTTGTACTCGTGAGAAAACGGGGTATTTTTATTACATATGTGCATTGCCTTACACTTTTTGCAGTTAAGTGTAAGCTGCCATTTACGGCACCATTCCGAAATAACAACCAGATCCCGCTGAATTTCTAAGCAATCATCGGAGCACCTCACTTCCCTATAAATAAGTGCTTCATCAGCAAAAAATCGCATCCCGCAATTAACGTTGTCACCGAGATTGTTTATAAAAATTAAGAAAAGAAGTGGTCCTATTACACTTCCTTGAGGAATGCCGGAAGTAAAATCTAGCTTAGAAGAGGCTTCCCCATCAATAACGACATACTGTCACCATTTAGAAAATCGTGTATCCATTCGCAAATCTGATCAGATATACCATACGCTCGAATCTTCGCTAAAAGTCGGTTGTGTGGTACAGAGTCAAAAGCTTTCTGAAAATCCAAGAAAATAGCATCAACTTGTGATCCTGCATCAATAACTTTCATTACATCATGCGAAAATAGAACCAGTTGCGTTTCACACGATTGGTTCCTCCGAAATCCGTTTTAGTTTGCTGTAAGTAACTCGTTTTCATCTAGAAACTTCATAACGTTAGAACATATGACATGCTCTAGAATTCTACTGCAAACAAACGTTAGAGATATGGGTCGATAATTCCTAGGATCTCTCCGATCTCCTTTCTTGAAAACGCGAATCACCTGCGCTATTTTCCAGTCAGAAGGTACTTTTCTTTCTTCTAAAGATTTACGAAATATATCTGATAGAAATGGTTCTATTTCTTTCGCGTATTCCGAAAATACTCTTACTAGTATACCATCGGGACCCGGCGCCTTCCCCCCCCCCCCTTTCAGGAGCTTTAATTGCTTTATGATACCTACACTATCAATTTGTACTGGATCCATCTCAAATTCTACATGCCGTGGAAAAACGGGAATGTTCTCCACGTTTTCGTCATTGAAAGAATTTTTAAATTCGGTGTTAAATATGGTTGCCTTGTCACGGCTGTCATCAACTTCCTGACCGTCTTGTAGTAGAACTGACATATTGTTGTCACAACCACTTATTTTTTTTACATACGACCAAAATTTCTTTGGATTTTCAATGAGGCTCTTGGAAAGTGAGTTGCAACTAAAGTCATTAAAGGCCCCGCGCATCACATTCTTGAACTGTCCTCTTGTATCTTGTCTCTTGTGTTTCTAAATCACTCCTATACATCATCCTTCTTGAGCGTGCAAGTATCTTCCTTTGATTTTTAAGTAACCTTTTAACTTCATGTGTATACCACGGGGGATCATTCCCATCCCTGATTGTCCTTTTCGGTATATATAAGTCCATACCTTCCCTGACTATATTTATGAATCGACGCCACATCTCTTCAACCGAGCCTCTTCCTTCTATAAAGGTAATGTAATTATCCCTCAAAAACGTTCTTAAACTCTCCTTTGGGGCCTTTTCGAACCTATAAATGACCCTTTCTTTTTTTTTTTTTGCGCGCGCTTTTTACAAGCTTACACAAACAAAATTTCTAACGTCATGTGAACTCGTAGAATTTTGAGGCTCCAATTAGTCAACTGTTTTATCTTTGGTTATAGTAAGCAACTGTGAGCTTTGAAATGCACAGGAAGCCTTTAAGAAATTTTTTTAACTACAATCAAACTTCATGCAGTTAAGACTCATCTCAAGAAAACCTAAAAGAAAATCGTTGTAACCAAGTTATTCAAATTACACCCAGAGAAGACTCAAATCAAGGAAATCCTGACAAAATTCGACCTAAGCAAGTTTCTACTCATGAAATGTTGACATTAAAATAAATTGTTGAACTATAATTCACAATTTTTATTTAACCGACTGCAGTTCTGATGTAAGTAGGAAATAAATATATTGAATGTATAACAAATATTGAGCAGTCTGGCAGCTCAAGTGTAATTAATGGGAAAAAAGTAGTTAATGGTCTAGCTCACAAAAAACTCTGGCTATGATCCCAGGTTCTAATCTCGATGGGGACAAGCATTTTAAAGATTTGTAATTGATCATATGAACTACACTGGGACATTCTGTGATTGGGATTCGCTGTTAAATTGTAGTTCCCAGAGGAAATGAATTGGCAAACTACGAGTCGGAGTGTGGAATGTTAGAAGTCTGAATAGGGCAGGTAGGTTAGAAAAGGGAGATGGAACAACTTAAGTTAGATGTTGTTGGGATTAGTGAGATTAAATGGAAGGATGCACAGGATTTCTGGTCTGGGGAACACAGGATAATTAGCACACAAGCTGTCAATGGAGTCACTGGTATAGGATTTGTAATGAACAAGAAAGAAGGGAAATGGGTGAGTTATTATGAACAGTTTAGTGACAGGATTATTTTGATGAGGTTAGAAACTAAGCCCTTTCCAACCACATTACTACAAGTGTATATGCCAACGTCACACGAAGATGACAAAGAAATAGAAAAAAATATATGCTAAAATTGAAGAATTAATCCAATATGTGAAGGGGGAGGAAAATCTAATAATCATGGGTGATTGGAATGCGATAGTGGGAGAAGGATAGGGCGCTAATGACCCCACTGTTGACGCGCCCTAAAGCTACAACAACAACAACAACAACAGGGAAAAGAGGGGAATACTGTAGGAAGTTTTGGTGTAGGAGAAAGAAATGAGCGAGGAAGCAGGTTGCTAGAATTTTGTCAAAGATGTAAGCTAGTAGTGGCAAACACACTGTTTAAGAACCATGGAAGAAGAATATACACCTGGAAACGTCCTGGGGATACAGGCAGATATCAGCTAGATTATATTATGGTCAAACAGAGATTCAGGAATCAAGTTCTAGATTGTAAAGCGTACCCAGGAGCAGACATAGTCTCTGACCATAATTTGATAATAATGAAGTGCAGGCTGAAATTTAAGTGAATAAGGAAGCAGTATAAGCAGAACAGACTGGAAGTGAATAAACTCCAACAATCTAGCGTGAGATAAAAATTTGCAGAAATGGTAGACTCTGAAAGTAACTCTGAAAGGAGCTAAACTGAGGACAAATGGAATACATTAAAGACTGAAATAATGAAAGCTGGTAAAGACACATTAGGCTTTAGGGAACAAGCTGCCACAATACCGTGGATCACAGAAGAAATTTTGGAACTGATGGATCAGAGGAGAAGGTACAAAAATTCTCAGGATGAAGCAGGAAGAGAGCAGTACAGGCAATTTAGAAAACAAATAAATAGGAAATGCAAAACAGCAAAAGAAAAACGGCTACGAGAAAAGTGTGAAGAAGTAGAAAAAGAAATGGTCATAGGTAAAGTAGTTGTTGCATGTAGGAAGATCAAACAGAATTTTGGAGAAATGAAGAAAACAGGTATGAACATTAAAGCTGCTGATGGGAAACCTCTTTTAAGCTCAGAAGATAGAGCTAACCTACGGAAGGAATACATTGGGAAACTCTATGTTGGGGATGACTTGAACAATAGTGTAATGGAAAAGGAAGGTGATGTCGACATTAATGACTTAAGAGAACCTGTTTTGAGGACAGAATTTAATAAAACTCTGAATGACTTGAAAGCAAATAAGGCAGTTGGAATTGATGAGATCCCTGCAGAACTTCTCAAATCCTTAGGAGAAGAAGGAATCGAAAGATTATTCAAGCTGATATCAAAAAGTTATGAAACAGGAGAAATTGCAACTGATTTTAATAAAAATATCATCTTCACACTTCCAAAGAAGGCACAAGTCAACAAATGTGAGAATTATTGCACCATTAGTCTAACATCACATGCTTCAAAATTACTGACCAGAATACAGAATAAGAGATACAGAAGGATGGAAAGGGTAGTAGAAGAGATAGTAGGTGAAGATCAGTTTGGGTTTAGGAAAAATCGCGGTACAAGGGAAGCAATTCTGTCTTTAAGATTAATACTTGAAGGGTGGATCAAGAAAAACAAAGATACTTTTATGGCATTTGTTGATTTAGAAAAAGCTTTTGATAATGTTAGGTGGGACAAGATGTTCAAAATTTTAAAGAAGTCAGGTCTAAAGTATCAAGATAGAAGAAAACTCTATAAACTATATAAGAATCAAGTGGCTATAATAAAAGTAGAGGATCACGAGAGACATGCACCAGTTAAAAAGGGGGTGAGACAAGGCTGTAGTCTGTCCCCATTAATATTCAACTTGTATGTATTAGAAGCAACGAAGAAAGTCAAAGAAAAATTTCCATGTGGCATAAGTTTTCAGGGAGAAAAAAATCAGTATGCTACGATTTGCTGATGACATTGCCTTGTTAGCAGAGAGGGCTGAGGATATTAAGAAGTTATTGAATGGCATGAACAAAATACTGAAGGATGATTTTGGACTGAATATAAATCAAAGCAAGACAAAAGTGATGAAATGTAGCAGAAATGATACCAATGCTAGTAGATTAAATATAAAAATAGGATCGGATGCAATAGGAGTAGTGAGTGAGTTCTGTTACATGGGAAGCAAAATTACAACTGATGGCCGAAGCAGGAATGATGTTAAAAGCAGAATAGCACTAGCAAAACGAGCCTTCATGAAAAAAAAAAAAAAAAAAAAAAAAAAAAAAAAAAAAAAAACGTTAGTTTCAAATATTGATTGAGGAATTAGAAAGAACTTTTTTAAACTCTTTGTGTGGAGCACAGCACTTTATGGTAGCCAAACATGGACTTTAGGAATACCGGAAAGAAAGAAAATTGAAGCATTTGAAATGTGGTGCTACAGAAGAATGCTAAAAATTAAGTGGACCGATAAAGTAAGAAATGAACAAGTTTTGGAAATGATGGGTGATGAAGAAGTTTGTGGAAGAAGCTTACAGAAAGAAGAGACAGGCTGGTAGGTCATATTTTGAGACATGCTGAATTGGTTAATTTGTTAGTGGAGGGAACAGTTGAAGGTTGTAGAGGAAGACAGAGATTAGAAAATATGAAGCAGATAATTGACGACGTGGGTTGTAAGGGGTATGTAGAAATGAAGAGGTTAGCACAGGATAGTAAGGAATGGAGGATTGCATCAAACCAGTCGAAAGACTGACGAAAGCAAAAAAAAAAACCTGGTACAATGACTTAGTATGCATCCTTCTGGATGATCCAACCAACCTTCAGGTTGGGTTTTTATACTGTCTATATATTTAATCTATCCAATCTAATACTATTATATGAGCATCTATTGTAAATAGATAAAATTAATTTTTCACAAACTTCTCTGAGTATTTTTATGAAATCTTGCATATTGAACAGAAATCGAAAGATGCCATGCAAAGATTGGTCACCCAGATAGTTAGTTGTAAGGGAGTGTATTTTGAAGGGGATAAATATATATACATATATATATAGCTTTCATATATACTTCCAATAACTTATAAGAAATGAGAACAAGGTCATTAAAACAACTATTGTTCTATGCTCAGCATGCAAATACATAAAACTTTTGACTGTGTATTCACTAGATCTGTGTGATACAAAGCCACCAAATTGATACAATTTATAATCAGGTTCAGAAGAGTATCAACATAGCCACAATTACTTGTGGAAAATTCATAAAACTTTCACTCAAGTAATTTATCCTTAAGGGAAGTTAGGATTGCAGAAGTAACTAAACACCACCTCGGCATATAATTATGACAAAGTTTATTCAATATTTGAAAGTCTCAGGCCAGTGCTAAGCACATAATTATACTTTTTCAACCAACAACGGACTTCAATCCGGACAAGCTTGCAGGTCGGCAATTAGGAAGAGTAGCACACTTAAATATGTCCACTACCACAAACATGCTTATCCACAATTATTCAATTGTGAGTACTATCAACCTTGATCAACACTTACATACGAATTACGTGCAAATAGAATTTTGGCAGGTTAAACACATGGCAAATATTCCGATCATCCTACCGGCTATAAGACTTATCTGAACCAGACGACCAGCAAGAAAATACTGGGTAACTCAAACAGGGCCACTTTGTCTTTTCATCCACTTCAGCTAATCTTGAAAATCTTTTGGTCACATGTGACTTTTTATTTACACTTAAACTCATACAGCAAAGACTCTTCTTCTCATCAGTCTCTCCACTCCCTGTCTTAGTTCCTATACCACACTGATTTGTATGGTCTTTCTTCTAGCTTGACAACCTCTCTGTATGGTTGCTACCTGGATACCTGGACGAAAACTCCTTGCTTGCTTAGGTGGAGTTTCAACATTCACATTACAGTATGTGCTGTTAAGGAGCAGAGCGTTGATAGGGAATGGGAAGACATATAACCAGATAAATTTTCACTAGAGTAGATACCATACAAAGCTGTTTTTTTCCCATATATTTTTCCTGTAACTGCCTGCATTCATTTAGAAACTACTGTGCTGCATCAAGGTTGGGGATGAAGGCAGAGGATTTTGGTAAAGAAGACAGGTTGAATAGTGTTGGTGGGCTTTAAGGACATAATATTGGAGTTAGTTGAAGGAGAGGTATAGTTTAAAATAAAAGTGCAGGAAGATTTGGTGGAGTTGGTGTTGGCAATGAGAAAATGTCTTTTGCTCAATCCATGGGAGGTATCTTGAAAATTAGGTATCAATGAAGAAACAGGATTAATGATTGGAATTTGGCAAGGCAAGAGATATGAAAAAGGCAGAAGGCAGGTAGGTTTCAGTAGATACTATGTCACATAAAGACAGAAAAGAATATCACCTTCTGAATCTCCTAATCTGCCAAATGGATCTTTCCAAAGAAATCTCGCTGCAAAAATTGAAGCATACATCCAGTCACCACTAGATATTTCAGTACTACTACAGAAGAACTTTTCCTGTTATGGGACATTTCACATGCTCTATAAACACCTCGTTTACCAACTTATCTTTCTTTGCTGTACAGGAGCGTATAAATGCCTCATTACATAACCAAAATACTATCAGAATGAATGGCCGACAGCAAACATTTTACACTGCCAACATAGACCAATCGGTGGCAGCTAATGCCACTTCCCACAACTATAACAACCACAATAAAGGTTTTACAACGAGAGTTGCAGAATTATTTCCTGATACTACAACCCCTTCTAAACTGTGTTGATGGTAAATAGTCCATCAACATATCCTTGACACAAGGTGTTACGAAACTGGTTAATGAATCAGGAGTGTATTTTATTAGATATTTAACAAATATCACAACACAGAGAAAAAAAAACTATCACTCAAAAATAAGAAGACAGGAGCCCAAAAATAAACACACAAAGCAAGAGATGAATGCAATTTCACAATATTTTTCTTTAAAACATTATTCATATTGAGAGAAACAAGCCATTTGGAAAGGAAGGTGTGCAAACACCATGACCTACTGCATGATGGGACAGTGCATGGAAAACAGGGTGGTAATAGCAGTGATGGGGGGTTAAATAATACGAAGCAAATTATTGGTAACTACAGAAAATGAATATTGCTGGTGGAGGTGGACACAAGAGTAGAAGCCTAGATATAAAATTAAATTACCATCATTAATAAGGGAACAATAATAAAATAAACAAACAATCAATAAGCAATAAGTCGTGGCTTTAGTGGTAGAGTTAATTGGAGGATGAAGGTAAGTGAATACCTATTGTTTAGGAACAGCCGATAAGCCAGAAATTATTTAGTCCAGAGACAGTTTCCAGGAAACTTACTGCAAAATATTTGTTGAGGTCATTAGAGGTGTGGCAAATTATAGACCGTTTGCTTGTGGCCATTCATTCCGATTGAATGCTGGTTGTTGGTGAGGTTTGTGTTAGAACCAACATAATGGTGGTAGATAAGTTAGTATATAAAGTGTGTTGGGACACACATGTTAAGTGCAATTATAGATTTATGCTCTGCACGCCCATTGAATACCACCTCCTAGATTTCCTCAATTTCCTTAACAGCAACCATCCCATCAAAGTAACCTAGATTTACCCCAAAAATGCCATGTACCTTGTTATATACCTATTATATTACCTAAAACTATTCAGCATTATGTACAATGCATATAGCCAATAACTTTTATAATCATTTTAAATAGTAAAGCACTTTTCAGCTCAGAACATAATCTTGTTAAACATTCATTATCTCGGTAAAATCAATTAGAAGGGAGCCAATCTCATACAGATGTATGGTAAAGAATTTTTATAACCATTTTCTTAATAAGAATGCACTTTTTAAACTGATTCTAAACTATTTCCGTAAATGACATAAGATTTAAATAAGGTTGTTTTTCAGTCATAATGAATTTTGTTGCATTCATTTCCACTAAGAAATCAGATAATGATGATCATGTTAAGGTGTATTTTGTATGCTTTTAAAATTTATCTGAGAAGATACTGGAAAAATAAAGAATTGGAACTTTTTAGATAAATGACCTAAGAAGACAAAAGTAGGTTCAGTTGAGAGAGAAAAATTCAGTTTATAACAAAAATATAACAGTTCAGAGGTAACTTGAAATTTAAAATAAGAAAAACTATGTTTTTGTGTCAACATGTGATGGCATCACCATGTGTGACTTTTAGAAATTAAACGAGAATAATTACAAGGAAATATGTCATGACCAAAAAGATTGGGAATAAATTAAACTATAACATATTAAAATTTCAGGGAAATCCAAGTAAACTTAGTGTTTCACAGGAAGGGGGGACTTTCATAATTCACCAAAGAATAGTGTTTTCCCGCAGGAATATACCATTGTTCTACGACGATTCAGCGAATGATAAGCCAAGGCTATAAAAAAAGCCAATGAGTGCAGACAGCCTCAAGCAGAATAGTTTTTGAAGCAGTCTGGGATAGGTTTCGGATAGTTTTTAAGCAGCCTGGAATAGTTTTTAGGCAGTCTCAGACAGTTTTTCAAGCAGGCTGTTTAGATGAGAAAAGCTCCGTGATGGGCAACGAACTGTGAGGCCAGGGACTTTGAAGATTTTTAGTAGTGGTGAAAAGGGGAATTTAGAAAATTTCAAGTGATGATCAGGATAGAGTACTATTATGCTATTCCAGGATGCCATAGGATGATCTTCGGGGAGGGGGAGAATTTTCTGAAAAATTGCCATCAGTATGTGTGAGCGACGTTAATCTGCAATCTGATCCAAGGAGATGATAATATCTATGCCTTATCTTTCTGCTACCTCTACTTGTACTACGTAAAATTCAAAAATATAAACTCTATTTACACAAGAACTGTTTTACTCCACAAACATTTATCTCTTGGGGTAATTACGAGGGATTGGCGATCATATAAAGAACCTATGCAAGCATACTTTAAAGGTACCAACCAACCCGATCAAGTTCGGTAAAAATGTCTGAATCCCCATCAAGCATGTTTATACGACTACCTCAATTTGGACATTGCCCTATGGCAACGTGTCTTTCACACATCTGTTGTAGCAATATCAGTTGTCATTTATTCAAAATAAAACATTCCCTTCCTTACAGTCTTGCCAGTCTTGAAATAACCGATGTGATGAAGAATATCTTTTAGGTACTCCAAAAACCTATAACTGGCCCTAAAGTTCCTCTTCTACCCTGCTGACATTGCATGCAAAAAAAATCTCTTGTGCTGTCATTCACCATTTTCAAAACATCTTCCATCCTCTAGAAACCAACCATAGCTGCTTCTTCATCACCCAGATCTCTTCATGTATAGATTCAGATCCTACAACATGGGAATGACTTACTACAGTCCTTCCATGAAATGCACACCCTTCTCCTCAAAATTATATTTACTGCCCACAAACATGCTTCGGCAGACCACGCCAACTTAAGAGCATTAAGGTCCAAAAATACTTCTCTTTGTGCTCTCCCAAATCACTACATAGATCCTTTTCATACACAACATTTCACTAGTTAAAAATTTGCATCCTGAATTTGGCCACTACAACACAGGTATTCAAATCTGTCAACAGGATTTGTGGGAGTAAGTCTAGGTGAATTTGATGGTATGTTCATTGTTGAGGAAGTCTAGGATGTGGCTTTCACTGTGCATCCAGAGCATAAGTCTATCACTGGATAATGTCCAGTGGACGTGCTACATGCCCCACAATGGAGTTCATATACCAACTTACCTGCCTCCACTGCAGTAGATCTTACTCAATTCTCACCAACAACTAGCATTCAATGAATGGCCAAAGGCAAACAGTCTAGAGCATTAATCAATCATCTATGTATCTAAGCCACACACTGGCCATAAATGGGATGTAACTACAGAAATGTTATTCTGGAAGAACCGGGAATAGGTTGGCATAGGATAGGACCATGTGAGTGCCCATGGCAGTGCCATGTATATGCTTATATTTTTTGCAATTGAAGGAGAAGTTTTTGGAGAAGATGAACTGGGCCCAGTATGTAAGAAAGGGTGTACTGGAAAGGCTGTGGGAGGGTTGCATATCTAGGAAGTGTTCCAGGATACTGAGTATTTGACAACGGGGAATGTGACATAACGGAAATATTTTTTAAAAAAAGAACATAATATTTCTCTCCTTGAGCAAGGATGAAAATTAATAATATATACTCTTAGAGAAAAGCAAGACGACATAGGTTGCTATGGAAATAAATACTCAAATTTCTTGGTATTAAAATAGATCAGAAACTCTGTTGGCATGATCATATCACTACACTACTGACAAAGTTAAGTAGTGCCACCTTCGCAATACGAACACTTTCTCTAACAGCAGATCTAGAATTAATGAAACAGGTGTACTCCTCATATTTTCATTCAGTAATGTCATATGGCATAATTTTTTGGGGAAACTCTTCACAAAGTAAAAAAGTTTTCATAGCACAGAAAAGAGCTATTAGGTTTCTGTGTAGGGTAAAACCAAGAACTTCTTGCAGACAACTCTTTAAGAAACTCAATATTCTTACAATGTGTTCTCAGTATATATATTCTCTCATGAGCTTTGTCATAGAAAATTTTAACCTGTTTACACCTAATTCACAGGTACACAGTTTCAATACAAGAAACAGAAATAACTTGCATAAAACACAAACATCTCTGTCATTAGTACAAAGAGGAGTTAATTATTCTGGGATACATCTGTTTAATAAACTACCTAATCGTATAAAACAGCTTTCAGATAATAAAGATGTATTCAAACAAAAACTTAGAGATTATCTTATTGGCAACTCCTTCTACTCCATTCAAGAATTTGAAGAAAATAATTAATTGTACTCATCATGACATTTGCAAAACTCAGTTGCAAAATGTATGTTTATTATTATTTCTTGTATTTGTAAAATATGTATGTATATATATTTACTATGATATGACTCATATTATGTGTATATGTATCAACAATGACATGTTTCACATCCCAGAGGTACTTCCTCAGCAGGGATCCATGGAACAAGATTGATAAATAAATAATAATAAATAAGGGATTGTGGCTATCGGTGTAGAATCGTAGATCAGATGCTTGTGATTATCATTGCCTAAAAGAACCTGCATCTTCGGAGATTACCCAATTTCGATGTAATCCCTAGTGGATTAAAATAATATACAATAAACTAGAATTGTTTGAATCGAAAGAACTGAATTCTTTATAACTACTTCATGAATCATCGATAATATCACAGGGTGGTATGTATTCGGGAAAGTTACAGGCAGAGGAGTGGAGACTGCAGATGAATAGAGAGGAATTGTGTGGTATCTTTGATAACAGAAGGGAAATTCTGTACATATAGAGAGAGTAGTTCATCCACAACGTCCAGAACCCATACGGCAGGCAACCTGTACACTGCTACATATTTTGCCCAATATTTCGAGCTTTATGTATCTTGGGAAGAAGGTATAGGGTGTGTATACGGGGATTTTGAATAGTGGGCGAGTAAACAAACTGTGAAAAGAGATCTTGTAAGAGACCCATGCGATAAGAAAAGTATTTGGTTGGTGGATTATGAAGATGGTGTAATTTGTAGTGTGTTGACAGTAAGTTGGGCGTAGGAAAGTTATCTCATTGCCTAAGCCTCATAATCACTGATCTATGACTTCCATGATTGATTCATTGTCATCTAGAGGGATGATGATATTATTGTTGTTCGTGGATACTTCTGTCATAGCTTGAATGTCCACAGTGCTGAGGTTGTTGGAGTAAGGAGTCGAGATTATGAAAGCGGGTGAGGGTAAGGTGGAAGTGTGAAACTCCTAGAACGGGAGGAGGAAATGGTCCTCTGGAAGAGGTAGAGGATCCAGTTGAGATGAAGGTTTGAATTGCTGTAGGCTAGACTCATCATCTCTTTCTGTAGTAGCAGCAAAGTGATACCGCCAGTGGAGAGAATAGTAGAATGATAATGAGCCCTGGAGCAAAACAGCATTTTCAAAATTAGGAGTTTGAGAAAATATGAGTCCCTTTGATAGAACCAATAGTTTAAGTTCTAACAGGGGAGTGGAGAAAACATTAACCACAGAGTGATGAGATTTAACTGAAAATGGGTCAAAAACTTATGGTAAAGCAACTGAGAATGTGGGAAAGAGGTAGGGTTTTGGTAATCATGGATGGAGATGGTTTGTGCTCTAAATTTTCATGTTGAAACTCCCATCCTTCACCCAAGAAACATAATATTTTCTCCTCCTCTACCTCCAGACTTCTTTTAGTCTCCACTGATCTACACAAATATCCCCAAATTTCAGGACTCCATTATCCTGGAAAACTTCAGACATATTAAAGCCCACAAAGCCTTTCCAGTGCATCCTTTCTTACATCCTTGGCTCAATTCATCCTCTCCAAAACCTATTTTCCTTCAAATCCTAAGTATATCACCAGAGATATGGTACAGCCAAGTGTACTTCCATGGCCCTATCCTATGGCAACCTATTCCTGGGTTGTATGGAGGAATATTTTCTGACCCACATCCTATTTAAATCCAGTGAGTGGTTCAGATGCATATATGATACATTTACAATCTGGACTCACAGAGAAAACTACCTCCTAACATACTCAAATCCCTTAACAACATCTATCTTATCAACTCACCTGGACTTACTCCCACACAAATGAAATATCTATATGTGGAAATTGCCTTATGGCAGCGTGACTCTCTCACCTAGTCAGACCACAACTTTATGCTGGGGTTAGTGCATAACAGTTATGACGAACTTTGGCCATTAGTGTGACCTAAGTATAGATTGACAATCGGTCGTCAACCAACTGATAACCTCAGTAGGAGAAGGTAGGTTTCAAATAATGTTCACTGTAGACCTTCTTGCTAATTTCAAACAATGTATTCTTTAAAAAACTTCACAACATAGAGTGCCAAATCTACAGCATTGGAATTCTTCTCCAAAAATAAAAATATTGCAGGTAAAAAACTGGAGCTAAGTAGCAAGCAAACCCCAATAACTGAAGAAAGTTCTATTACATTGTACCTATAAACACTTTAGCACTCTCGGTTGTTGATTATTCAACATGGCTACCTAGCTTTGCATCATTCCAGCCTACCTTGCTGACTGTCCACTATACATTGTGCTAAATCGGCAATACACCGAACGTGAACTATCTCCATGAGTGCTTCAAAAGACTGCCCCCACCACAAGGGTCTACTTACCAAATCAGTTATTTTTAAGACATCAGCTTTCTATTTTAGAAATTAATATCTTCCTAAGCTCTTAATATCTCAAAATGTAATTAACACATGGGTTTCCTGGTAGCTTATTCTACCTGTCAGTCCACAAGGAAGATTCTATTAAATTAATCCCAAATTCTCTTATATCATCAACCTTGGCACATTTTTCAATAATCATGATAATACATTTTGAAGATCTCGTTTATGTTGCAAACACCCTGAACTTCCTAATGAAACCAATATATCATTTTAACCCTCTTGAATTTCTCTCTCCTCTGAAATCAATTTCTTGCAACTACCTAGTTTATTTTAGATTTTGATTTTTTTCTTAATTAAAAAACCCTATTTATTTATCCCTAATTAATTAATTTTATGTTTAAAACATGCCAGAGGATGCTGACTACACCTGATGATAAAAGCTTTGCTGTGACTTTTCGCATTTACTAGTTATTTCAAATTTTAAATTCAGCCCCCTCTGACCTCATGGTTTAACAACATCAACAAATCAAATATCTCCTACACTAAATTTTACTAGGTATGATAAACACACTTTAAAATAATTTCCATAATGAGTTTAGCAGTGAAAATGAATTCAAGAAAAACCGTTGGGACTTGAGAAACTACTGTAACTGAAATTTCTATCTTTCACAAAGACAGCCTTGACATCGGACTCAGATGTGTTTTATTTTCTCCATATTACTTTAAAACTGTAAAAAAATGGTTTTAAACATGTTTTGCGATAAAATTGATAGTAGCTCGCAACTTTTTAACCCTTTTGTAACCAGTGGGAACTATAGTTCTCACTTCTTTGTTTTCGGCGTAAATTCACTGGTAATCATTGTTACCACGTCTAACTTGTACTCCCATCTCTGATATAGCGTGGTAAATATGTGTAGTTTATCAACTGGCTCGCAGAAGCTTTTGTATGTCTACATTCTTAGTCAATCAATGCAGTGGCGCGGTTTCTGAGTGTAAGGGATCCAATAATTCGACCGCAACAGCTATATTTGTATTCAGCACTTTTCTGTTTTGTGTGAAGTAACTTGTTTTATATTTGTCTACTTTCATTTTTACTAAGGAGACGGCATATGACAGTATTTAGCAAATTTCACTGAAAACCACATAAATATTGCAAGGAAAGTTAGTGGGAACTATTTATCCCACTGAACTGTTTGGGATGTGCAAACTGTGTAGCTGTAAAATCAGCATTTTGTTTATTGTGCGTTTCCCATTGTTAAGAATGCCTGGGCTCACACCAGAAGAGATTCTGAGAATTTTGCACTCCTTACCAGAAGATGCAGAAGATTCAGATTTCGATACTGACTGAGATTCTGATGAAGATTCAGCGAATACTTCACAAATTTCGAACAATGTTAGTGGTAACATTATAGTGCAAAGTGATGATAATAGTTTCGATTTGACAATAGAAGCTGGCAAAATTGGAAACATGTCAAACAGAAGATGCCGTCAACGTAGCACAAAGGACAAAGAAAAGAGAACAAAAGTAATGTGTAGCAGCTGTGGTGTACGTTTGTGTATAGCACCATGCTTTTCTATATTCCATAGTACATCACCATAGTGAACTCAAATGAAAATACAAATTAATACATGTATAAATGTAATATTTCTGATGTTTTTCGCACTTAAAAATAAATATATATTTTTTTAAATTCTGTAGTTGAGTTACTCCAGAGTTCAGTGGGAACAATAGTTCCCAGTAATTTTTTTGTAATTATAGACTAATTATTCACATTCAAGATTGAAACTATAATTTTAAGTGTGGTTCCTTAGCGCAATAAAGTGGTCATAAAAATTCCACAACTTCTGTAGATAATTTGGTCACGAAAGGGTTAAACTAATTTTGATAATTTATTAACAAAATTTAGGTTATATGTCAACATCTGTTTACCTGTTTACATCAAGCACACTAATTTATAACATCAGCTGTCATCCCTTCCACACAAAATATTCCCTTACCCTACATTAATGAAGAATCCCTCTCCAGGTTCTCCCACAGCATACCACAAACCTTAATACCCTGCTGCTCCCAAGCTGATTTTTTACAAAACCAAATACCTCATGCCACCCTCAACACTATTATACCCCAGCTACATGCTCCGTCTTGCATGTGTAGATAAAACTGTGCAGTGAAAAATCTTTAGCAACTCAACAATTGCACATCCGCTCTTTCGAGTTTGCGAGTTTGCACACGCTACCATGTTGCCATCCACACACTCCGTCTTGCATGCACAAACTAGTTTGTGCAGGTAAGAGCATACGCAAAATGGAGTGTGTAGCCGGAGCCTTACACTTGTCTTCTAAAAACCAATCATGCCTTCGACACCCATTTTTTGGTCTTCACTCCATTAATCAGATCCTATAATGTGTGTATGACTTCCTACGTTCCTTCCCTTCTCTCCAAAATCAGACCCTCATCTCCACAAATATGATTCAACAGACCAATCAACCCCAACCACCATATGGATATTCTCCACGGAACAGACCTCACTGAAAAATTTGAAGCTTAAATCTTGCTACCATGACCTATCCCAATCTGACCACAGGAGAAATCTCCATCAATGAACATGCTACATGAACCTCAATGTATCTGATAATCTGATATACAAAACTCCACAGCACTATTCTTACATACTTTACTAACCAGCTTTCAATCAGAATGAATAGCCACAAACAAAAAGTCTTCACTTGCAACCTAGGCCATCCAGTGGCAGCCCATGCCAGTTCCAACAATTCTAACAACACCAACAACTGTTGTAAAACAAGTTCTGTCAGATTTTTTTTCAGAATCAACCACCCTTGCTGAACTCTGCAGAAGGGAACTAGGTTACAAATATATCCTGGACACCAGGGCTCTGATAAGACCAGCAAAGCTATCACTTATTACTTATTTATTTCTGATTTGTAAGTTTTGTCATTATGGTTTAATTATTTATTTATTTACTTGCTTATTTACATCTAGTCTCATTACACCCACTATGGACAATTTAGACACCAGCTACTTGTTAACCTTTGATCAAGATGTGTAACATGTATTCTGTTTCATAAGGTTTTTTTTTTTTTTTAACTGCTTTACGTCTCTCAACAGCGAGGTCTTTAGAGACAGGAAAGGATGGGGGCAAGGAATTGGAAGGAATTTGGCCATGGCCTTTTTAAGGAAGCATCCCGGCATTTGTCTGGAGTGATTTGGGAAACCATGGAAAACCCAAATCTGGATGCCCAGACGGGGATTCGAACCGTCATCCTCCCGAATGCGAGGCCAGAACGCTATCAGTTACACCACCACGCTCGGTTCCATAAGTGTATTTTGTTTGAGAAATATGTAGTTTATGAGGCAGACATTGGGAACTTTCCCAGAATTTGCATAGGTGCTTGTAGAAAACCATCTAAACACTACAATCAGGATGATTGATACACAGGATATCATTTTAACACACCGATTCAGTGTATTTATTTATATATTACAATTACTATAATCAAATTTTATATATGACTATCTATTTGTGTGTACAATCTCAACTAGTAACTATTTTTTTTTATAGTTATCGATAGTCTACTTCAAATTATTCAACCCCCCACACTCACTACTACTGCCCTGAGTCATGAAGCAGGCCATGGCACACACAAACCTCCCTTTCCAAATGGCTCATAACACTCACCTAGATATGGAACCCGCATCCTCCCGAATGTTAGGCTTACCCACCACACTTGGTGACAGGGTTGGTGAAAGTTATGGGGGCATGGGGTGTGTTGCACATCTTGCAGCAGGATCTATTGCATGGGAGAGTATTTTGGCTGTTTGAAAGGATGAAGAAGAATATGTTTGTGGACTAGGAGTTGGCTGAGGTTAGGAAACATACTGAAACAACTTCTGGAAGGGGCAGGGAAGATTTTGGGAAGAATGGATCTCCTTTCTTTGCAGGTTTGCAGGAAATTATACCTTGCCGAAGGATTACAGATTCTGTTAATGGATTCGAGGCTTGGGTAATATCGTGTCCTGGACTGGACTATGATTGGTTAGGATGGTCGATGGGCTGAGCGAGTTGTAAGGTGACCTATGAAAGCTGTTCGTGGACCAAGCTGGAGGGTAGTTGTGGGATATCAATGCTTGTGGGATGTTGTTTGAATACCACATGAGGGACTGTTGCTTGGAGGATATATCACTACCATGAATGCCAAGACTGTATGGGAGGGAACTTTTGATATTGTACAGATGGCAACTATCAAAATGGAGATACTGTTCAAGGTTGGTAGGTTTGGTGTGGACTGACGAGTTGAGGTAGCCATTGGAGAGGTACAAGTCCACATTCAAGAAAGTGGCCTGGGTATGATCCAAGTGAAATTCAGCGTGTTAAATGTATGAAGAATGTTCAGGAAATTTAGAAGGTTGTTTCCCCATGCATCCAGATGATAAATCATCTATAAATCTGAGTTATATGAGTGGTTTGAGAGAAACTTTCTCCAAATTGTCTGTTCCAGGCAGCACATGAACAGAGTAGCATGAGATGGTCATGCAAGTGCCCATAGCAGTGCCACTGATTTGGTGGAAGATATTGCCTTTGAAGAAGTTTTTATTGAGTATCAGCTGGGCCAGCTTATGAGGAAAGATGTGCTAAGGAGGCTACTTACTGGAAGGGTGATGATACCAAAAATGATCTATGGCACTGGAATGTATGTGTACAGTGATGTTACATCAATCGTTATCAGAATGGAGATGGAAGGAAGAGGTAAGGGCATAATAAAAAGGCAGAAAAGGATGTGTTATTCACAGGGACATGTGTGGCATGTAGCAATGTCTCTAGGTGGTGTG
The DNA here is from genome assembly GCA_031002005.1 of Vandiemenella viatica. NCBI lineage: Eukaryota > Metazoa > Arthropoda > Insecta > Orthoptera > Morabidae > Vandiemenella > Vandiemenella viatica. Next base: position 274,553,187 of record JARYHS010011408.1, read on the forward strand.
CATTCTTCCAAGAGGGCCACGCTCCAGGTGGCCGGTAACAGTTTCAACTCTGCAGAATGTCCGCGCCATTGAGGCAGTAATCTTGAAGGACCGGCGTGTGCACCTGCAAAACTTATAGCAGAAGTTCAACATTTCCTATGGTGCAGTGTATGACACTGTTCATGACACGTTGAAATTCCATAAAGTTAGTGGTCGCTGGGTGCCTAAGAACCTGACAGACAACCAAAAGGGCCAGCGAATGATGACAAGCTTGGATCATTTAACGCATTATGCTGCAGAGGGGCATGACTTTCTGAAACGAATCGTCACTGGTGATGAGTTGTGGGCGTACCGCAACATGCCCGAAACCAAGCAGGCCTCTATGGAGTGGAAACATGCTGGTTCCCCAGTACGAAAAAAAATTTAAAGTGACCCAATCTACTAAGAAAGTGCTTGTGACTCTGTTTTGGGAACTGTTTGGCATGCTATTGGTGGACTTTGCTGAACACGGAACCACGGTGAATGCTAAGTTGCGTCGTGCCCTTCGTGATAAACGCCGCTACATTAATGCTAATGGTGTCAAACTTCTTCATGACAATGCATGTCCCCATGTTGATGCTCCTGTTCATGAGAAACTCACCAATTTTGGGTGTGAGGTGCTCCAGCACGCACCATACAGTTGGTACCTGGCACCGTCTGACTTTCATCTGTTTGGTCCCATGAAGAAATTCCTGGCCGGTTTGCAACAGATGTGGAAGTGAAATCAGCAGCCCAAAGATGGCTACACTCCCAACAGACTTCTATGAACAGTGCATATTGAAACTGGTACCACAATAGGAGGAATATGTTGAGAAAATTGGTGACAATGTATAAAAGTAGGTCAAAGATGTAAGTTAATTTGTGATTCGTTTGGTTGTGGTGCATATTAAACTTTTTGGGAAAAGAATTATTGTGCATTACTTTCCGATCTACTGTCGTATAAGGATTGCAGACTAGGCACACTCATGGTAAGCAATCTTCCTTCATACTCCCATTATTACTGAAATTTAAAAGTATATCCTGACGAAAGGTTTACTTAACACTGGCATGACACAACTACTTATAAAATTTCCACACTACATCGCACCGCATGAGACACGTGTCTCCTCCGTTCAATTTTCAGTCGAAATCTGCCCTTTTCCCTGTTTCCAGCTCTTCTTAGGGTGGGTACACACTAGGCGAACACATGGGACCGAACACAAACAGGCGCATACGTTATCTCAGTGTATATGTAAAAACGAAGGCGAATGAATGCTTCCGACCGCATTCGTTTGCCTGTGCTCGGTTTCGCTCCTAAGGCGGCACATCAAAGAAAAATGCTGACCACACATGTTTGGCTCATTTACAGTGTGTACGTCAAGAAGAATTCTTTTGTTGTTTTGCAAGGAACATGGAGCTGTCTATCTCGGATTCCTTAAAATTAATAGAGTTATATAGAAAAAATGAGTTTATGAAACCCTATTCATAATGATTATAAAAATAAAATAAGGAAACACAATGCCTGGAACGAAATTAGTGATATTATGAAATGGGGCTCAAAAGACACGAAAAAGAAAATAAATCTCAATTGGGATCCTTCAGATGTGAACGTCCAAAAAGAGGAGAATGATTTAAAACAGACTCTGTAGCTGATGTTATATTTAAATTGACATGGTTTGCTTTTAAAGGCATGTTATATTTGATGGATAAATTTGTACCAAGGGGATAGAGAAAATATTGACTTTTTGAAATCTTCGGACCGATCTTCTGCAATAACGTATGAAAGTCGGTTGACTTCATTCTGCAGAAACTTTCAAAAACTCCATTTCTAATTTCAGCTGTAATATTGTCTATCAAGTCTGTCTTCTATATCCATTTCTACTTTCAAACAAAGAAGTCATGCACCACAGTTGTTGTGATCTCCTGCATCTTGGTATTTCATTCATTAATTTTAATTTAATTGTGATGGAACACACGCTCCGGGGCAATTTCCCTACACACCCATTTTTCCCCTTTCCTTTATCCACCTACTTTTCCCTTTACAAATTTCAACTTGCAATTGTTTCTGCTTTTTGAGTAAATTATTCATCAATACTCCAGGTAACTTATTCCAATCCCTGATCTCATTACCAACAAAAGAAAATTTTCCCACACCCTTGTGCCTGAAATCGAGCTCCAGCTTGTGGTCTTCTCCTCCATGCATTACTTTTAATTCTTACACCAATATCTTTTCACACCTCATCACAATATACACCTTGCACACTCCTATGACGCTCTTCACTCTCCTCGAGTCTTCCAACAAATCCCAGCTCTTTTATCATATCGGTGTGTTTATGGTAATTTCCAAAGACAAATCTATAAACAATAATGTACGATGCACTAGCACTGATTAAGTCATCTTCTACCGACATTTTTATGGTAGCTATGAAAATATTTTTACCGCATAAACCACCAAACATGAAAGAATGACAAACAACGCATTCCTTCATTGTAATGTGGACAACAATCAAATGTTTAACAAACGCCGCACAGATTCGGCCGCATCCATTCGGCTACATGTGTTTGCTTGCGTTCGCCTAGTGTGTACCCACATTTATATGCATTTCGCTCAGGATGACGTCACAGTGACCTTTGATCAGACAAAGAGGATACTTATTTTCACTCCAATCATTCTGGAATTTTTATAGGTTGTATGCCATAATTTAACTATTATTTAACCTTATGAGATTTTTTCTTATAAGTGCTACAGTTTTTGAGATATAAATTTCCAAAGTTAAAGATTCCTATATTTATGATTACTCCTAGAATTCTCAAACCTTGAGCTAATTTTTGTGTAAAAACAAATTATAAAAATTCTGTATTTATTGTATTTAATAGTGAAAATGAAATTTTCACAATATGATGCAATCTTTTCCAAACTTCAATATTTATTTTCTCAGGAAATATTGCTCCTATCGAGCTAAAATAACAATCATTTTTTATCAAAATTCTAGTCTACTTGAGACTTTCACTAGTCCCTAAAATACTTCCTTCTTCGACTTTGCTTAATCTTATTTTATTGTTCCTGCATTGTTTCACTATATGTGATGTCAACATTGCGGGTACATGCCATCTTGATATAAAATTTTAATTTATCTTTTAATGCCTTAATTGCTGGAATCGACAAACAAAGTAGTTATTCTTAGTAAGTGAAATTTTATCTTTAATATGAATCTACTAAACATTCACACAGGAGCACATATTCGCTAATTTTCAAAGTTGTGCAACTGGTAAATATCTGTTTTTCATCTAGAAAATCTTTTTCTCATTTAGCTATTGATTCCAATTGAGGCTTTTTTTTTTATTCTCAACATTGTGACTTATAAATTGTTAATGTAGGTTAAATTTTTTTAAAAAAGATAACCGGTTCTGATGAAACTTCTTACACGTGTGAAATTTATGCTTAAATTTGTCACAACTTTTTAGCTTAATTTTCCAGATTTTAAGTGTCCGACCTCATTTATTTACATCTCTGAAAATGAATACAGCAAAAAAAAAAAACTCTTTTTAAATTTGACTACTTTCAAGTTTGACTGAACACTTCTTCTTAATGTGTTTTTTAACTCCACATGATGGAAAATTCTACTAAAAGTGTTTCGCTATAAATTTTATGTGTACTAAAGACCCTTTAAACTATTTTTAAAGACATATCTGAAAAATAAGATTATATGGACAGTAAGCTGAAACAAGAAGGCTTGTGGTTTTGGGGAAGGAGGGGTAGATTAGACATACATGGATTTCAAGCAGTAAGAAGTGAAATGGACTGTGGAGTAAGACCTTGGAGGGGCCCATTGAACTGTACATATTCCTGTATTTTATTTTTGACAGCAGGTGTAGGATCTTTGGTGAGGTGGCAGTTAAGTACTGATGTCTGATTAACCGATCATGGGCTTTAGCCTCAAAGTCACTTCATTTCTTAACTACTGTGGTTGAGCCCTTATCTGCAGGAATGATGATGAAGTCAGGATCGGTAGAAAGTTGTTTTCTTGCATGGGATTCAGTTGGGCTAAGATTGTTGGTATTCACCAAGCATTTCATGATACTAGTGGATAAGAAGTCCTCGAAAATTTGGAGGGGATGGTTCTGGAGAAGAAGCAGTGGGTTAAGTGTGGATAATGGTATGAATTTCTGGAGACTGGATTCCAGGTGGTCCTGAGGCCCAGGTTCACAGACGTTAGTGACAAACTGATACCGCCAGCTAAGAGTTCGGCAGAATTAAAGAGAGTCACGCACTAGGTTGTCATGGTCAAATATAGGGATAGATGAAAAGGTGAGGCCTTTTGAGAATACAGAGTGTTGAGATTCCGATAGTGATGAACAGCACAAGTTCGCAACTGACATTTTAGGCTTGAGTACAGAGACCAGGATGTGGGTTATAAAGGGGAAGATTGAGGTATGTTGAGGAGTTGACAATGGATGGTTTTGAGATCAGGGAAGACTGCACTATGATTGGTAGTGACTGTCTGGCTGGAACTTCAACAACGTGGACAGCCAATATCAATGGTTCTGGATGTGTCTACTGCTGGAATTCACTGATTGGTGTAAAATCTGCTGTATAAGTGGAATTACTTGGGGAGATGAGAGCATGACTATTTTGTTAAGGGTTATGAAGTGTCTGGAATGTTGGTTAACCAGATTAGTAAACTGTTGGAGGATGAGGTAAGGGTTAAAGACTGTTTGTAACGGAAAGCATCTAGGGAATTTGCAGGCTGCAACCAAATATCTGCAGTTTGATTGTGAGACCATTTAGGGATAGGTTTAAGGAGATATGTTCTTTTAACAAAAGGATGTGTAATTTAAATTTTAAAGGAATGGTATCTGTGTACAGACAGGAGTAGGCAACCTGTACGATAAGGTTAGTGGATTTCTTTTTGGCACTTAGCCCACCTCTCTCCTTGTTTGAATTTACTCCCAACATGTTCCTGGTTAGCAGTTACTCTTTGAAGCAGTCTCCTTCTACACCAATGCTCTACAATGTTTTCTAGTTGACAAAGACCCAAAAATTCCTATATTACGTGTATTTTTGTCTGTTTTATGCGTTAACACCTACACACATCTTCTCAAGGTAAGTGTTGGTTCATTTCCCTATCCTAATTTTAATACCTTTTCGATACTTCATGACTTATATTTCATTGTTTTATATGCTATGAAGCAGATGCATTAAACATTTGGATAGCAGAATAACCACCGCTTACCAAAGTAGAAGATTATTGTGATGAAACACGTAATAAAATTAATTTCAATTTACACGCACACAACACAAAAAAATTTGAAAAATGTCCTTCCTATTCGGGAGCCCAACTGTTCAATAAGCTTCCGACAGATATAAGATTAATTAGTAACAAGGGAGAACAGTTCAAACATAAGCTTAAAGAGTATTTATGTGATAAAGCCTTCTACTCAATCAAAGAGTATTTAACTGATGAATGAGGGAAGGAAAGGCAGAATAAAAAATTGTTTGTAGTAGTTGTTTGTACTTATATAGGATATTACAGCACATATTTGTCAATAACATCTAAAAAAAAAAATATGTATTAAACGATTTATAGTTAACTTAAGGCATAAAATTGTTAATTAAGATACGAATAATATTGAATATAATGTACCTTGACTTGTCCTAATTCATTATACAAGTTGTATGTAAATGATGTATAGGACCAAATAAAATGAATGAATGAATGAATGTACACAAAAATAAAACATGTACACATAGAGCAATGAAATTTTCAGGCTCACAACCCTTCTAGGAGCCCAAAGATTTCATTGTTCTATTTTTCTTTCTATGTGTCCACACCACAGCAGTCTTGTACTTTGGTAAGCAATGGTTTGTCTCATATCCAAATGTTTAATATATATTACTAATTTTATTTTATTGGAGAGAACTGCAACAAAACAACTTAGAATTAAGTTGTATTATATAGCTCACTGGCTTAAAGATGCTGCATCCTGAAATAGGGCTTGATAAAGCTGTAATAATAACAATAATAATATTAACTTTGCATTATTTTCCCTTTATTATCAAGTATCTACTCATTCTCTGCCTCTCCCACTCTCCCTACCACATTCATCTAAGCCGGGGGTTCCCAAACTTTTTACCCCGTCGACCCCTTGATACTATATTTGCCTTCTTATCGACCCCCACAAGTATTTAATAAAAACATTAAATCATTTTTGGCATTTCTGATGCTGAGCAATAAGGAGGCCTCCATAACAACTCAGCGAAATAATTTATAAAATCCATCCAAAAAAAAACAGAAACACGAGATACTTTCCACTATTATTATAACCTCAAAAAAATAGG
>JARYHS010011408.1:274560523-274646180 GCA_031002005.1 Vandiemenella viatica
AGATTTTAAATCAAGAAACTATGCAGTCAGTGTGTAGGGAAATTGCCACTTGCAATTAAATTAAATTGTGCACATATATATAATCAGTGCTTTCAGACCATTGGCTCAATATAATATTTTGGATATTAAAATCTAGGGAGGGGGGGGGGGTGTGGAAAGAAGGGTTGTTAGATTTGTCTTTGGAAATTACCGCAGAAAAAAATGAGCTTGGAGGGTATTGACTGAATGACAGTAGAAGGGTGATGAGAATCGTGGGAGTGGTCCAGGCGTCTGTTGGTTGATGAGGCATGGAAAGATATTGGTGGAAGAATTAGGAGAGGTGCATGGAAGGGAAAAGATGACCATGACCACAAATTGGTACTTGATTTCAGGAATAAGGGTGTGAGAAGATTTTCTTTTATAGGTGATGGAGTCAGGGATTGGAATGAATTACCACTAGAAATGATGAATAATTTACGAAAAGCATGAAAAGACTTTAAAGTTGTGATTAGTAGATGGAAAAAGTAGGTGGGAAAAGGAAAGTGGAAAAATGAGTGTCCAGGGAAATTGCCACCAGAGCGAGCCCTCCATCATAATTAAATTAAACTCTTTGAGTGTAATTTACACACACATTATGAATTTTAATTTTAAATTAGTTCACCTTTTTTGGTAAATTATTCATCAGTTCCCTAGCAATTTATTGCAATCTCTGACCTCATTCCCCATAAAAAAAAATTTCCCACTCCCTTGCACTGGATATCAAGTGCCAGCATATGGTCATGGCTATGTTTTCCCCTCAGTGCCGTGCTTCTAATTCTACCTTGTCGATCCTCATCATAAACATTCACCCTGTACGCACCAAGCACTCAAGTATGTTTTCGAATAATATTCAATCCAGATGCTTTATCTTATCAGTTATTGATTGTGTTCTGCAGTAATTTTCACAAACAAATCCAGCTACCATCATTTGCAACCACTCAAACTCCTGTATTCGATATCCAAAATGTGGGTCGCACTCTACACCACCCACTGTTTGACAAATGGTATTCATACATTAACCTGAAGCACTTCCGTTTAGACCTCTCCTAGCCTTTGCTTTTACCTATACAGAATTTCTTTACCCTGCAAATAATTTTTTATCCTCTGAAATGGTTTTTGGCTATTTAGCACCACTTTATGGTTCACTCTCTCAAATGGCTAGGAAAGATCTGGTGCTACATTATCCTCTTGTGCTTCTAACCTGAAAGCCTATGCCTAGTAATCCTCCACTAATCCCATCGTGACTAAACTCTCAGTATCAATATTAGATGCCAAAGATGGTGCATTAGAATTTAGAATTATTGGTTGGTAGCAGGAATAAAAATACTCAATGGACCTTAAAAGTCAGGGCACTATATTTTTCTCACATATGTTTATCACCTGGATGCTTTTACTGGTAAACTTTGTCAAATATCCTCCCCAGTCAGACAGTACACTGTTTTTATTCCTTTCCTCTTCCACTTATTACAATAGTTCTTATTTTTTGTTTTGATTTTTCTTCCTATTGATTTTATTAATTTAATTTTAATATGCCTAGATTTATTATTTTGGCCAATTATCTTTTGTTTTTTCAATTTTAGTGCTTTTCTTTCTTTTATATTTTTAAATATCATTTGATGTTTCCTCTTTGGTAGATCCTCTGGCATATCCTAATTTCTCACTTCTGATGGTCTTTCCAAAATTATTCCTTCACTACTTGTATCCAAATTACTATCACCCTTGCCGCCGGTGTCTTTCTGCTTCTGGTCCCCCCATCTTGTCCATTGTTTACCACTAGGTCTTCCTCCCTTCCTTCTGTTCAAGAGCACTAGCCCAGACACTCTTCCCTTCTCTATTATCATGACCTGCCCAGCTACTACAATTTTTCCTTTGTTTGTGTTTCTTTTAATGTGTCAATCTTTAATCTCTTTCCAATGTCTTCATTTTTTATTCTATCCTGCTTTATGACATTTTATCCACATCTCATAAACATCATCTCTGCTGCCTGCAGTCTGCTTAAATCACTCTTTCTTCAAGTACAGATTTCAGAATCATAGGTCAATACTGGTTGGTAGTACATTTAATGGAAAAAGATTTTGGCTTCCTTCCTTAAGTTTTACTTTCAGATTACACTATTGATGAGTGGTAAAACTGTACACTTTTTTTGTAATCTCTATCCTGCGTCTCCCTTCCCCACATCTTTCCACTGCTTCCCAGGTAAACAAACCACTCCACTTATTCTTTCTTACCATCTTATGAGTTCTTTCCACTGAGTGACACCTCATTTGATGTGCCAGTATTTCTTGACAGCTTCATTATTTTAATTTTTTATACACTTATCTCACAACAATGTTTCCCCATTGAAATAGCATATTTTTACAGTTCTCTTCCCAGATTCTGTTCTGTTCTTTCATACTATTGTTTCTAATTTGAATTTTCCCTGCCCCCTCCACTCACATTTCCACAATGTTAACACTGAGCAATGAACAACTGATATCCATCTCTCTGCTTGTCGCAGTATTTATGAAGAGATTCAACCAAAACATTGTGAATTGTTACATGTTCATGTTTTTGTTTCTTTCAAAATTATACTGTCATCTATAGTAATTTATGTTTTAAATGAACTTTCAAATACAAACAAGTACATGAAAAATAAATTTGTCACTTATCAAAGTAGGAGATAAAAAGATTTGGAAAGCATAGAATACAAACTGAATATAGTTACACTATATTTCAGGCATCACTTGTATCATCATTCTCTCAAAATGAATGTTGTCTCTGTGTTCATATCATTGATAAAAGAACTGGAATGGGATTCATTGGAAGACAGGAGGGTCATGGGAGTGTAGAAGTCATATATTGGTGATGAGTTGGAAAGATATTGGTGTGACAATTAAAGTAACGCATGGAAGGGAAAAGAATTTAAAAAAAAAAAGATGACCATGACCACATACTGGCATTTGATTTCAGGCACAAGAGTGTAGGAAGATTCTCTTTTTTAGGTAAGGGTGTCAGGGATTGGAATAAGTTACCAAAAGAAATGATGAATAATTTACCAAAAACATTGAAAGAATTTAAAGCTAAAATTTGCAGAGGGCAAATGTAGGTGGGTGCAGAAGATGAAACTATAGGGAAATTGCCACCAGGGCATGTGTTCCATCTCAATTTAATTACACGCTTTATATTAGCTTGACTTGTATGTATGTATATATTTATGAATGAATGTAACGGAATTTTACAACTCCATTTTGACCCACTTCCAGATGTCCGAGCAGTTTGAAATTTGGCACACATATTAAGAACCGGTGACAATTCAATAATTTCACAGCTATATCCTGCTATTCTCATTACTTTGACAGTAACAACAGAAAAATGGTTAAATGTTGTGAAATTTTGCAAATTAATTTTAACCCAATTCCAGATCCGAATTGTTTGAAATTTTGCTCATGTATTGATAACTGATTACAATACAATAATTTCATAGCCATATCTTGATATTCTCATTACTTTGACAGTAAAAACAGAAAAAATTGCACACGTTTTAAGAACCATTGACAATACAGCAGTCTCTTAGCAACGTCCTGCTATTCTCGTTACTTTGATGGTAACAATAGAAAAATGGTTGCATGTAATGGAATCTTTCATCTCAGTGTTTACCCGCATCCTGACGTCCGAATTGTTTGAAATTTTGTACACTTATTAAGAACCGATAAAAATTCAATAATTTCACTCTCACCGCGTTGTCAGAAATTAATTAAAAGTGGTTGAATGTAAAGGAAAATTTCAGTTCAATTTTCACCCACTTCAGAAAGTCCGAATTGTCTGAAATTTTTTACATGTATTGAGAACCAATGACAATCCAATAATTTCATATCTATGTCTTGGTAATCTCATTACTTTGACAGTAAAAACACTAAAGTGATTTAACCGTCTTATGAAAGATGAGGCTCATTTTCACCCACTTTCCGAATCGTCTGTTGTGGCCTAGTTGGTTAAGGCGCGTGACTGGCGAGCAGACATTCCCTGCTCAAATACCGATTCGGTTCACATTTTTGCGGATATTATAAATGGAAAAGATTAGGATAACCCATGGTTAGGACTTCAAGTTAAACTACACGTATCCTATACTTGATGGGATTACTGAGTTAGTCAAATGCAGCCGCGACATTAGTGCACAGGTGCGATTCGAGAAATCTTCGTCATTTGGCGGCCACACCCTTCGGAGATTTCCCGCCCAATATAGCCATCATCATCATCATCGTTCTCCAGTTTCCCGGGTGTGATTTACGAGCCTTGGTTGCTGTAGACGATCGTCTTCCGCTGTCTCCTATCCAGAAAGGTTTCTCTGTCTGCAGTCGCTTAACGTGATGTTTGTAAAATTATTATTATTTTTATATATCATCTTTCATTTTTACTTTTATTGCTGCTTCTTTACATTAACCAATACAATTATACTTTCATCCAAACTTCGCCGTACTCATACACCATCTCTGCTTCTCATCTGTTCTCTATCGTTCAAAGATCTTCCTCCTCCTGTACTGTCCAGAGATTTTCATGTACTTTTCATCTGGTAATAACGCTGCTTGGAATTCTTTGATACAATACTTAAGACATAATAATAACCCGATATAAAACACTTCCCATTGAAATAATATAAAACAAACATTAATTATTAATTATTTAAAACTAAGAGGCTGTGTATTCTTACACATCCCCTCGGCCAATTTGTCACCAAAAATTTGTCAAATTTTTGTGTGATTTATCATCACACCACTCACCCATACATACATTTTCAGCCATAGTTACATTCATTCACACCCCCGGTATAAGTTCAGATCACATTTTTTTTTTCTAATCCTAACAATTCCTCTGCTTCAATATTCTCATGTGTCACTCCCTCTTCATTTTCACTTTTCCCTTCGTTGCTTCTTTTTCCTTGTCCTCTCCGCCATCCTTCTTCTTTTCGAATTTTATAATGTTGCGGCCTTCATTATATATATCAAGCCCTCTCTTCTTCTTCACTTTGCCTCTCGTTGATTCTTCTTCTTCACTAACTTCATCACACTTCTTCCTTATTAAGAAACATCTCACCTCGTATTCATCTTCTCTTGCCTCCTTGTCAGCTACAAGTGTACAGTACTCCTCCTCTTCTTCTTCTTCTAACTCTTCTTCGGTATCTTCATAACTCTTCTCGTCTTCAATTTCCTCGTCCTCTTCAGTTCCCAAACCATAATTTCTGTCATCATTTCTAGTGGAAACAATAATCGTTTCATCTTTCCTTTCCATCTCTTCTCCTGTATTTTCCACGTTACTGTCCCACTGAACCATTCTCGCCAGGCCAATTACTTGATCTGATGCTATGTCATCTTTCTTAGTATCTCTAACTTTGTCTTTTTCCTCTATCTGTTCTAGACATTCCCACCATTTCACTGGTCCACTATTCTCACACATTGTATTGTTTTCTTCATCGTCATCTCGCCGATTTTCTCCGTTTTCTTCTCTCTCATCCTCCTCAATTTTCATTCCTAACTTGTCTTCGCACGCCCTTCTTACTTCTTTAATCCAGTGATCAGTTTTGTCTTCTGTTCCTTTGTCAATCGCTCCTTCAGAATTTCCAACAGGATGATCGGCTTGATTGTTATTATCTTTAATCAACTTCTCTTGACACTTTCTTCTCGTAAAGTCTTCATCAAAATATGCCGTTACTTCTTCCAAGATTACTTTTTTGTGTCTATCACTAGTGTCTCTATCTAACTTCATTAACATGCACCGTTTTTCTTGCTTCGTGGTTCTTGGCCCTTTAACCTTTTCGGCTTGAGAACGGACCGCTTCAAAAGCCGCCTTTAATTTCCCTTATTACATTCTACTTCTCGCCTTCTTTCATCTTCTCCCTGAAATCTTCCACCACTTCCTTTGTTAAAGCCTCTTGTTTCTCCTCCATTCCTTCTGCCATCTTCTTGTCGTATGTGCGAGAAACCTCTTGGATCGGTTACCGATCGTGCTTCGCCTGTATTTTGCCTCGTGTTCCAGTGGTGCTTGTTATATCCTGGACCCGAGTACTGCTGGTATCCTATGCCATTATTGTACTTCCCCAACTCCTTAAGCCCAGGTGTATTTTGCTCTCGTTCATTCGTTGCATCCCACCTGTCTATCTTTTCCACACCTTCTAGGAATTCATGTATGTTTTTCCACTGCATCAACAGTATTTTTTCTGTACTTGGCGCGGCATCTTCCGCTCCAATATTTCTATAACCTCATTCTGGGCAACGACAAATACTTCAATTCTTCAATAACTTCTCACAATAATCTCTCAAACTGCCCTGCTTTTGTAGGGTGCACTGTTTCTAAATTCCTGTTTCACTCGCCGCTGTCTTTCATCGGACCAATATTTTTCCTCAGGAAAATTTGCAAAAAATCCTCGTAACTTCTGTTACCTCCACCCAATTCACACGTCCACTCCAACGCCTCATTCTTCATCATCATCTTAACGTATTTTATCTTCTCTTCATCCGGCCACTGTCTTGGAAATGCGTCTCTGTATACTTCCACAAAAACATAGGGATGTATCTCGCCGCCAGGTACAAAACTCACTTCCGGCAATTTCATCTGCACTGACTGCACTACATTGTTGCCGACACCGTGCCCTTTCCCGTTCTGAATTTTGTCCACTCGCTGATTCAGCTCTACCCACTGATATACGGGCCTCTTTATAGCTTTCCACTTCTCCATGCAAGTTAACCATTCCAGATTCCAATTCTTTAATATTAGTTTGTACCAGTGAAATTTCATGTTTGGCTTCTTGAATGTCACTCACAAATTCACTGTTTATCCCTCTCGTCCAGTGCTATCTTCACCGACTCCTCGCGGTTCTGCTGTTCTATCTGTATTAACTTTTGTACCTTCTTAAACATGAAATCTTCACGTTGAGAAATATGCTCATGTACTTGGTCTATCTGAGAGTTTATTTCATGAGAAATATTAGCTCTTTCCTTTCTCCACTCTATTATCGTTTGTTGTTGATTATGATTCATTTTCTGCATTCGCGTTTTTGTTTCTATCAGTTCTCTCCTAATCATTGCTAACATTTCCTTTATGGAATTACTGTCGTCATTCCACGGGTTTTTCCCGCCGATGCCAGTTGTTGAATCATCATCACCATCCAATTCGGTAACTGCCCGCTCCCCAACGAATTCCGAATCTTTCCATCCATTGTTATTTACAAAATTTTCATCACTTCACAAAAATCACACAGAGAGAGAAAAAAAAATCCGGTGTGGATTTCGAAAAACGAGAAATATCAATTAACGCAGATTTTTGTGACTTACAACGCCGTATTATCAACCAAACACCAACAGCAACACGTTATCTGTACATAAATCTTTAAAACTATCTTTAAGAACAGTATGCGTAATTAAATCTTATGTTTTAACATTATAACTTTAATCAATTTCTCTATATTTTAATTTATATTTCAAGTCTTTACTCAAAATTAATAACTTTGTCTTCCGTTCACAATATCTAAAACTGGTTTATTTTTCTTCTCCTACCTTCCGAAGATTACAGGATTCTTTTGTTACGAGCTAAATAATTAGCTCTGTGTCACGGTCACAGTCGCCACGTGTAAAATTATTATTATTTTTATATATCATCTTTCATTTTTACTTTTATTGCTGCTTCTTTACATTAACCAATACAATTATACTTTCATCCAAACTTCGCCGTTGTACATACCATCTCTGCTTCTCATCTGTTTTTTATCGTCCAAATATCTTCCTCCTCCTGTACTGTCCAGAGATTTTCATGTACTTTTCATCTGGTAATAACGCTGCTTGGAATTCTTTGATACAATACTTAAGACATAATAATAACCCGATATAAAACACTTCCCATTGAAATAATATAAAACAAACATTAATTATTAATTATTTAAAACTAAGAGGCTGTGTATTCTTACAAGCCGCGACAAGGCAACCATATTTAACACCGAATTTAAAAATTCCTTCACTGACGAAAACGTGTAGAACATTCCCGTTTTTCCACGGCGTGTAGAATTTGAGATGGATCCAGTACAAATTGATAGTGTAGGTATCATAAAGCAATTAAAGCTCCTGAAGTGGGGGAAGGCGCTGGGTCCCGATGGTATACCAGTAAGAGTATTTTCGGAATACGCATAAGAAATAGAACCATTTCTGTCAGATATATTTCGTAAATCTTTAGAAGAAAGAAAAGTACCTTCTGACTGGAAAATAGTGCAGGTGATTCCCATTTTCGAGAAAGGAGATTGGAGAGATCATAGGAATTATTGACCCATATCTCTAACGTTTGTTTGCAGTATAATTCTAGAGCATGTCATATGCTCTAACGTTATGAAGTTTCTAGATGAAAACGAGTTACCTTACAGCAAACTAACACAGATTTCGGAAGAACCGATCGTGTGAAACGCAACTGGCTCTATTTTCGCTTGATGTAATGAAAGTTATTGATGCAGGATCACAAGTTGATGCTATTTTCTTGGATTTTCAGAAAGCTTTTGACTCTGTACCACACAACCGACTTTTAGGTTAAGATTCGAGCATCAGATTTGTGAATGGATACACAGTTTTCTAACTGGTCAGTGACAGTATGTCGTTGTTGATGGGGAAGCCTCTTCTAAGCTAGATTTTACTTCGGGAATTCCTCAAGGAAGTGTAATAGGACCACTTCTTTTCTTAATTTTTATAAACAATCTCGGTGACAACGTTAATTGCGGGATGCGATTTTTTGCTGATGATGCACTTATTTATAGGGAAGTGAGGTGCTCCGATGATTGCTTAGAAATTCAGTGGGATCTGGATGTTATTTCGGAATGGTGCCGTAAATGGCAGCTTACACTTAACTGCAAAAAGTGCAAGGCAATGCACATATGTAATAAAAAGACCCCATTTGCTCACGAGTACAAAGATAACAAATCAGTTGTTTTCATGGTTGATTCCCTGAAGTATCTAGGCGTAACAGTACAAAGCAACATGAAGTGGGACCTGCACATAACTTCCATCGTAGGCAAAGCTAATTCTAAACTACGATTCATAGGTCGTATTTTGAGAAGTTGTAATACTCATACAAAGTAAACAGCGTGCAAAACACTAGTGCGTCCGCATTTGGAATTTGGGATCCATATCGCAAGGGATTGATTAACACATTGGAGAAGGTACAGAGGAGAGACGCTTGATTCGTGACTGCTAGTTACAGTCCTTACGTAAGTGTCACAGAGCTGATACGTGGGTTGGGCTGGGATTGTTTGGCGGACAGACGACGTCGTTTTCATTTGAATTTGTTGGAGAATATGCGTACACTTGAGTTTTTTCCATAGTATCATCTTTGTAAGTTGTTTTCATCAGTAAAGCAGTTTCAGCAACATTTTTACTGAGTAGAAAACAAAATTTCACAGTTGCAAATTGTTCACTTAAACTTGCCATCATCAAAAATGAAACAATAACAAAACAGCGCTAGCAAAAACAGTCTCTGTAAACTAACAGAACAGCATAGGTGGCACTTAACTGCCAATGAGTTGCGGTATTAACGCCTTGCAGCAGAAATGCGTACTACACATGCTCCGCCCACGGCAATGCTTCCCATTTATTTTTGGGTACCCCCTCACACATAGTAACGATATGTTGTGTGCTAAATAGTCCCTCTGCAGAGAAAGGAGAACTATGAACACCTTTGTTACATGCTAAATACTACTTTTTTACAGTACCACCTACTGTCCAAATTGTAAGCACCCTGTATCTTCCCCACACTTTCAATCTCCCCCACTCAAACACTCTTTCACTCACCCCACAAGCTATTGCCACATTTATGAACAAGTTACAATGGTCTGTGGTTACCCTTTCTTTGTCTGAACCCTAACTCTTTATCCTATCGATGGCACTCTCTTTGTCATTGACACCAAAATTTGAACATGCCGTATATTCTGTAGGCGATTATACTTTGCTACCACAGTGGATAGTGATAACTGGTGTGACAATATTTAGGTGAACTAATAAGACTGGGCCCACCTCCCTTTCCCCAAAACCATCCACTCCATCTGTTCCAGGGTTATTTCATGTAGCCTCACAATTTTTCATCAATTCCACTCCCCACTCCACTAAAACTCAAGCCATGATAGAACTACTGAGGGATGAGGATAAGCTGATAAGGATTTAACTTCCATGGTAATGGACCAGAGTAATTATGAGGCCAAGACCCTGAAACAGCTATCTAAATCCAGAACCTCCACAATCCATGGATCCCGTAATTTACATTTTCCTATATTCAGGTGCCTCTTACAAGGGCTCTCAACAGAGTCCATTTCCCTCTTCGTTCCTCAGATCCGCTGTACATCTACCGTGTGCCTTTTTCATAACATCGATAAATCTAGCAATTACAGGCAGCACATGTATCACCAATGAACAGGTTGTAGCCTTTTGCACAGAATCTTCTTTCTGCATCAAAGACAACCTACACTTTCTTAATTTTCTCTTCACACTTCCACTCCTCTACTTTCAGGCTTCTTCCTTGTCTGTATCAATGTCACCTATTTTTTACGAACATCCTCCACTTTCAGAGTTTCAGTTTCCTGAAATACTTCCTAGGCATATTCACCACACAGAGCCTCCTCAACATATCCTTTTTCACATCATCAGTTCACTTCATTCTCTCTAAAAACTAGTTCACCATCAACTACCATGTTTGCCATCATATACACAACACTGTCATGGGTACCTACATGGCACATTTTACTCCAACCTATTCCTGGGCTGTTTGGAGGAGCAATTCCACTCAAATCCATCATGTGTTTCCAATATGTATATGATATATTTATGATGAATTCCAATAACAAAAACAACCTCCTGGACTACCTCAGGTTCCCTTAAAATATCCAGTCCTTGAACTTCACCTGGACTTACTCCCACACATACTTAATCTTTCTGAGTGTGAACATTTCAGTATGGCAAGGTATGCTTCACACCTCTATGTACATCAAACCCACAAATTTACAACTATACCTACACATCGACAGTCACTGTCCCTTCCACACTAAACATTCCCTTCCTTATAGCATTACTGTCTATGGCAGATGCATGTGTTCTGATGAAGGATCATGTTTTATGTCAAAAACCTAAGACAAGCCCTCATTTTTGGCTCTGCCTCCCTGATCTTATACAAAAATAATTCTCCCATGCTACCACCTAAAACTCATGATCTGCAACCCCATAAATTGACCTCAGCTCTGTGTTCCTCACTCATTTCTCTATTAATCAAATACTTCACAATGGGCATGAGTTTCCTCATTTCCTGTTTGAAATGTGAATCCTTCTCCCTGTAATCCCACCATTGCTGTAAATTGGATAAAAAAATGTGGGTTTGTATAAAAAATTAAGGAATATGAAGCGTGAGAGGGGCTGGTTTTTGGAAATTTTTTTGGTCAGAAACCTTCTCCATGATAATATATACATATATGTGCCAACTTTCATGGCAATCAGTCAAATGGTGTTGACAATAGCTTTGTATAATGAACATTGGCAAAAATTAAGTTGGTGGAAAGGGAGAGAGGGGTTGCAAACCAAATGTCAACCTATTTTTCTCTTTTATTTTCTAAGAAAGTATAAATATGCAAAGTTCAATCAAAATTAGATAAAAAAAAAATATATGTATTCTTATAAAAATTGAGGGGTTTAAAGGTGGAGAGGAGGTGGTTTTTTATTTTTTATTTTTATTTTTTTGGTTACAAGCCTTCTCCATTTAAAAATACATGTATGTACAAACTTTAATAGTGATCAGTCAAATGGTGTCAAAGTCTATTAATCCTATATATATATATATATATATATATATATATAAAATGAAAGGCTCTAAGTAGTGAAAAGGAATTACAAATTAGGATAGGGAAAGGAGCCACCACTTACCTTTAGATGATGGTTGTGGGGTGTGAACACACAGAAAAGACAAAAAAACAGTTGATACAGTAATTTTAGAGTCTAGCCCTTTATAAACAAGAGAACTTTATTGGGGGTGGGTGTTGTGGGTGACTGCCTCACATTATTTATCTTTCTGTATGGTTGACCTTTTTACATTTGATCATGCATACAGTAATTTGGAATCTTTTAAGCCACATGCTACATGGGCTATTGTTAGGGCACTAATGACCTCGCTGTCGACGTGCCCTAAAGCCACAACAACAACAACTATCTTACAGAAATACCAAAGGGGGAAAATTTTAGATGATTAATATTATGAAAATATCAAAGAAAATATTGTATGTTATCTCTTTAACTGTGGTGTGGTACTCCCATAACTGTTGAACTGTGTTACAGCCATTTCTACCAGTCAAGTGGTTCTTCAGGTGGTTAATAAGCAAATTCATGTGGCTGCTGGTGGAAATAAATATCTATCAAATAATGGATCCCATTTGGACTTCAGCTACTGAGGATGGTAAGTTGAAATGGCTGTAGAAATTTGTGATGCAAGTAATGTTGGTTTTATAGCAGTGATGATAAAAATCAAAAGGAAATAGATTGAAGGCAATGTTTCTTAGAAAATGACAAATAAACCACTCACTCAAGTTGAAAGCAGAAGGGCTATAGTGACACAAATAAAAATAAGACAAAGAGAATTACACAATATTTTTGATAATCCCTTAATCATGTGTATGTTATGACTTCACAGCCCCTCTTTGTTGATTACTGATTTTATTGTAGTAATTTGCTTTCAATATTTCTTCTTGTGCAGCAGTCTGCTTTCTATATTTCAATATATTTTCTTAGTTCTGGATTCTCTCATGCTGGTTCAAATTAGAACTGTAAAAGTAATGAGATATTCTGTACCCATTTCTATTCATTACTAAACCAATCAGTACCCATTACTTTTGAACCGTTACTCATTACTTTTGATACAATCAAATACTAGCATGAAGCATCACATCAAGTCACATCGCTAATGGGATAACTTCGTTACTGCAATATTGTTTTGTTACTTGTTACTTTTGATTCAATCGAACTCTAGCATGAAGCATTGATGGTCGCATCACACACGGGACAACTTCGTTCATACTTGGTAAAGTTCAAGTAAATTGTTTATTTAGTAAAATAAGTTTAGGTAAGTTGATCGTTTGGCTAAAACTTAAAGTAATTAGCACATGGATCTTACAGAAAATCTCTGAATGTACACTTGATTTACTGTAATGAACATTATAGATGAAATAATAACCTAATTTCAAAACAAACACCTGACACAAAAACCTGCCCTTTCACATGACTGTGACATATCTAGCAACAATAAATAATGATGGTTGTTTTTTAAAGAAGCCTGCTCAAAACTCTGCATACAAGCCTGATAAGATAATGGGACATGTATTTAACAAATATTATAATCTTATCAAAGTATTTCATTTTTAAATAGGAGGTTGCTCCACTGTCTTCCTTTACTGTTTTCATTTATTTTTGTAAATTCTTCATCTTTTTGTCATCAGATTTATAATTGTTGTTGTTTCGCGGTTACAACAAACATTCAGCATCAAAGCCAGTACAGCATTGATCACTTGAATCCTGCGGTAATAATACAGTAACTAACACCAGGCAAAAAGAATAAAGTCATTGTACCTATTCTTTGTGTATGTAATTCTGGAACACAACAAGTGCAGAGATATATATCACAAACTATTCTTAGACAACTCTTTTATATTGTAAATTACACTGTAAAATAAAATAAAAGGTACCAAATATTAAAATAAACAAATTTAATAAATGTTTGAAATCAATAAACCTCACTCATGTATGATCAGTGAAACAACAGTAACTATCTCAAATTATCCATACAAATTTTCTATTTACAAATTATGCACTATAAATTTTAATGTTAAACAAAATAAAAGCTACAAAATTAATCTTTACATTTTCAAAATTAGTTACCTCATTAAAAATATTAAAACTTAACAGTAAATAATATTAATTACATAAAAATAATGTTCGCACAATGTGTTTGTACACAAACATTTTTATGTGTAACGAAATGAATTCAAATCAAAATTCCCACAAATATGCGTAGGTATGTATACGTCGAATGGTGTTCAAACTTAATTCTTTTGTTCACATTCAAAATATGTTTTTTAATTGCAGTAGAACACATGCACGTGTGGGAATTTCCTCACTCATCCACATTTCTGATTAATGATTTTCATTTTAATCTTAAAATTCATTGGTTACTATGTCACATTATTTCTGATACAATTGAGCACTAGAATGACCTCGTTAATACTTTGAATAGTTCAAATAAATTGTTAATTGAGTAAACTAAATTTAGGTAAATTGTTTGTGCATTTGATTTACTGCACAGAATATTACATACTTCAGAAAAATACCTAATATCGCAATCGCAGCACACTTAAATCAACTAATTTCAAAACAACCATCTGCTCATTCAATCACTGGATGAATCATTCCAGCTCCCGCATGATATGTTATCGAATCAAACTGACATCTATATGACAAATATGAGGAATGAAACATGTGAGTTATGACATCAATTTGTGAGTAACGATTCAGTACTTCGAGTCAGACGACGGACCTGTTACTCAGTAACGAACACATATGGTTTGCTACAGCTCTAGGTTCAATGTTCATACATATTTATGAATCCATGATAAATTTTCATAAGGATTATAATATGAAGGCAATCCCAAAATTGCAAGGTCTCCAAGGCATTTAGAGATACAAAGTCAGTTTATTTTCTATACATCATTTTAAAGGTTGAACAATTATCTGTTTTTCTATATAATCACCAAAGTTAATACATTTTTTAAAATGCTGGTGACAGTTTTTGTGTGGCTATATACCAACTCACCACTACGGCTTTGAGGAAGTATTGAATGTCACCTTTCATCTCTTTGTCAGTGCTTAATCGCCTTCCGGATGAATGTTTGCATGGTCATGTTTCTACAAACTATGAAACATGATTTAAAAAATATATATATATATCTGATGAGTAACTCAGAACTGAAGAAGAACGTTGAGCATGGGCACAAGCGTTCAAGATTATAACGATGATCCACACTTCTCCTGTCAAAACTTAGTTTGAAAACAATTGTACACCCACACTACAGGACTTGGCACCCAGTGACTACAAGCTTTCCCTAAGCTGAAAGAAGATTTGGTTGGTAGACGTTTCAACACAAAAGAGGTGAATGATGAAGTTCAGTACTCCCTTAAAGACATGGTGGCAAGGTAGTATGATATGGGCATACAAAAATTGTCACAGCATCTAAAAAAAGGCATTCATCAGAATGGTGATTATGTAAAAAAATTGATAATTCTTCAACATTCAAAATGATGTTTATATTATAGAAGATAAATTGATTTTGTTTCTCTTAATGCTTTTCGGATTGCTTTCGTAGTTATATGATAAATACAGTTTTTATGGAATTATAGGGGATACGTTCCAAGGTACCGAAAAAAAAAACTAATTAAAATCAATTTATTAAGAGATTTTAAGCAACATGTATTAATTATTATTGTTAGGCTTAGGCAGTGTTTTAAAGAATTTCGTAATTTTTTTCTTGTTTTGCCACTTTTAAGCGGTCTTTCAATTCGTGTTGACATTCAGCTGTGGCATTAACAACTTGTCTTTTAAAAACAAGACTTCTTTCCATAGACGGATCAATTTTCATGAGGAAATCACAAAGCTCATTTGCCATCCGTAGACCTTTACACAGGTTTTTTTAAAATTAAATGTCACCATTTCAGTGCTTGTTGAAGCCAGTTCTTCAATGTGTTGAAGATTTAACATTTCCTCCAAGTCGATTTCAGTCAAATCTTCATCTTGCGATTCAAGCAACTCTTGAATGTCACTTGATTCTATCTGCTCAAAATCATTTTTTTCTTATGGCTTTAAGCATCGTCGACGTCGAAGTCATTAGAGGTGGTATGGGACTGGGGACAAGGAACAGGAAGGAATTCGGCCATGGCCTTTTGAAGGAAGCATCCCGGCATTCGCCTGGAGTGATTTGGGTTCAAAACCATGTCGTCCTATGCCATTCGCAACTTGAGCAATGTTTGAAGTTAAACTTTGAATTTGCACAGATTCTCCATCATTTCCGACAGTGAGATGAGGCCACAGTTTTTTCGAGCATGATTTCAATGTGTATAGCTTCAGTTCTCACAACGATTCTTGTATTGTAACAATGCATTATGCTATGTCAAATTTTTTCCAGCTTTGCATAACATTCATAAATAACAGAAATTGTGAGCAAAGCAAAGGGGACAAGTGTTATTCACTCAGAATTATTGCAACGAAGTACTGATAGATGCAGTGGCAATAAGATATTTTTTTAGTCGTTTTGCCTAGATAGAGTGACTCTCTGCATGTGCCAGCAGTACTCAAACGATGGCGACACGTTAGTAAAGGATATCGAATGTGCCGAATGTATCGAATGGATCCGCGAATAATAAACATTTCAAGCGACGGATACATAAAGTTGGCACAATTATTCTATCTGCGAATACTGAAACTGCGAATAACGAAACTGTGAATAAAGAGCTTTGACTGTACAAAATTTTCAAGTAAGGTGTATATATTTGAAAATTAAATGTTCAATTATTTTGATGCATTCCTTCTAATTCTATCCTTAAATGTACGCTATTGACAGACAATCAATAACTCAAGTATTGAGTTGTGATCCTCCAACCTCTCTCTCAAATTTGAAAGACTATTCTATAAACTTTTTAATGCAGATTCTATATCTGAAAACTATAATATGAGACAGGGTTAGGAAAGAACAAAATCTACAAATGATCTATGTGGACTTCAGGAAAGCATATGACTCTGCAGACAGAGTTTCATTATCGAACATTTTACAAGAATTTGATCTTTACTAACCATCAGTCAATATAGTAATGTAGAGCCTCACTGAAACAAAATAGAGTGAAATTTATTGGGGAGATCTCAGATGAAATTAAAATTAAAACTGGTATCAAGCAGAGAGGTGGTATTTCCTGAATGTTTTCAATTGGGTCCTGGAGTATGTAATAAGAGTATAAGAAAAGAAACTCAAGAAAGGTGACTCCATCATGAAATAAGATTAGGTTCAAAGCAGAAAGGGGTTGGAGTAAAACTATTTAGCCTTCACTGATGACTTAGCAACTGTCTTTTGAAGCACAGAAACTGCATTCGAAGACAAACCAACACGCTGAAAGAAGTAACAGGAAGGGTCTTACTTTTCCTGCTGTTTCTTTCAGAAGATTAAATTGATGATAGGTATTAAGGGTTAACAGACAGTACTCAACTCAGAGTTAAGTTAACAAGGTCAATAAATTTAAACATCTTCATGAAATATTTTAGATTAATGGGCTCAATAAGCAAGCAAACAAATCAAGAGTAAGAAAACTAGTACTAGCATACCAGCTGACTTACGATAAATATACCATAAAAGAATCTCTCAACACAGCAATCAAACCAGTGGGTCTCTGTGCCTCAGAAGGAATGTTTTATATGAAATAGGAGAATACGGAAAAGGGAAAAGCAAATATGGGAACCATTTAAAACAGAAAAACTAGAGTTTAGGCACCAGAGAAATAAAGATATATACAAGAAAGAAGAAAGAAAAAAATAGAAAGGAAAAGATATCAATCATAATCAGAAAAATTAAAATCAGTTTCTTTGGCCACATACACATTGAAACAATAGGATTTGCCAATACCTTAAAATAATAATTATAATAATAAACCGAGCGTTGTGGTGTAACGGGTAGCGTTCTGGCCTCGTATTCGGGAGGACGGCGGTTCAAATCCCCGTCCGTGCATCCAGATTTGGGTTTTTCATGGTTTCCCAAATCACTCCAGGCAAATGCCGGGATGCTTCCTTCAGAAGGCCATGGCCAAATTCCTTCCCATTCCTTGCCCCCCCCCCCCCCCCATCCTTTCCAGTTTCTAAAGACCTCGCTGTTAAAGAGACGTTAAGCAGTTAAAAAAAATAATAATAATAAGTAGAAAGAGGGGCAAATATAGATTCTGATCACTATTTATCCAGGATAAAAATTAAATTTACACCCAAAAGAAAATTTAACAGAAAACCACCAGTGATTCCAAAATTCAATCTATGCAAAATCAAAGATTCAAAAATCAAAGAAAAATGGGAAGAAGAACATGCGGAAGACTGGCAGAAATTTCGGACTAAAATAATCAAAACAGCAAAAGAACTAATACCTCTTCACAAAAAACCAAATCACCCTTGGTGGAATCAAGAGTGTGAGACTGCACTAGAAGAAAGAAAAATGGCATTTCAAAATTACAATTGCAACAAATCTGAAGAAATTTCTCGAAGTTCGCAAACAAACATCTAAGATTTTAAGACAATAACCTACCGAAAACGTTAAAAGAATTTAAAATTAAAATTTGTAGAGGGCAAATGTAGGTGAGTGAAGGATAGCGGAAAGTTGGGTGTGTAGGGAAATTTCCACTGGAGCGTGTGCTACATTGCAATTAAACTAAATTAAAAAAAAATTAATTAAAGCTGTTTTTTTTTCAATAACTAGCTTTTCTGATATTTTTTTCAGTTATGGAAACATTTTTGTTTTGCAATAAAATTCCAAAGTAAATATTTTATTCGCACAACCACACATATCACGTAAAAAATCAGTTATAGGTATAGTTCCTTGTGCTTTTGGTGGCGTTTATTCTGGTCCAGGCTGTATTTCAACCTAACAACAACCACTAGGAAGAAAATAAAACACCTATAGAGCATTTACACCGTGTAGATGTAGTGGTTTCGGTGAATTTTTTTCTGGTCCATTCCGGATTTCACTCTAACCTCCTCACTTTTGAGATACAATATCTCGAGAAGTAAGCAAGATGCCAAAAAAAATTATTCTTTACTTTCAGTTTGTCTGGTCGAGTTACATAAGAATCCATCATCAAATTGCGGTGCCACGGTAATCATAGAATCCCTTTTTTTTTTAATAACATATAAATACATTCCTAATCCATGAGTAATAACATGTATTTTTTTCTTAATAGCTTTTATACAACTACCCACATTTCGAACCATTTTCCTTCACGGTATTTCAGAACTGAAGTAGTTAGATTAGTAATGATGTATCTCTGGTGGTAATGAAAAATATTAACTTATTTATATTAATTTAACTTAGCTAAAAAATGGAGGACTGCCCGATAACCATGATGCCACAAATTTATATCGATATATAATAGTTAACACAGCTAAAATTATAGCACTAAGTGTAAACTTTTGCTGGGATTACATAGCTAAGCATAAGCTTTGGTGAGAATGTAGCTATGGACATAACCGAACTTATTATTTCTGTAATATTTAACTTAGCTAAAAAAAATATCTTACTTTTAAATTCGGATATGGAGAATATCACGATAACTGTTCTGCCGTAAATTTATTTAGAGCAGTTTTTGTTATTAATAATAATAATAGCATCTTTTTTTCTGATTGGATATTGGTTTTATTCTGACAATATGTTGATTCGATCAATTATTTATGTTTAAAAAAAGCACATACTAAAATTAATCTTACACGTTATGAATTATTTTTAATTTACTTCGTTTTCAGTGACACCAAATTACTAATGTCGTTATTTCACCCGCATATAAGTAATTACAAAGTTTCAAGAATTGATGAAGAATGTATTTATGTGGTTGTGACAGAAGCTATGATTTACGAAAAGCATCAATAGCCAGATTTGTGATTAGGTTAAACGCAGCCTGGACCAGAATGACAATTGACTCACTTTGTTAGATCATAAGGCATGATGGATTTAGTTTTATTGTTATTTACACGGTGTGGCATAACGTTTTAAGATGCTTAATTTTTTTTTAGTTTCACTCGTTCCATGTTGCTGTCGTCATTAATCCAAAGCACGTATGGTGATAAAGATTGCAGAATCTGGGTTATGAGACTTATTTAACAGAAATAACAGTTTATTTTACTTTACCAACAGCAGCCAAAATTTTTAAACACGTTGCTTGGGCGATATTAGTGACGAATATTTGCACTTTATAGCCACAAAATATATATTAATGGAGTAACGTACGTAGAAATATGGAAAGTTCCACACAAGTCATTGTGCGGAAATTATATTTTTACATGTTGATATTTATGGTAGCTGTGTTTCATACATCTTTCTTCAAGGAAAAAACTGATTTTCTTAACCATAATGATATGTAAAGAAGAAATATTGGCTTATTAATCTACAAAGTTTAGCGACTATTGTTCCAGAGACTGTTAACGGTCTACCAGAGATAATACCACCATATAGTAATTAATCTAACGATTTCGCATATTAACTAACCGGTTGTGATGCAAGTCAGTGCTTATTACGTTTAAATCGCATATTCCGTTTATTTTAAGCACTGTGGTCCCGAAAACTGAGTAACAAAAGTAAAAAAATAAAACTGAATCGAAAGTATTGTGAGATTATTGCGAAAGGAGTGTGTGTCTGAAGTGCACTATGTTTGGCAGCCCACAGTTTTCCAAATATAAAGGTTTTTAATTGTTTGCTCCTTCCCATGGTACACATAAGTCATTAGCTATTTTCCCAGATTTTTACTGACACCATTAACTCTAAAAACGTGAAAACCACATCCAAATTGCTGCGGTACTTACTGCGAAATACCCATTACAGTAAAGAGACAAATGCAGCTTGCTTACAGATATATAATAGTATAGATGAAAATTATTCCTATATTTATTTGATTTTCCATTGTATTTTTCCAGAATCTGTCGTAATGTGAAAATGTGGTCTATATATGACCTACCTGCAGTAAATCAACATTGTTCTTCTTGAGTCTTAAAATGAATTTCTGGTCTTTTTTTTATTAGTTTTGGCCAGGATTTTCATCAATGAATTCATAACAGAAATCCCACGTTAATTTGAACACTCTTTGTGATCTCCTTTCTTGTATATAGTAGTAATAAACCCAATGTCATTTCTTCAGGTATTGGGCCTCCATGTAATATTTTATTGACCAATTTTGTTAAAAGTTTTACAACTTTGTCACCACCATATTTCATTATTTCCCAATTGATTCCACCTGGCCCAAGAGATTCGCCATTTTTTCCTGTTCTTAATGCCTCAAGCACTTCATCTTCTGAAATTTGGATGTCATCACCTTTCTGCTCATTTTAACCTCCAACTACTCCTTCTTCTAAATGTTCCTTTTTGGAATCCTTTTAATATGGACCATGCTTCTTGTCATCTCCCAAACACTAAAATTCAAATGTTGTTAACAATCAGAGACAATGCTTGTAGCTGAAATGTCAACTGAACTGTTTTAACGGTGTATGAAAGCATCGTTTATAAACAAATTGGTATTACAGCTGCTATTCACTACAACAATCTAAACAATAGTCTTAGATTCAACCATCACCTGTGTCTAGTATCAACAGATGCATTATCAAGATTTGCTATAATAATTATTATTATTATATCGTTTAGCCCACTAAGGAGCACGTGGAACCATTAATTTGCACTGTCCTTCTTATTCTTCTTGCTGTTCTTCTTATTTTCCCAAAACTTCCTCATCCTTTCGCTGTGGGCTTGACGTCTCTCTTGTGTCCATGCATTTCTGAGTTTCAGATTTTTTGATGTAGGGCTCTTAGAGGCAAATTTATGTGAGGTGATCAATTGTCTATATTTACTGCATGTGGATGTCAATGGGTCAAGGCTGGCTTCTGCGAGGTCCTTCTGGGTTTCTACAAACCAGCATGCTTTGTTTTGTCGCGGACTGTTGACGATGTGAAAAATTTTCTTGGTAAGTCGTGAGTCATCCATTCGTCCTATATGTCCATAAAATTTCATGCGTCTTTTCCGTGCAAGTGAGGTGAATCTTTCGGTCAGTGAATACAGTTCTTCTGAGCTTTTGCGCATCCAGATGCCATCTTGGATTTTGGGGCCGAATATTTTTCTCAGTATCTGTCTTTCTATTTTTTCTATTCCTTTGACATTTACCGTTAATGATGATGTCTCCGTCACATACAGTGCTCCTGGAAGAACGACGGTGTGGTAGTGATGGAGTTTGGCTTTGGTGGAAAGCGATTTCTTATTGTACGTATTCCAAGTAATAGCATATGCTTTTTGCAGTTTTTCAGTGCGGTTCTTGTGGGGTTCTTTCTCAGTTCCAGTATTACCAATAATTTCTCCTAAGTACTTAAACTGTTTAACTTGTTTGATAGTGCCATATTTGGTCACGAGTGGCTTCAGGTTTGCGTTTTCTCATAAGAGATTTGGAGGCCGGTTTTGATAGCTATCTCATGAAGCTTCTCTACAGCATGTTTGGCTTCCTCGACAGTTCGTGTAATTACTGTTAGATCATCCGCAAAAGCAAGGCATTTTATGTTGATTCGTTTATCCTTTGTTCCCATGTATATTCCAGATATTTCTTTTTTCCATATGCTAATGATCTTGTGTAGTACCAAGTTGAACAGGGGCGGTGATAACCCATCCCCTTGTCTTACACCAGTTTTAATTTCAATAGATTCAGAGATTTCACCCATAAATTTCACTTTTGAAGTTGTATTTGTCAAAGTTTGTTGAATTAAAATAGTTGTTTTATTATCTACTCCATATTCATGTAGTATATTGAACAGCGTAGTGCGGTCAGTCGAATCATATGCTTTCTTAAAGTCTACAAAAGTTAACACTGTGCGGGTTGACTGACGATGTTGGAGTATCATTTTTAGGTTCCAGATCTGTTCTGTGCATGATCAGTGTGGTCGGAATCCTGCTTGGTATTCACCAATCTTGTGTTCTGTCTGCTTCTCCAACCTTGACCGGAGGGCACAAGAAAGTACATTATAAGCGACTGGCAGAAGTGAAATCCCTCGAAAATTGTTTGGATCGGTCCTGTCTCCTTTTTTATGTAGCAGGTGAATTAATGCAATTTTCCAATCTGCAGGTATGACTTCGGTCTCCCATATATTTGAAATAATAGCGTGCAGCCGTTCAGTCAGTAGTTCACCCCCGATCTTGAGCATCTCGCCTATTACTCCGTCTTCCCCTGGTGCTTTGTTATTTTTCAACTGAAGTATGATATTTCGGATCTCACCCAGTGTTGGTGGAGCTGAGTCATGGTTTGGGGAGGGTATCTGGAAATGGAGTCTCTCTGTAGGTGGTTCACAGTTGTACAGCTTCTCGAAGAACTGCTTCAGAATGTCACAATTGGCCTTTGTGTTGGTTTCAAGCATACCATCAGGTCGACGGAAGCAAAGACTTGTAGGTTTAAATGTAGACAGTTCTTCCCGGAAAGTTTTGAAAAAATTTCTTGTGTTGTTTCTTTTGAAGTCATTGTCTATTTCCTCTAATCTTTTAATGTGGTACATACGTTTGAATTGTCTGATTATTTTGGATGTTCTTTTCTGTGTTTCTAAAAAAATCTGCCAATTATCTGGTGTTCGGTGGCTATAATGTTTTTATTAATTTTTGGGTGATTGCTTACTCATAATAATTTAAAAGTTGTATATTTATTCCTACTTTTTTCTTAACAAATTGCTGACTCAGTGTTTGGTTTCATGAGAAAATTTGCTAATATTGAGGATTGTGGTGAACTTACTGATGGTGATACAAGTGAATGAATTAGGAATACAAGTAACAGGGAACAAAGAGGCCTAACTCCCAAGACAAGAAAGCATGATACATATTTATTCTTAGGAGGATAGTGGCAATAGAGGTGTACACATTTTTTTTCCTTGCCAAATGTCTCACCTCTATCATGAGTAAGAAACATACTGAAATATTGTAAGGGAGGTTCATGTTTTTTTTTTTTTTCTGGTGTTCATCCTAGCCCTCCTGGCTTCATTTGTGGTAATTGACAGGTTACTACCCCTGTCCTTCCATATATTTATCATTAGGATTCACTAGTTCTGTGGAAAGACTAATGAGCTTTTTGCTGTAAGAAAATTTTTGCCGCATATCATATGATACCAGACAAATTAAAATGGCACCTTGATACCATGCATCCTGAATACATTCGTAGGTCCAAAAAAAAAAAAATCAGCCATGTTTGTGAAAAAGCAATGGTTTTTTTAAAAAACCTTCTTTTTCATCAAATGCAATGCTTGCATTGTACGTTTTTTTCACAAAATACACATATACAACGAGAAACTCTACTTAGCAGCTGTTGCTTGGTGGTTGGTGTGGTGGCTCAGTGGTTTAGGTACTTCGTTTCAAAAAGTTTGGTCCTGGATTCAAATCCCAGTGAGGCCAAGAATTTTTTAGATTTTTGTTCGATCATATGAGCTACACAAGAGTGTTCTGTGATTCCAAATTAAATTATAGGTCCCAGAAGAAAGGAACTGGCCATCCTGCCTCTGACATACCTGTTCAGTATGCCTTCTTTGTGAGGATCCAACCAAACTCTGGATTGTGGATTAAGATATGATATGATTGTTTGGTGGATTACAGTTCCAACACATACCTAGTTCTTCACCACATTTTGGTGCCAGTTGACTTCAATGAGCTTTACTCATCATTGACATGATCATATTTGGAGCTACGGTTTTACGGCCACATACCCTTGCTGATGCCAAGCATTTTTTGCCTAATACGAGCTTGTACTAAGTACTATAGGGGAAAGTGAAGTGTTTTCATCTGTCTGTTTAACTTTGTCAAGTATGTGATAAGTTTATCTTTTGTTTTTGAATTGTGTAGTTTGAGTCAGAGATTGAGGAACATCCTGCTATTCACCTTGATGGCTGTAGAAAACTGTCTAAAAACCACAGCCAAGATGGCCAGTATTTGGGGGCCTGGGCTTTTGTCCGGTCCGTTGTACCTTCCCAACCCATTGTGTGGCACCTCAGTGCACTGAGCAGCACTGTTGGGTTGTTACAGCAAATATTGCTTGTTCATAATATAATTGGCAAAAAAAATAAAAATAAATAAATAAATAAATAAAGAGGGTTGATGTGCCACAATTAGATTTTTCAAGGAAGGCATAGTAACATTGCAGAGTATCCTCTGATATAGTAGTCAGTAGTTACTACTTGTTGTTCCTTAGCACGTGCTCCCTCTTGAAAAGAACTATTTCATAGATGTACAAGGGTAATTTGAAAGTAATAGGCCTAGCACAAACAATGGTATTGGTATCATTGCATTTTGTGACATTTTGAGTACATATATTGAGGTAACAAATATGTTTTCAGGTCAAATTTGAAATAGACGTATTGTTTGTGTTTTGTATAAATGGATAACCTGGAATACCATGTCATAATAGAATTATTTGTTTTGTATGGTTTATTGCTAACAGAAATTCATTTAAAGCTGGTAAAGATTTATTAGAAGTTTGCTTCTTCCCTGTCAACATTGAAAAAAAAAAAGGGTGGTTTTCTTTAGATGTGATCCTACATCTCTTGAAATAATCCACACAAAGGGTGACCAAAAACTGCAGTCACAGAAAAAATCATTGAAAAAGGGGTACAATATGGTACTGGAAAATCAGCAGCTAAAGGTGTATTACATAGTTGAAACTGTTGGCATATTAGCAGAAAGGGCATGCTACATTTTACATCAAGAATTAAAAATGAGAAAGATTTGTCCAGTATTGGCATTGACTTTGTTAAATGCTGTCCAAAAACAAAATATGTTCAAGTCAATTAATCAACAATGTTTTTAGTTTTTCAAAAAGTTCTTATAAATTTTGAGTGTCTGAGATGAGATTTAGGTCCAACTCTGCATACGAGAAATGATTCGACAATCAAAACAGTAAGCGAAAATCGGTGTCATTGACTAACCAGATCATAAAACCTTACAAATTGATTATTTGAAGAGCATTTTTTTAAAAAACTTTACATACCAGAAATGAAACAGCAATCAAAACAGTAGGCAAAAATCGGTGTCTCTGCAGAAAGCTCTCTAACCAGATCATAAAACCATACAAACTGATTATTTGAAGAGTATTAAAAAAAGTTAGTAGCATATTCTATAGACCAACTAGATAGGGGAAAAAATGTGAGAAGATATTACAAAATAAATAAACCATCTATCATGGAGACAATGCTCCTGCCTAAAGGTGCTTCAGCAATAGGAAAACTGAGGTTTCTTAAGTACCAATTGTAATATCATTCCTAGTCATCAAATTTGGCCCCCAGTGAGTTCCAACTACTTCCAGGAATAAAGAAATTTTTGATTGTTAAATATTTTTAGGGAAATGAAGGGGTGATCACAGCCATAGGTGAGTATTTTTCATTCCTTCCAGAATCACAATTCAGGGATGGTAGCCATTCTTTGGAGAAACTTTGGACAAAATGTATTGAAGTAGAAGGTTGATTATATCCAATAATTAATTTTTGAACTAGAAAATACACTCTTCCACTGCCAGGCTTTTCATCTTACTCTTGTATGTCAGTGTGTTAATGTAGACATTGCCACAGAGGCCATGATACATATTGTGGAAAGAAGTAATAGTGGTATGTTAGAGAAGACAGAACTTTAACCATGAATTAGCTCTTGATTTCAGGTGGAAGGAACAGTAATGTTCTCATTTGTGGGTAAGAGACAGGAAATGTTGATCTGTTTATCTTAAAAATAATTTACATTATAATGTGTAATTGGGTGTGTGAGTAATTGCCACTGGGACATAAGTTCCACATCAATTTATTACAATAACTAGCTTCCGAGCCTGTCAAAAATGATGTGTTAAAAGCAGAGTTTTTTGAGTTTACAGTGAGACAGAATACAGTGGAAACATCTACATTAACATAGGTACCTTGTAAACCTGTCAAAAATAACGGGTAGAATGTAGAATTCTTGCATTTCATTTCTCTGCTGATACTTAGCTAACTACAATTGTTATTAAATAATGCCCATAATCTTAAAAATGATCTAATGTGGTACATATCTCGTAGTTTACTGTATCAGCAATATTTCTGGACAGAGATTATAAGATAATATATACATTGATTGAATATAAATAAACAAAAAGCAACCAATAATTAATGTTTTAATTTAACTACCATAAATGTTTTTTTTTTATTGTAGCAATTTATTTCTTTGCAGTATTTAATTAGATAGAATTGGCATTAAATAATGTTCATAATCTAAATTTTGCAGTAACATCTCTGTCCACTAGTAGTGTGGTAATACAGGTTGGGCGCATTATTCAATGTTATGGACCGTGACCAACAGGGCCAACACTAGGATTCTCGGGTTCTTTGTAAGCGTTTTTAAGACATTTGACCCATTTACCTTCCCCCCCCCCCCTTTTTTTCCCAATGCTGGCCCTGATGACCAAAGTAGCCTTCTATACAAATGGAAAACAAATTTTATCTTTTATGCATCAACTTATAGAATGGTTTTTGGTATTTTCTCTCTCTACTTCTTTTCTGAGCAGTTCAACCAAAAAATCTGACTCGGTTGTTATTTTTCCTCCAGTATAGTTTACTCTCAATAAAGGTGTCATAATACATCTTTGAAGGACTAAATTTCCATGGGATATTCTTTCAATATTTTATAGCTGTTATTTAACTTTTACTTTTTGCATTATCATCTCTTTGAAATTTTTATTCATAAACATTTAGGCATGTTTCAGTCCCAATAGCTGCTAACGTCATATCTGACATCCCAAAGTGAGAACTGTCAGTGATTTTGTATGATGAGTCTTTAAATCACTGAAGTCTCATATGTAGCAACAGGATGCATGAAATGATGACAAAATTAAAATTTAAGTGCTTTCATGTTATATGTGGAGATAAGGAATTTAAGGTGGTAGAAAATTCAAGTATTTGGGAAGTGTGATAGAAGATATTGGGAGAAACAGGAAATAAATAAATAAATGAAACACACAAATGGGCACAGGATGTCATTGCATGTCAGATAACTGTTGTGGACCATGGAGTTTACAAAGAAGTGAAATATATATGGGTATTCGTATGTATCAGTATTAAAGTGCCATGTGTGATGAGAGAAAGGAATAAAAGTAAAATGTGGGCAGTATAAATTTTTTAAAATAAGAATATGACTGGAGCATCTTGACTTTATAATATTCAAAATTAATATCTGAGTAAAGCAGTAAATGAGGAACATTTATGGGACAGAAAATTTAGATTCTAGTGGTTGGACACAGGCAGAGAATGACAGAAGATGTGCAGTTTGAAATTGGAAGTAAAATGTCCTCAATGACAATGTAGTTATCAATGTTTCAAGTTTGAGATAAAGGATTGAATAGAACAACAGGTGTAGAGGAGGAGTGTTGGAAGAGCAGAAGATATTGATGTGGACTTCTTCAGCCAAATCTGGCCTGTAGCTGAAAACTTTATATCTAAAATTGTTTTAAATTAAATATTGTGTTAGATGAAAATTTATTCAATAATTGTGAATGTAGCATTGTTTTGGAATGCATAGTGAATATTTTGAAATTTGTTGCCTAATGGCAATATTCTTTTCTTTTTAATTATTTTTTGTAGATTCTGCTCCTCTTGATTTTGAAGGAAATACCTTTGTGACAAGAGATGAAGGTGGACTCTATCCAATGAATGAGGGTGGATCTGTGGAAACACAAGCATATCCCCCATATGTTGCTTCAGGAGTTCAGAGTTATCCTACTGCTAACAAAACACAGCCCAGACCATGTGACAAAAAAGTGGATTTGTACATTCTCCAACCTGACCGGCTTAATACTAGTGGCCAGTCGAATCCTCTCAAAGGAAAACTTACCAATTGTCACTCAACTGGATGTGAAAGGTAAATTTAAAAATTAATTATTTTTTTAACTACAGTTTACTGCATTTAAATTTAAAATAATGAATAGCTTTTTTAAAATGGCAGTACCTGAATTGAAATTTATTTATAATATTATACACCATTTAACCGTTTTCACTATTGCAAATTCATAATTTATTCCTTTATTCAGATTTTGAGCTGCATTTTGTTGATGTTTAACTGTGCAGTCAGTTTGTTCAAAGCCTCCGGGTGTAACACATCTTAGAATTTCGCATAGCGAAATTAGTTTCCTAGATAGCAAGTTCAATTGAAATGTATGGTACCACCAGCTTAAAGTAATTTTTACAGTTAATTTTGATAATAATTCCCAGTAATATGTCCTACATAAGAATTAATTCAAGTATGAACAGTAAATTCAATAGTTAAATTCATTTAAACAGCTGTTAAGAAACTTAACCTCAGATTTGAACATGTAATATCTGATTTTCATATAACTTTGCTAAATGAATATATTTCTTTAGTTCAAAAGATGTTTAGGTAAATAAATAGTCAGAAGATGAGAAAGTTTGTTGTTAGAAAATTTTACTTGAGTCTAAATATGTTTAAAAGTGATTTGCCGGTTTAGAATTTTGTCACGTAATTTTACACTCTAAAATCGAAGTATTCAGTCATTAGAAAACAGTTAAGAGGTCAAGTGATAGATAGAAAGTAGTGTAATTTTGGTTGAAACAACATATTAAAACTTTGAAAAGTTTCATGCATTTTTAAGGATCATTTTTAGATATTATTTGGTATAACAAGACATGTGCTTCATGAAAAAGTTAAATATTTCAGTCTTATTCGGGAATAAATTAGAAGAAATTATGTTCAGAGTAAAGTTTAATTAAATATAAAGATTTCTGAAAAAGTTTTACTTCAAGATATTAAAGCATTTACTTGTAATAAAGTATAATAGGTTTTGGCGCTAGAAACGCTTGGACAAGATAGTTCAAAATTGAAGCACATTCGGGAGGATCAATATTCGAAAATTTGCAATAAATCAGGGAATATACTTAGAGATTCCAAATTTTTACATTAACCTTTTTTCAATATGGAAATTTGTTTGAGGTTATTTTCAATTCAATATTCTGAATATTTCAAGTAGTCAAATTTTGTTTTCGAACTTAATACCACTTTCAAAATTAGGTAACATACCTTATTTGATAACAGGAAATAGATGAGCAATAGGAGAATAGAATGAAATTTGTTTCAGTTTGATAGAAGTAATATTTCGAAAGTTATGGCAATCACATCTTAATGACTCTTTTCTGGTGAAACTATTAAAGTTACAAAAAATTTTATAATAACTTAATTTAACGTTTGTAATAATATCTTGTAGCTCCCAAAATTTCAGAGAGATAGGATTGTTTTTGTTGTCAAGGTCAAATTGTGTGGCAAAAGTGTTTGAAACTGATCAGTTATCTGGTACGATTCGTGGGAAATACCAAAAAGCTTAGTTCCCAGGCTCACGCAGCAACGATTCTATAAATACCCCCTCAAGAACCTTGCCTCCCCCCAGTACAACAGCAGAAGACTAAGTGTGCAGTATGTAGAACGGTAGCTAGTTCGGACTCGTGGCACGGCAAAGTACAAACTTGCGCGGAACCGGTTGAATTTTGACGTCATGGGGGAAACTCAAGTTAAATAACTCATGTAACTAAGTAATTGTGGGGGCGTGAGGTTGGTCTAGCTCGAATGGTTGGTCGGATCTGCAAAATGTTCTTCGCAGAATTTGTTTGATTGCCTGTACAGTTTTCTGACTTTGCTAAATTTTGAAGAATACAGTTATCTAACAAGAATGGACTAGTTATCATCATTGAACTTTTACTTTTCCATAGTTTTTGGGTTAAAATCTATGTGGCGACCGCATTGTTCTATTTAAGTCAGAACTGTAGATCCAAGGCTACACACAGTTATAGCTGAGATCAACTGTTTACCTAACCCCCCCAAGGTAAAGCTTGTTCCTCATAAGGGTAACCTCTATGGAAAATTTCAGTTTATTCATGATTGCATATTCTGGTTGCCTATGAAAAGAAACAAATCAGCTATATATCCATAGATATTACGTATTGAGATCCATACTATGAATGTTATTCTTTTTTATTTGCAGCATGGTTGTTGGGCATCGTTATACAATACACATTTCCATGCTTCGCTCATTCTGTATTCTCCTTCTCTGTTTTTATTTGATGGATGTTTAAATATTTCCACAACTTCTTATACTATCAGTGGCAAGTAGCCTTCTGGTTTTACCAATGTTTTTGTTTCTGTCCAGAATACCTCATGTCATTCTTAGTCAGTTTTGTTAGTTGAGCTAATCTTATAAACCGTTGATGTTCTTTAATTCTTGTTTTGACTGGCTGCTTTGTTTCCCCTTTGTGTACCACATTGGTATAGAAATTTGTACACTGTTCTTTATGGCCAGCGATCTTTGAGCCATCTGATAATTCACTTCTTTTATTTATACTGTTCAAAATTGGTCTAATATCAGCATCTGTGGGTATTTGATCCATTTTGTTGGTGACATGTTTTACATAAGGCAAAAGTGCAGGTTTGAATTACAGTCTGTCTTTAGTCAGTGTCTGTTTTGATTCCTGTTGTTGTGAGAAAATACATGTCTGCTGTTGCTGTTGTTTTCAAAAACTCAAATAATATGTTGTTTATCTGTTTCTAGGCTTCTTTCAACTGATATCTCATGTGCTCAACAAAACATTGTGTTTGCCACTGCTGCCTTCTGAGTTGGGTGGTGATGTGACTTTGCCACTAGATATTTGTCCATGTGTGTTGATTTTTGATAAACAGATTGGGTTAGGTGACTATTCTGTTTTCTTTGTATGAACACATTAAAGAAAGACATCGTTCACTCTATTGCCATTGTGTATGCTGTTTATATGGTCCATGAACTTGATCCATTTCTTCTTTCCACGTGACCACACCTTAAATATTTCCTATTCATCTAAAATTGGCAATTACTGGTGAAAGCAGACTACCCATTGCAACACCTTCCAGTTGTTCATAGAACTCACTTTGCCACTAGAAATATGTTGAGGTGTGGCACTGATCAAATATATTTACCAAATGTTCAACCATTCCATTGTGGATAGTGTTCTGTGCTTCATCCAGAGATACTGTTGTGAAAAATGATGTTAAATCAAAACTGGACATTATTTCATTTTTCGAAACCTTAATGCACTCCGGAAGCTTGGTAGAACATGTGCAATGTTTGACATAAGATTT
Organism: Vandiemenella viatica; assembly: GCA_031002005.1. Classification (NCBI taxonomy): domain Eukaryota; kingdom Metazoa; phylum Arthropoda; class Insecta; order Orthoptera; family Morabidae; genus Vandiemenella; species Vandiemenella viatica. The sequence goes on from JARYHS010011408.1 coordinate 274,592,481, forward strand.
GGTGTGCCATATAAGTGGTCTTATCTTCATTGAAATGTATTTTGTCTGATGAATTAATCAAACTAACTATATGTTTCATTGAGACATGTTCCTTGTGAATGTTATTAGTCCATATAGTAAACATGGAGTTAAAATTGAAAATGTGATCCATCTTTATTCAGATTCGTTAATGTCAATGGATTTTAACAGTTTCAAGATTTTCTTTGTTAATTGTGACATCAGAGGTTTCTTCAATTTTCTGCAAGTTCTGTCCTTCAGTAGATCTATTTGTTTTTGTAATCCTCAAGGTCTATCTCCATAACAATGTTTTCTCATTCCCCTGGAAAAATTGCTAGATCTGAGTGTTGACGAAGCTATCGCAATACACATTGTTACATCTGGTTTTGTTGGTTTCACCTTTCTTAGCAACACATCAATGAGTGGTCTTATATCTTTAGCTTCTTGTTTTGCTTACTCTTGTAAAGTGTATTCTACCCCCATGATAATGGGACATTCATTTGGTGTCACAGCAAAACTGATACCCTTCTGCAGAATATTAATTTGATCTTCGCTTAATTCTACTTTTGAGAAATTCTTGACTGCATTACTTGGTCCTTCGCCAACTTTGCACTAATCTTGCTTCTGCTGTAGACATTCAAACTTCTGTTTTTGTTGATTAGTCGCAACATCATATTTCTTGTCACTTTTTCTGGAATCATGGATTCAAATTTTTTCACAGATAATTGGTGTGATTGTATCTATCAATATTAACTGTATATGGTTTCTTGTCCAGTTGATAAAGTTTTTGCCAAATATCATCGATAATAGCTGAGTTAACCCGCTGATATATCTGTTGAGTAGCATTAGTGAAAATAATAGGTTTGATTTAGGCACACATTGGAATCAGGTCTAACTCTCTGCATCAGAACAAAAAAGCCAAACTGGCCATCAATTGGTCTTTCTTGTGATATAAATTGGCCTTTCTTCTCAGATAAATTGTCCCAGCATATGCATCCAGTGGAAGTTTCCTGCCTGTACAGGTCAACTATAGAACTTTTAAATGTTTTTGCAGTTGTAAATTCATACCTTACTTTATATAAGCATTGATCTTTATTTTGTAGATGTTTAATTGTGCCAACGTTTCACCAGGAGCCTCTGCGTTTCTTCTAAAGCAAATTTTTGTTTATTTGTGACTATATATTATGGTTGCGAGTAAAAGAAAATAATGCCAATAAAGGATTTTTTGCAAATGAAAATAAAAAGTTTGCAGATGATATTTTTGTACAAAACTTAATCAATGATTATCAGTTCAGATTAAGACTATTCTAGTTGTGTTCAAAAAGTAATGAGAAATTTGAAATTTAAAGGATTATATTAGTCTGATTGGCATGATTTTTTGTTGTTGTGTTAGCAAATATGTCCTAAAAATATCAATACATTTTGAGCTAAAGGACAACACATGGTTTGATACAGTCGGCGATTTTTCATTTCTATAAATCATGGATCAGATAATTTGCACTAAATTTTGCTATAAAAATGGAATTAAGTGCAAGAAAGTTTTATAAATATTGTTTTTAGTGAATTTACAATGAGTAAAACATGGGTTTACGAATGGTATAAGCGTTTTCAAGATGGCTATGTAGACGTTGAAGATGAAAAGCGTACGGGTTGTCTTAGAACGTCAATAACTGATGAAAATGTGGAAAAAGTATAAGAAATGGTTATTAAACGATCACTGAATCACAATTAGAGAAGTTGCTGATGATGTTGGCTCATGCTATGAAATTTTTTCAACTGTTTTGGGTATAAAACTGTAAGGTAACTGCTGAGATCCCTACTGATAAGCGGGAAAGAGTAAGTTAGCCTGGTCTGGGTAAGAGCTGGGTAAAGAGAAGGTTACAAAGCAGAGAATACAAGCCTGCAGAGAAAGAGAAAGTTAAAAAGGGTGTAATAACTAGTAGAGTGAAAATTTTTTATTGTACTAGTGAAGAAGAAACATTCAACAGCAAAGAATGATTGTGATTGGCCAAAAAGTCCAGAAGTAGTGGTCAGCCATGGTTAACTGAATAGTATTGTTCTGGAGTCTGTAAAAGTCGGTCGGAATTGGAAGTATGGCAAGAATGATTGCCATGGTCAATTGATGTGTTATGAATCTACAAATGTGAGTGCAATGCGAATTGGATCCAAGCCGGTTGCCCTAATAAATATTGAATGGTGTCAAGAGAATTTTTGTTGGTAAAACCGTGAGCCATTAAATGCTGTTTCTAGTTGTATCAGTCAGCAAATAATTTCAGATCAAGTGTCCATTATTGAAAAGTTAAGTATCACGTGTCTGGTACTGACCGGCAACTTTAAAAAATGAATAAACTGCTTATAACTGTATTATCAGTGTTTTGTATACATTATTTTGAACTTCCATATTCGTTTTCAGTAAACTATTTGAAAGAACAAACTGTGTTTGCCATATCATGGGTGGTAGACAAATTTGAATTCTACTGAACATGTAAGACTATCATGTCAGTCGAGTACCGTACACTTTGAAATGGTGCACAGTCAAAACTTTCTAACAGTGTGTGGATAGCAGTATGTTAGATATGGAGAAATAAATTTCATATCAAAATCGATATATCTAAGAACTTGCACAGTATCAGATGCTTAGACTTCAAAGGCTAACTAACTACAAAGCTGAAAATTTTTATAAGTTGTGTTTTAAACTTATTCGCCTGATATTTATCGAACTTTTTTTTTTTAGGCCTTTTAGTGTACAAAAAATTCCAAGGAGCAATTTAATTCTCTTGGTTGTTGATACCCTGTGTCCTTGTGGGAGCAAGCAGCTTAGTATAATACCTCAAGAAGTTACATATGAATCAGAAACAGATTCATCACACTGTCGTAACAAACCTCAAGAAATGATGTACAGGAGAAGGCCTCCAAAATGCATAAGCTATCATCCTGAGGTAAAATAAAGATTTTTCTAAAAATTATCTTGTATTTTTTTTTCTCATTCTGAAACAAATAGATTAATACGAAAAGTAAATGAAGCACAGAATACTAACATTTTAATTTGTTGAGTTTCATAAACGGGATATGTTAAGAAAGTGACAAATGTGAACACAATGTACTATATTTCCAGCATTCCAGTTATATTGATGCTAGGATGAGCATTTTTAGTTACATATTTTTTCATAAAAGTACATTTTTACAGTCTCTACTAGCAATAGTTATTGCTTGGCCATTTTTCTGCAGTTCTTTCTTAAAGGTAAGCACCATCTGTCAACAACTATTTTATGATGAACTATGTATTTCACCCTTGTAGTAGGGGGCATCATTACTGGCTGTAAATATGTTGGTAGTGTTACATTGGAAAATTTCATTATCTGTATGCATAATCATTTTTGAAATGCATTCTGCTTGCATAGTTTGCAGTATTAGTTAAATGTTGATCAGAAACACTGATTTTTTGCACTTTCATTCACCTGGAATTTCTGCTGTAGTTCAGTATTGTGCTCTTATTGCAACTTTATTCTTGCACTGATTGCATTTTCAAATATTCAAACTTGTACACTGCTCTTCCTCTTCTTCTTTGTGAATGGATCATTTATGACATGCGGAATCAACATTTGTTTGCCACTCTATTAGTCAGGCATTGCTTCACGCACAGCAAATGGCTGAGCTTTCATTCCACTTACCATGTTTAGTGGTTGATCTTTTCCTCTTCTTCCTTGAAACCCCACATTTGTGTAATTTTCCTGATTTTGTTCTAGTCCTGTAGATTTGATGATCCTAATTCCTTCAGGATCTTTTTCTATTTGTTTGTACCAATGTGGTTGGGTGGTCTTTTTCTTTAAGAATCTATGAATTTTCTGAGGATTCAGTCTGAGGCGAGTCTTTTCAGGAAAGTATTTCACATGAATTTCACAGTTATCAGCACTGTTGTGGGCAATTTCCCCATGTTCATTTTTGAACCAGAGTGATGAAGGGGAGTACTTAGTTAACTTCTGCTTGAATTTTCTGTAGTAATTTCGAGAATTATATCTCTTGAAGTCATCTTCTATTTCTTGTAGCGTTTTGTCTTCATGTTGTTTACAAATCTTTCTTTTTGATTCTGTTACTAGTTTCCTGACCTCCTTCAGATCTAGCAAGGTTTTTGGATTTTTGCTGTGCGATAAATTCTTCCACACCTGCTGTCTAAGTTTTATGAGTTCATCACATTGAAATATCGATCACTTGTGTTTTTTTTACCTGGTTTTTGGTCCTATGCCTTCTCCAGTTTTTATTAATACTGTTTGGAGTTTTTGGCAATTTTAGGAATTTAATTTTAGTGCTTCCTATGTAATTTTTTTATTGCCTTTTCTGTTTTTTACATCATATTTATGATTTGGAGCAATCTGAGTGAATTTTATATTTTCTAGAATGATGTCTAGGGAGAATTTTGTGGGACTATGGTCAGAATCTGCATCTACTCCTTTAAGGATCTAAAGTTTCTTGATTTCTTCTTTTTTTGGACGGTAGATCATCACATGGCATTAACCTGATAGTGGATTAAGTAAGATTCAAGTTTTCGAAATTGAGGGTTTTTTCCTTGAAAAATGTTGATTTAAAAAATAAATTTTTGCTTTTTGCAAATTCCAATGAGTCACTTGCCACTTCAGTTAGTTTGCTCATTATAAACATGGCACTTATTATCATCATGAAACAATCTAAAAACTGATGGCACACAATCAGCTATATTAATATATGTACACTCAGAATGAACAATATAGTCAAGAAAAAAGTAATACAAGACACATTCAGTACAAAAAACACAATACAGTTCCATTGGAAACCAAAATCACAATGACTGGTACCAGTGATCAGGAACGTATGAACTGATTTACCAACAATGTCAAGGGAATCATCGAAATTTTCCAAACATTAAACTAGGCACTCACCTACTGGTATCAACAAGATCACATGGATTTTCTTCTGACTGTGCATATCAGATTCAGAGAATTTCTAAAAAGCAGTCCCATATTCAGAAAAATCTCATTTCACATGGTACCATTGTTCATTTGTCATATTTATCAGTGAAATATTTTTAAAATTCCGATAAAGTAATTAGCTAAAAATGACCAATTCAAAATGCCCCCCCCCCCCTGTCGACTATGCCTATTAGTGTTGTTGATGGCCAATACATATTGTACAGACAGGAGAATGTGCACTTATTAACATCAATACACCTATAAAGTCCAGTACATCTTATTTGTCCTGTTCTATATCCAATTCTCCTAGTTATGTGCCTGCCTGTATTATACCAGCATACTACTGAAAGGTATGAAAATACAGTAGGTTACCTTATATACAAATCCACAGTAAAGGCAGTTCATTGTCAGTTCATCAGTTTTACAAAAAAAATCACTAAAGAATAACAATTGCACACATATTCCATACATATAGACCAATAAATCACAATAGCTTGTAGGAGGATTTTCCTTAATAGACTCGTTCTTGAGTGTTTGTAACCCTAAGTGATGTACCGTGGATAATTACATATTATTTAATATTTATTAATTCTCTGGTAGGTACCTTACATGTTATCACAATCGTATAGAGAGATATTTTGACACTGCAACACAGATACAATAACACAAGCAATGACAATAAACTGGGACCATGGTGTAGGTAGCTAAAATAGGACATAGCATACCTAAAACCAGTCATATGTAATTTTTCTGGAGCACTGCAAGAAGTGCTGTCCCTCACCAAGATATAACTGATGCTATCACATACCATTAGTGATGTGTATAAGTATTGCAATTTTTCACAGTAATAATATGTACATTTTATAGCCTCATACCGTAAGGTTAAAACATTTTTTGTAATAAACAGTTCATCATAAAATAGCTTTTGACAGATGGTGTCAAACCTTTATTTTTAAATAAATAAAAGATAGGAAAAAAACTACAGTAATACTTCATTGCAGATGCCTATTTCAGTCATCAAACTATTAGGTTTCTCAGTGTTAAAATTCTATGATTTTAACACATCACTAATCATAACAAAAAAAAAATGTTTTTATTTTGTGATTTTATCATATTTCTTGTACACTGTTTTCTAATGTGTTTGGCTCAGGCAACTTTTTATCCTTCCATAATTACACACACACTTCACTCCTACACCAGTGCTGTGTTTTTTAAAGGCCTTATTTTATTTTTTCACAACAACACATACCACTCTTGCAACAAGACTTATTAGAACTAATATTCTGTTCCACAACCTTCATGAATAGTTTATATCAAACTTCATTTTGCTTTTCTCACCTGCTTTAGATACCAATTTAGTATTCAGCAACTTTACCTATTGTTCAAAACCTGTACTGCTAATTATTTGTAATGACTTACTGTTGCGATTGTTGTATCAAACTGTAAATAACAGATTCTTATTTTTTTCTTGTTTGAAACCCTTATTTAACCTGGCATTAAATTTCTGTTATTAATTCTAAGACAACTTAAGAAAGCTATATCCAGATTAAACTCACCAATTCCAACTTCTCTTACAGCCTGTCGTATCCATCAAAGGTATACACAACCACTCTGATCAGCAACCCGTAAAGAAATATTCTGACACAATATTTCAATATCCAGAATCCCCACACTTCATCACTGGCACTCAAATCTATTTCCAAGTTTTGTTCAACGATTTTTCATTAGGTCCTCAATCCATCTCACATGTCTTTGACCTGACATGCATAATGCATCTGTCCACTATCCCATGCACTGATTCTTCTACTAAAAAAGCCTTACCGTTTATTGGAAATTGGGTAATGTTGACAATGAAACTACCTTTGAGCAGTGAAAATAAGGTAAGGAAAATAACCCATCACATACCACAAACATAAAAAAATAAACACTGCAATATTTCGGTCATAAGCCATACTCATGTTGGAGTGAGACATACGGCAAGGGAAAAAATGAGTGTCTTTAATGTTTGTCCGTACTTCCCACCTTCATCTGTGGTGAGTGATAGATTATTTTCCCTATCCTATCTTATTTTCATTTATTGGAAAACTCATACATGCTGTTTCCTTCCTAATGTATATGCCTCATCTCATTTGTGACTATTCTATATTTGCCTCATGTCCTTACCACATAACTATTATCCAGAGTCTTTTTCATAAACTTTGATCTTCTGGCTGCTGAATATTCTGATTCCCCTATCAACAAGTTCAGTTTGCTTTATAGTTGAGTGAGGGCTTCAATAAAGCAGCAGCCCTCAAATTATCTAGCCGAGAAAATAATATTGGTATATCTCTGTGATTAGATGACTCCATAACCTTGAAATATAAATAGCATCTCCTTTATTTCTCTTACCTGTCACGTTTATTATGAAATAAATACAGTTGTATCATAAGTCCTTTAAATTAATTATTAGTCTGATCACTGGGTGGTTTCTTTTGTTCTGAACCTCCCCTGCCATCCATTTCCTTGCATTTTACTCCACCAGAAAGAAAAATTGTATGAACAATGTGGTACTTCCACGAGTCAAATTCAGATTAAGCAATTTTATGTTGAATATAAAACTACATGATTAAAGTTTGTATATACAACTATGATGACATTGTCTCTGGTAAATTACAGTTTTTTATTTTTTTTCTTATGTCTTCTTCTTCAGTAGAGATAAATGACAAAAGTAAAAAACAAGAATGCTTTAACCCGGGATCACTCGCGCCTATTGTTTACGAGTGATAACTCTCGTGTTAGATTTTTCTAACAAAGATATTTTATTACTTTTGGCTGTAGGTTCCATACAGAGATACAATTAGCAATTAAATTACTTCTTTACTATTATCAAACATATTATAACTACATATAAACATTAAATGAAACATACATCTTGCTTTAGTTTTAAATTCGAATTTTTTGCTTCCCCTTTTACACCTGGAAGCTGTGTCACAATATTCTGACGAGCTTTTTGTGATGGAGGGGCTTTGTGCTTGAACCATTTTGTTTTCCCATCCCTACCTAGATACATATCACGATTTTCAGATGTCAGGGCTACAACAGAAGCAGTTTCCGAATCGCTGCCAGACTGATCTGTTGCTGTGTCTATCTCATAATGTTCAGACTGTGCATCGGTATCTGAAGACAAGCCTTGTATGTGGATATATTCGTCCAGTGGTTCCTCTAGCCACATCAATAACTTTTCGTTTGACATGACGTTTTCCTGTAAAATTTTATATATTTTCACATCTGACATAGTATGTCATGTACTTGGTGTACACAACTGCTTCATTCAATATATAAAACCCAATAAGTATACCTTTTTTATAAACCAAGTAATACGTGCAGAATACACCCAGAAGAAAAAATTAACCTAATCACACGTCACTAGCACAGAGAAACAGACTAAAAGAGAAGCAAGGTGGTGTTTCACGAATGCACAAGGTACTGTTACGCGAGAACTCCCGTGTGAGAAATAATCTAACAATGCACACCGCTTCAAACAAAGTCGCTACCAGCAGGCTTTACTTGTAATTGAAGAGAAGAAAGACACGTGGAATGAATGTAGAGATATCAAAGAATGCATTGCTAGATCAACACTTAAATATCTTTGAAATATATTGTAATATTTCAGTAAAATCATCAATGTTAGATTTTTTCCCACGCGCGAGCGATCCCGGGTTAAAGTAATTTGAAGAAAAAACTGGGATATGGAAAACTTACCAACGTTGGAGCAGGAAAGTTGTGGACACAGCAATAATAATAATAATAATAACATACATAATATTTCCGGCATCCTATTGGTGCTAAACATTATACCTTACCACATAAATTAAATTAATTTCCTGTCGACTATTGGAAACAAAATGCTGGTTCAACGGGTGCCCACAAAATGAGAATAGAATTATATTGGAAATGCAAAGAGAAATGAAGCACATTGCAAGATGAGTTATTGAAATAGTAAGATGAAATGGTGAATATGCACTAAACCTTACCATGTGATTTAAATTAATTTTGTTTTGACTATTGAAGACAAAATAAAGTCTGTGTGTTGGTATAACTGTCCATAAATAAATGTCATTTTATTTAATTTTTTTTCAACTTATTCCACTAATCACTTTAACTGATATAAATTCCAGGTTTCCTTATGCTGACTGGTAATAGGCATCTTCAAATTACTAAATTTTGCAACTGCATCTCAACAGCACAATCATCCTTTACTCTTCTGCTCTCTGTTATGTCCTGCCACTATTCATCTCACTTTATTCTATTACTGCCTGCTTTCCATGTGTGTTAATTGCGCACTCCCTGCTCCTGCTCACTTCTCTGCATTGTTTACTCTTTGTCGTAACATGCGAGCTTCTTTCTTTATATCATCTTCCCATATGCTTTTGGACATTTGAGAAGAGAGTCATGCCTCTGACTATACTGTTACTTTTGGCTCAGATGTGAAATCTTGTAGCCGACTGTGTTCATTGAATTGGTTCTTATATAAGCCAAGCCACTGACCAATTGCACATCGGAATGAATATCTAGAGAAAAACAGTTACACTTGTAACCTAATCCATCCGGTGACAGCATATGTTATTTCCAATAAATCTAAGTACTCCCAAAAACCATCACATTGAGAGTTGTTTATAGTCTTTACTGTACTATAACCCTTTATGAACTCTGTAGTTGTGAAATACTCTATCAACATACTATTAGATTCTTCGGTGGTTTAATTTATATATATTGATTAATTAAAAAGTCCACCAGGAGGTTATGTTGAAGATTTGTTTATTGTTTTCAAATGAAGTCAGCGATATTCACAAGCATAGATACAATACAGAGATGCACTTCTGAGCCGTTGCAAATAAAATCTCTGTGAACTAACTGGATGAATCTCTCTGTAAAACTGAAAACTGAATGAAGTCAACTAACTGTTCTGTCCAGCCGATCTGTTTATATAGTCTCTATCGAAATTACGAGAATTCTTCAAAGACATCTGCCCAATATTTCTCGAACATTAACAATCACTCAAACAATCAAACATATTCAAAACAATCGGAATTAATACAAAATTAATTAACAACATTACAAAATGATCAGAAATGGTAATTAGAGATACTTAAATACAAAATTATTTGCAGAAATCTTCTCAAACTGTAGAAAATTGTCCTGTAGACATCATAACTTGCATTAATACATGGAATTACAAACATTTAAGAAATTCTCTTGCCCCACTCGGTTCTTAAACATATTAAATGGACTTTAAATAATTTTCTTTCATAAAACAAAGTCTATATACACTGATTTACAAGAAATTACAAAACAAACATACCAAATCATATTCAAGCAAACTTTAGCTCACTACAGATACTTCATACAGTACAATACTATTCAAAATTCAGGTATGAGGGCTGTTACAATACCCTTGACATCAGGTATCCTCTGGCTTTTACATCCAGTAAGATCCCACCATGAACTATCACAATTAAATTTATTAATGTCATTATCTTGTTTGACTGAAAGTATTTCACCTTTAATTACTGTCTCAAATGTGATGACATGACAGTCTTTTTCATAAATTTTGACCATCCTATCAACAAATTTAATTTATTTTACAGTATGGATGATTGAAAGGCTTCCAGAAAAACTGTAGCCCTCAAAGTATCCAGTTAGGAAAGTAATGTTGGTATCATTATTAAAACTACATGCCATAATGTAAGTTGTTAAAAGTTTCTTTATTTCCTTTTCTTTCACTGATGGCATATCAATGATTTCATTATCTCAGTTTGTGTTTGAATTAAAATGCATCCTGCACCAGGATGACAGCTGAAACTCTTCTGTACAGCATAAGGCATGAGGAACTGCATCAAGCATTATTTTATAACAATTCTATTTAGTTAAGCAACTGTAAACAAAGTGATTTGTCAGAACACTCTATTCCATTTCATCTGTCATTTTTGATAGGCTTAGAGGCTAGCACACGTATATTTTATTTATTTTATTACATTGTACTTTTTACAAAGATTATACTTTCACTTAATTTTCAAATTGTGTCATTTTCACCACTACTATGCTCACCTTGTCCACCATGTTCCTTTCTGAATTCAGTCATGTATTGTGCCTCAATATGGGCACATCAGATTGCCTTGCCATGTGTCTCATCCCGGTACATAAATAATGTTTTATAGCAATGTATTGTAAAGTGTCGATAGCAGTCCTCTTCCCTTCATATACATTAAGCGATGCGTTTACTTTCTCAGTCTTTCCTTATTTTCATTTCTTTAAAGCATTTTCATTCTCCTTATTATCAGCAGAAATAAATAAGGGAATAGAGATTACCACAGAGCACTAGTATGACATAGTATCTGTGAAAACATGATCAGAGCATGTTTATTTATTTATTTTTATTTTATGTTTTTGGCTAAGCCTCTTTTCAACAGTAGAATTACACACAAATATTTCCTCCCCTTCAACAGTTACCATCCCTACGATGGGTGCCAGCAGGTTTACTTTAAGGGAGATGCATCTGTATCTTTTTTTATACATTATATAAGATAGGATAGGGAAAATAAACAGTTACCCGTCACTTACCACAGATGAAGGCAGGAGGGCGAGACACGTAAAAACACAAAAACAAAAGAATTACACAATATTTCGACTTTAGTCTTACTCATGTAGGAGGCGAGACATATGGCAGGGGGAAAGATGTGGTCACATCCGAGTCCGCCACATGAATGAAGCACAGGCGGAAAATGCGTGGTAGTAGAAGAATTGCCGGGAGGGGGGGGGGGGGGAATAGGCTTGACCAGCGATAAAAGTGAAACAAATCAATATAATCTCTGTGTAGTTTAGTTCAAAAAGTTATAATTGAAAATAAAGGGAGATAGAAGAATTTAAAAAATATATATATATACAAAAAAAAATTATGTATATATAAAAAATAAATAAATAAATAACCGACTGTAAAATGAAATGAGAGATGGCAAGTGACAGGTTTAACATGGGTTTAGGCCAGGGGTGTGTCTGGTGTCAAGGATATGTTGATAGGCTAGTTCCCATCTGCGGAGTTCTGAAGGAGTGGTGGTATTTGGAAAAACTCTAATAGCTCTGACTGTGAAACAGGTGTTGAGGTTGTTTGAATTATGGAAGTTCGCATGAATTGCCACGGGATGGTCTGGGTTGGAAGTATAAACTGTTTGCCTGTGGTAATTCATTCTGTAGGAAAGTTGTTGAGTGGTGAGACCAATGTAAGAGGCAGTGCAGTGGATGCAGGTGAGTTGGTAAATAAGGTGAGTGGTAGCACATGTGGCATGTCCAATTATAGGGAAAGATTTGCCTGTGACAGGATTGGAGTAAGTAGTGGTGGCAGGGTGCATGTTTCAAGTTTTACAGCGGGGTCTGTTACACGGGAAAGATCCCTGTGGAGGTCTTGGGGAGTCGGCAGGTATATACTTGTGGACCAAGATGTTGTACAGATTGGGCCGACTCCCCAAGACCTCCACAGGGATCTTTCCCGTGTAACAGACCCCGCTGTAAAACTTGCAACATGCACCGTGCCACCACTACTTACTCTAATCCTGTCACAGGTGAATCTTTCCCTATAATTGAACATGCCACATATGCTACCACTCACCTTATTTACCAACTCACCTGCATCCACTGCACTGCCTCTTACATTGGTCTCACCACTCAACAACTTTCCTACAGAATGAATGGCCACAGGCAAACAGTTTATACTTCCAACCCAGACCATCCCATGGCAATTCATGCGAACTTCCATAATTCAAACAACCTCAACACCTGTTTCACAGTGAGCTATTAGAGTTTTTCCAAATACCACCACCCCTTCAGAACTCCGCATATGGGAACTAGCCTGTCAACATATCCTTGACACCAGACACAACCCTGGCCTAAACCTACGTTAAACCTGTCACTTGACATCTCTCATTTCATTTTACAGTCGGTTATTTATTTATTATATATATATAATTTTTTTGTATATATATATATATTTTTTAAATTCTTCTATCTCCCTTTATTTTCAATTATAACTTTTTGAACTAAACTACACAGAGATTATATTGATTTGTTTCACTTTTATCGCTGGTCAAGCCTATTCCCCCCCCCCCCCCCCCCTTCCCGGCAATTCTTTCACTACCACGCATTTTCCGCCTGTGCTTCATTCATGTGGTGGGCTCGAATGTGACCACATCTTTCCCCCTGCCATATGTCTCGCCTCCTACATGAGTAAGACTAAAGTCGAAATATTGTGTAATTCTTTTGTTTTTGTGTTTTTACGTGTCTCGCCCTCCTGCCTTCATCTGTGGTAAGTGACGGGTAACTGTTTATTTTCCTTATCCTATCTTATTTTCAGTGCCTCGTGGCAGTTTCTTTGTTTCCTTTATCCAATTTATACATTATATATAACACTTATTACTTATTAACTAATAATACTGAATTTATGGATAAGAAGTTGAAAATTTTGACATTACTATTCAAACAGTGAATCTAATAATAAAATTTTTGTTTCTTAATCAAGTCTCACTACTAACCAGCAGTTCATCAGTAGGAACTAACTTCCGTGACTTAAACAGAACATCACATTAATAATGCCCATGTTAATTCTAATAATATATCAACCTCAATAAATGCTTCATTGCTAGGAATGTCAAAATTTTCCAATGAATGAACACAGCTTATGAACACTGTAGAGCGGAATTATTTCACCAATATGTCCTTGATGTAACTCATCAGCTACGTACAACTTTTGGGAAGCACCTTCTTACCAGTATATGAGTCAGTTCTTTTTTTGTTAAAATTTAAAATTAACAAATTAACTTGATTTCTATATACATGCTGTTTTCTCCATTTTTATTATGTTTGCAGTTTATTACCATTTCTAGTGGAATTACATTTCTGAAATTTTTGTTTCTTCATTTTGTATCCTCATTTCGCTACTGTCTCCACTTCGCTACCATCTCTGTCTCCAATGGTCAGCAGTATATTCAGCTTATTAATTTTATAGGGTTAAATATACTACACATCTACCAATCTTGCCATATGCTTTATTTCTCTCACACAGGCATTACCCAAGATGTTGTATAAATGTGTTTGTCCTTACTTTTATGTTCTGACAGCACTTCTGCATCCAAGTTTGGTAATTTTTAGAATTAATTTACTTTTGCTTTGTTTTCAGTAAAGATTCAGATACAGAGAAAGAAAGTTGGATCTTAGCATGGTGATTGAATCTGGAAGATGAATGCACTAGTTGATTTTGATAAACCTCAAAAGTTTTAAGCCTATCTATCAATAACAATAAAAATAATATTTTAAGTTGGTTTGGAAGTTCTATATCTTATTGTGGCAGCTACTGTATTATGTATTATAAAGTCAAGCTCTTAAAAAAGTGTAGGTGGAATGTAAGTGTTGTTTGGGTGGGAGTTTTGAGGAGAAGTATGATGTGAAACTGAAGGGAGAAACAAAATGATAGGCCAGTTAGATAAGTGATATTAATATCTACTCACTGTCAGTTTTATCAAACCTAATTCAGAAGACATGATGGAAAACTATATAATTACGAAGTCTTTCTCGGCGTTGAGAATTCAAATAATGCTCTCGGGTGACTAGCCGAGTTATAGAAGTGTTATAATAAGCACACAACATTACGGCGCACTGATTCGTCGGCGCCATCTTCTGGTGAAGTGAGGTCAGGAACATGCGAAGCTGCTGAGCTAGACCAGATTCCCGCTGCTAACCTCTGATTGGTCGGCTGTGGAACCAGTCGTAGCAGGGGTCAAATCTCGTTGCGGCTTGAATCGATGCCAAGGTGGAGTTACGGCTAGATTTGATGTCCTTTTTCACATGACATATAGCGGATGGGCTTAAAATCACCGCTCCTTCAAAGAAGATATCCGAAAACAAAGCCTTCACGATAAATATTGTGTGCTTATTATAACACTTCTATAACTCGGCTAGTCACCCGAGAGCATTATTTGAATTCTCAACGCCGAGAAAGACTTCGTAATTATATATTTTACCTCTACGGGGAGGATATTTATTGTAAAGTCAAGCAGCTGGAGAAGTTACGCAAGAGAAAATCCAGACTTCTCAGCGCGCTTGCCTTTCTTCAGCGCTGCAGGGACCAGGACATCGTCCCACGGTTTGCTGAGATTCGGCACCCGATTGACTCTTTCGCAGCGAAGAAAATTCTGCGGCGGGCCAGCTTGGCTCTAGTGCGGGAAAGGATACGGTATACCAGGCGTGAACTAGACACGGTGTCTAAAGCACTTTTTGCCGTCCACCTGTTTCTATCAAACCACATGCACCGTGACGTCTGGGACTGGATAGACAGTTGTACTGTGGCTGGAAGTTGTAAGGTTCAATACAACGCAACGGCACGTCAATGCGGCAAGTTCTCTCGGCTCGCCCGATGTTCCAAGCCACTCTCAGAGCCAGACAGGAGTACAGTCATCAATCTCAGCGGTGAGGTAATGGACTCTGACACCATATCGGTGCTATCTAAAGGACTAAATTTTGCTCCAGTACCGAAGTCCATACCGTATAGAGAGATTCTTACCGGCGTTGAACAGGCCGTCCGTGGTTTGCCTATGGAGATGCAGAAGAAATGAGGCGTGAAACCTGCCGTATTTTATGCAAATCAAAGTCACCACGGCCCAACATCACAGCTGCCGAGAGGAGATCACTTCGGGCATTGCAGAAAAACACAGGCATTATTGTCTTACCGGCAGACAAAGGTAACGCTTCTGTAGTGCTTACTATGGAAGATTATCGTCGAAAGGTGGAAGAACTCCTGAAAGACACATCCTATCGCAAGATTGCACGGGATCCTACCAACGCCGTGGCGAGAAAAACGACAGCTCTTCTTAAGAACTCAGGGCTGCCAGAAGACACCGTTAAACAGCTACTACCCCGGGCTGCTGTTCCTCCAAGGCTCTATGGACTCCCCAAGATCCATAAAGAGGGTACCCCATTACGGCCAATAGTAAGTACCATCAGATCAGCTACATATTTGCTTGCCCGATATCTAACTGGGCTGCTGACACCATTAGTGGGTAAAGGTCCTCATCACGTGACCAACTCTGCAAGATTTGTAGATGTCATCAAAGAACTCCACCTGCAGCAACATGATTTACTGGTCAGTTTCGATGTGGTGTCACTGTTCACTAGGGTCCCTCTCACTGACACACTGTGTCTACTGGAACAGCATTTTGAGCCTGCCATATTGGAGTTATTCCGGCACACACTCCAATCCTCGTATTTCTTGTTTGACGGGGAGTATTACGAACAGGTTGATGGAGTGGCCATGGGCAGTCCTTTATCGCCAGTTATTGCTGATTTCTTCTTGGAGAACTTTGAAGACAAGGCACTAGCAAGCGCTCCTATGAAGCCCACCGCTTTCTTCCGATACGTTGATGATACCTTTGTGGTCTGGCAACACGGCAGAGACAACCTTGAAGCCTTTCTCCATCATCTTAACAGCAGAAACGAAAACATCAAGTTTACGATGGAGGTGGAAGAAGAAGGCCGGCTACCATTCTTAGATATTCTAATAGAAAGGAAACCTGACGGGTCTCTAGGACATTCTGTGTACAGAAAACCGACGCACACAGACCTATACCTGAACGCACGTAGCCATCACCATCCGGCACAGCGCAAGACGGTACTCAGCACGCTTGTACATAGGGCGCGAGCGATATGCGATTCGGACAGTCTACCCGGTGAATTGAGTCATCTGCGTCAGACCTTTCGACGCAACGGGTACACTGATTATCAGATAAGACAGGCATTCCGAGAGCCGACACGTAGTCTCAACAACACCAAGAAAGAGCCACCTGATCGTCTCGCCTTCTTGCCGTACTCTGGCGCCACAACGTCCAAGATAGGACGGATTCTAGCAAAATGTGGAATCAAGACCGTTTTCCTGCCACCACCGAAGGTGAAGAACATCTTGCGCTCCCCCAAGGATGACCTTGTTTTGCGGACACCTGGGGTATATAGCATTAGTTGCGAGTGTGGAAAGAGCTACATTGGCCAGACGGTGCGGTGTGTTCACCAACGTTGTCTAGAACATGCACGACACGTTCGTCTGGGGCAGAAAGAAAAGTCTGCGGTGGCGGAACACAGTCTAGAACATGGCCATGGTTTTGATTTCGAAAATACCAGAGTACTGGCGCATACTGGGAGCTTCTGGAATAGCATCCTTACAGAAGCAGTAGAAATTCGTCTCGCGTCTAACCTCGTCAACCGCGACAGCGGGTACCAGCTGAGTGAAGCCTGGACGCCAATCATCAATACTATTCGTCGGCAGCGCGACCAAGACGCATTACACGGCGCGTCCAGATCAGCAGAAAGTTCGGTAGTAATATAAGCGAGCAATTTGTTGCTCAGGCATTAATGATCAGCTTATGGGTAAGTTTTTTGCCTTCTGACTTTTCCTTCTACCGAACGATGAGTTACTACGAGGCAGGACCCCGGCTACCATTGGTTACAAATCTGACCAATCACGTGGCAGCATGGCTCAATATGAGGCCCGCAACGGATTCGTGTTGACCCATCAGTTAGACAAACAATTTATCGTGAAGGCTTTGTTTTCGGATATCTTCTTTGAAGGAGCGGTGATTTTAAGCCCATCCGCTATATGTCATGTGAAAAAGGACATCAAATCTAGCCGTAACTCCACCTTGGCATCGATTCAAGCCGCAACGAGATTTGACCCCTGCTACGACTGGTTCCACAGCCGACCAATCAGAGGTTAGCAGCGGGAATCTGGTCTAGCTCAGCAGCTTCGCATGTTCCTGACCTCACTTCACCAGAAGATGGCGCCGACGAATCAGTGCGCCGAAATATTGTGTGCTTATTATAACACTTCTATAACTCGGCTAGTCACCCGAGAGCATTATTTGAATGATGGAAAACTAGTTTGTGAAGTGCTCTGGCTGCCAATACTATGAAATCTGTGTTTGGGTTATGAGGCTATGGGATATGAGAACTGGTTTAGGTAGTGACTGAGTATGTGTGCTGATGCTGTTCTGTTTATGGATAGTCCTTTCGGATTAAGTGTCTGAAGATGTCACAATAAAGTGTTGTGGTGTCAGGGGCATCTGAAGTATAATGTAATGAATCTTTTTTGGACTTTAATAACATTTCATGGGTTTATTTTGGTAGGCAATATGATATTTTAAGTTTGACCTTTGAAGCACTACCTAATGCAGTGGCATTTCAGAACTTCCTCTGCATACTGTAGTGCTGGTATAAAAGTGGAAGTGGGAAACGCACATTAATATTCCATCCATGTGATGAAGGGTTCAACCTGAAAATTCATTTTAGTGTCATGTTTGTACCATCTTATCATCTTTGGTAAGACCCACTTTTGTTTTCTTACTGTCTGAATGTTACTGTACAGCAATTATTCATTTGATTTGAACCTAAAGGGATGATTAGCTCATTTAAATGAAGATTGAGGAAGGAAGCAAAATTTTACCACATTTGCTACCATATTAACAAAATCAGTACACATAATTGTTTTTGCTTGGTTTAAAGGCAAAATTTCAATATTTTTTTTTGTTTTGTCTTATTCTGCTGTCACCAGTGGTAGTTCTATGTCCTCATTTAAAGTAATGACACTAATTTAAAAAAAAGTAATATTTCTTCAGTGATAATGCTGTTCAATGAAGAATGCCTAATAAACTGTAAATTATTTTCAATTAAGTTTTTTAATGTTGTCTACTTTGTTCAGGAGCATCATTTATAAATTATTTGTACCTTCACTTATTAATATATTTCTTTTTGTGTTATTCCAGGAAAGTGAAATAAGGGACTGTGGCCACGGAAATATTGCGTGTTTATCTCCATGGCTTTTTGTGCACTGTTTATTTATGTGGGCATTTAGGTCAAACATATTTTCCTCATGACTGATTGTTTTGTAATAAAACATTGTTAAAATGAGTTTATTTTTCTGTGAATGTCACAAATAAGAAAATATTTAAAACAATTATAATTTGATATTGCTATTGCTGGGACTTAGTGCCCAGTAATGAGGCATCATAAGAATTAAGGTAACTGCAGGAAAACTATTAAGTTGAAGTTTGATGGATAAACTTTTAAATATCTTCCAGCGTTTTGTTTTGTATCATACAAGCATATAGTTTTGTCTACTTCAATCGATGAAGCAGGTCCCTGAAGATTAAAAAGAAAGTTATCTGTAAATTAACATGCTTCATGAATAAAGTGAAAGTACTTTTATTCACAAGTAGAAAAGTAAATGAGCAGATTGTTTGTGAAACTGCATATTTGCTTTTTACTGAAGAAAACCATGTTTCAGCCTAAATTAATATTAAAAAATTAATATATTTTTAGTAATAAACAATACATGTATTGTATAAATATTCCTTTTTTTTTTGTAATACACAGTAATTTCTCTTTTTGTTTAGTGTACCTTTCGTAGGTACATTCATGTGTTTGAAAGCATATTCATTAAATATAAAAAAATTCATTGCATCAACAATTATATTGAAGGGGAGGGGCTTTAAGCCTCTTTGACATCAAGGTCATTAGAGAACAATCTATTGAAATCATTACATCATCTCATCTATAATTGTTTTCATAACATGATATTTGAGGGATGTTAGCTTTAAGCAAACATATGGCTAATATAACTTTTATTTAATATGTAGATTACAAGTAATTTTTTTATTTAAAAAGATATCAATAGCTGAAAGCAATACAAAAGAAAGATTGTTTAAAATTATCGGATATTAATTTATATAGTAAATGTTAACATTTAAAAGCAGTTTTATATTTTATTGGTACTTTATTGATTATGACAGAATTTTTAATATATTTGTTACAAAATTTCTAAAAACAGTTTTCATGTATAAGAAAAAACACTCAAAA
The DNA here is from genome assembly GCA_031002005.1 of Vandiemenella viatica. Taxonomy (NCBI): domain Eukaryota; kingdom Metazoa; phylum Arthropoda; class Insecta; order Orthoptera; family Morabidae; genus Vandiemenella; species Vandiemenella viatica. Next base: position 274,612,343 of record JARYHS010011408.1, read on the forward strand.
TTCATACTAAAAAAATTACATCAAACGTAACTTTCATCACTGGCACAGAATTGATTTTGAAAGTTTTCTATAAATCAATTTGTAAACTTAATTTCTCTGGTATAAAATTTCTTCCCTCTGGTGGTTATTTTTCTGCAAGTTGTTTATTTGAAGCTTATACATACTTTCATAAACACCTGATCAAAAATACTTTTGCTATTGTGTAAATTAAAAGCTTACATCCACATGAAATACAATTCGTTAACATAATCATTTCATTTCAGGGGCAGCATTTAAAATGCGATGAGAAATTTATTTTACAAAAATCTCGTTTACAAACAAGTATAACACACAGTAAATGTATGTAGTTCTAACATTGGGAATATTCTTGTAAATATCCCATTCTGATTACCTTTTTCTAAATATTAATTCAAAGAAAAAATTGGTTATGGAACTTCAATTAATTCGTGTTAGCAAAATAACAGTTTTATGCACTGCTTTATTGGCTGTTTTTAATTTTTAAATATAAATATCTTGGAAAGTTTTGTCAGTTAATCATGTATTCCATCTTGCCCCTCTTACTTTAATAATGGTAATATAAATTGAACAGTATGGTATTGCAACTAGAAAACCGTATATCATTAGTAATTTTGTTATTCACAAAGCAAGAATTTGTTTTAGGCAATGATATTATAATCTATGATGTCTTCTTGAATAAATACTTCTCTGTTAACATTTACATTCAATCATTCCAAGGAAGCAATAACTTCTATAAAGTCTCTCACATCTTTCTTCACAATTTTTGTCTTCTAACCATTTAAGCAATTAATTTTTATAACCAAGATTATATCATGGCATATAATTATAGTGTTTCTATAAACATATCCACTGAAACATATCTCTACAAGAACCAATGTGCATTGCACAAATTTAAAATCGACACAAAAATCTCTTATGAAATCAATTCATTACAAGGACTTTTTATGTATGATACTTCAGTATTTGTATTCGATGTAATGTGTGCTCAATTATTTCCGTTTTAGATTTGCTGGATCCATGTGGTATTGCAATGTTAGGGATCCACATTTTGCTAGCTATCAACAGAGCTTATCTGAAATTGTTTCAGTATTCTTAAAGAGAAACATGAAAAGGAAAAGTCTTCAGAGTTAGCTTCTGCCTTTGATATTGGTAATATATATATCCAGTTATTCAGGAGAAATTAAGTTTAAGAGAGTAAAAAAATTCTAAATATAGTTTTTTTTTTCTTAAAATAACAATTCCTAGAAAAACAATGTGCCAGTAATTTAATTCTGCTTTTTGTAACTGGACTTAAACTCATGTGTCAAACAAAATTTTGAGACAATAATATAATTCATAGACTGAAAATGATGGTTTCTTGTACTCTTCCTAAAAAGAATTTCAAAATTAAAGATTTTAAATTTGTCTGTATGTTTGTGGAAATAAGATAATTTTCTCTTTGTGATCAATTTAAAATTCAAAATGAAATGTTCATTGAAATGTGGTGAGAATATCTGAAATTGTAAGAGTTTTGGAAACAGTAATGTTTTACTCCATCAAAAATTTATTTATAGGATAAAAATATTGAAAACTATGAAAAATTCACAAAACAAGCACAACTGTTCATACTTAACTGCTAGAAATACCTCAGAGAGAAGGAACACTACTGTTAAAATTAAGATAAAAAGAAACTTGATAGGAACCTAACATTTGTGTTGAAAATAATTGTTCATATTGTAATTTTTTACACCAGTATTATGAAGTCTTATGAAATAGTTGTATAGTAGGAATGTGTGTGTATGTTGTGAGTCATTTTTGCTTATTGGTGAGTACCTCATACTATTATTAAATGGAACACAAATGACTTTATATGTGTCTTTATGCCAAGACAAATTTTTTCATACTGTGTGCTGTCACCTGGGCAGTGTTAAATGGCCAGTGCTCTTACCTGATATTTGTTCAGATGAAAACATTTGTGACACTATTTTACCATCCTACTCTGAACTGCGGCCTACCAGAAATAAAACAACTACAAACCTTGTATACTGTGCAACAGAATAATTTTGTGCACGTTTCATAAATCTAAAACTGGACAATCCACCGAAACTGAAACTGATTGAGTGTTACATTAAACATTTAAAAATGCTGTGAAACAAAGCTACAATATATTAGGTGGTGATAAATTATAGTGAAATGAGATTTATTTTTTAATCTCGATTTACCAAGAGGACTTAAGAATAGATTGACGTGTGTTCAACGGTGCACAAATAAGAAAGTGTGATGACTGAAAAATTTCTTGAATCATTATTATTAAAACTGAATGGTGAAAGAAGAATGAATCTCCTTTTTTAATTGTTTGCTGGATACATTTTTCATCTAAAGATAATTTTTAAAAATTGTATGTGTTTTCCAAGAATTTTGCCTCTGCTCTGCAGTGTGATTATACTATACTATGCAGTGTGACATACGTAAGGAGTATATTGATTGTGACTATCTTCAAAATATTTCAACATGATAATATTGTTGAGGAGATATATCATGGATGTGAATGCTGAATATTATAGGTTGCTAACTGTTTGGATGCCTTAAAGTGGAGAGTGTCTGGATTTTTATTCCAAGCCTGTTGGTTGTTTGCCAATTACTCTTGCAAACATTATGTCTTCCATTTAAGAATTATAATAATAAGAGATTAGAATAAATGTAGTTACTGAGTATAGCAAGGAGAGAGAACAATAAAAATAGGTAAAGGGATGGCACAGTTATATTTGAATAATTTATTTTTTGGTATTATTATAATAAAATATTAAAGAAAAAGCTTTGATTATATCAACTTTGTCTTTATCAATGATGTAAAGGGTCTGGAACAGAAATTGAATTTTTTATTTGACCAGATGTAAACTGTCTCGTTACAAATTTTATTGCAATGTTTTGCATCAAATCTTAGCAATTGTTAGCTTCAATGTAATGTTAAAACTTGTATAGATTTTAGCGCTTGAAATACTGTACAGTATTCCTTGCAATTTTGTGGGGAAGTACAGATAAATGTTTGCATTCCCTTGTGGTTGGCTATATGAATAAAATGAACATCAAGTTTTGTGTAAATTAAGTTAAAAAAAATTACAATAAAAATTTATCAAATTATATTGTAGTATATATCTATTTACTTTACTGAGTAATTCATTTTATTTGCAGCATTACCTGTATTTGAACCCAACACATTTATGAGATACATGATAAACTGAAAAGTGTGAAGAATACACAAAGGCCGAATCATTGGATTTAAGAAAAGTCTGTAAAATAGAAATTTGAATAATTTTTTAATCAGAAGAACTTGATAACATAAGGGTCTGTACACGATTTTACAACATTCAAACATTTGGGAGTTTTTTTTATCTTTCTATTATGTATTAGCAAAAGTATCATCCTTTGTAAATACTACGGTATCAACTTCCTTTCAAAATAAAACCAAAGAGAAAATATCATTCTATGTTTCTACTTTTTCTTATTAATTGAACCATTGTAGTGTGCCTTTTGATAATGCCTCAGCAGAAGAGGTTAATATATATAATTTCCAGATTGTAATGTTCCAAAAATAAATATCAACAAAATTCACAGAATATGCTGCCTGGACTGCATTGGACCACATCTGATGTCTCTTCTACCTCTAGGTTTATAATGTTGAAGTTGTTCATCACTTAGTTCATGTTTATGCAATTTATTATTTTATTTTGTCATCTCTAATTTCTTCCTTATCACTTCATTGCACGTGTGGTCTGTTTAGCTACACCCTAACAATTTTCTGGAACTTCTCTTCTGTGGCTTGTACTCAACTCCTATCTTTCTCCCTAACTACCCATGTTTTGGGGATTGCCATTGTTTTGAAATGTTTCTTTCTTTTCAGCTGTTTTTTTTAATAATTCCACATCTGTAATATATATACAGGGTGGTCAGAAATTCACTCATCGGCGGGTAAGGGCAGTGTTCGGGACGTTGCACTAACGAAATAAATACAAAAAAAAATCAAGTAAAAGTCGTACCGTTTTTGAGTTATTCGCAGCTAAAGTTAGCCAATAAGAGCGCTGCGCGGGCGAATTCAAACAGCCTTCCACCGGCGGTGTTGCCAAGCATACTCGAGGCATGCGACCGCCACAGAAAACGAAAAGAAAAATTCTCTTCGGAAGTGGGGATCGAACCCGCAACCTCCAGATTGAGAGTTTGCCGTCTTATTGACTACGCTGCCAAGGGACTAGAATTTCCTTGTTTTTAGAAGCCACTTGGGTGGGAAGTCGGTGGTGGGGCTAAAGGACCATGCCAGAAGAAGTCTTGCAGTCGAACGCAACTTACTGATAAAGTCACTGTCATCATGCAACGTCATCAATTTTCGTTTGAATAGTACGCCGATCATTTGACGTGTGGCGCTGCTGGACAAAACAGGGCCGAAGCAGTTAAGATTTACACGACTCGATTTCCTAACCGTTTGATTCCATCGGCAAACACTTTTGTGTTGGTTGACAGAAGGTTGCGGGAGACGGGAAGTATTATTGTCCACATGCCCGACGCCGGACGAAATCGGTTCAGGCGGAGTGTAGGATTAGAAGACAATGTCCTGGAAATGATTGCTGATAATCCGAGGACAAGCTCTAGGGTCATTGCCAACGCATTGCAGATACGTCCAGTCTAAGTGATCTCTCAAATTCTCCGTTTAAATGCAGCCTTTCAATAGGGTCATTTTTGTTGTTTTTTAATTACCAGGCCTCATATGCCACTGTTTTGGACGTCCTTCACGACGAAGGGTTACATCCTTTTCACTTTCAAAAGGTTCAAGATTTGGAGGAGGACGATTTTCCACTTCGAGTTCAGTTTTCACAGTGGTACCTGCAGCAATGTAACGATTATCCAAACTTTGAAAGGTAGGTGCTGTGGACGGATGAGGCGTGCTTTACCAGGAGGAGTGTTTTAATAGCCGAAACAACCACATCTGGGATGTCAAAAATCCGCATGCAATTTTTGTCAAGTCATACCAACACAAATTTAGTGTTAACATTTGGGCGGGTATTTTGGCGAGTTTATACTAGGCCCTGTTCTACTTCCGCAACGTTTAAATGGCGCTTCTTATTTAGCATTTCATGAAAACGTCCTTCTGTTGTACTTAGAAGACGTTCCTTTGGCAATTCGTAATGACATGTGGATTCAACATGACGGCGCGCCGCCGCATTTTGCAGTACCGGTACGTCAACACGAATCCTAACAGGTGGATTGGTCGAGGAGGCCCTATTCACTGGCCAGCTCGGTCACCAGACTACAACCCATTGGATTTTTATCTCTGGGGAACTGTCAAGGCCATTGTTTATGAGACTGAAGTAGAAACAGAGGAAGAACTTTTGGCTAGGATAATTCTAGCTTTTGATGAAATTAGAGAAAGTTATAATTTTGGTAGACTCGCAAATTCAGTAACTCAGCGTTGTCGTGCCGGTATTGCAGTTGAGGGTGGACATTTTGAGCAGTTGCTTTAAAATGTAAGGACCCGTATTTTTTTGTTATTGTTGTTTATTGAGATACATTTTTACTACGGTTACTGTTGCAGGTTGACGCTTATTCTAAGTAAATCCGTGTTGGCTTTCAATATTGCGACTGATAACGTCAAGTTGGAAATGAAACTATTGTACAGTAATTTTGTTTTGTATCAGTGACAAAAGGGCTTTAAATGAGTAACAGCTTGTTTACCTTTTGCGGCTTGCCGCACGTTAGCGAGTTGATGCACGTTACCAAAATGTACAACTTGTTTGAATAAGAACAGACTTTTTGCAGCAGAGAAAGTTACGTTACAAACGATAGAATGGGTTTAATGTTCTTTTTTCCAAAAGTTTATTGTTTTTTTGTTTTATTGTTGCAAAATAGTAGCAAGGATATTCACGTTAATCAATAAAAATGTTGTGATCGAAATCTAGTGAAATACGATTACATAGAATAAAAGAAGCTTCTTTGCAACGAATTAATTAAGTTTATAGATTTTTTATTTTGTGCCAGTAACTAAACGATTTTTGTACAAAAATTAAAGATTAATCCAACAAACAGATCAATCAATTAAAAAACAATTCCCATAAAAAAGAATACTCTAGCCCCACCACCGACTTCCCGAAAAATGTCGCGGATTACCGATCAATTCCGATTACGAACAAACAGTCCGCCCTACTGGTTTCTAAAAACAAGGAAATTCTAATGCCTTGGCAGCGTAGTCAGTAAGACGGCAAACTCTCACTCTGAAGGTAGCGGGTTAGATCCCCACTTCCGAAGAGAGTTTTTCTTTTCGTTTTGTTTGGCGGTCGCATGCCTCGAGTACGCTTGGCAACAGCGCCTGTGGAAGGCTGTTTGAATTCACCCGCACAGCGCTCTTATTGGCCAACTTTAGCTGTGAATAACTCAAAAACGGTACAACTTTTACTAGATTTTTTTTGTATTTATTTCGTTAGTGCAGCATCCCGAACACTGCCCTTACCCGCCGATGAGTGAATTTCTGACCACCCTATATATATATATATATATATATATTTAACTTTTATTATGTCCCTGCTGTATCAGTTTGTGACATTACAACCTAGTATTTAAATTCTGTTGTCTATTGCCAGGGAACAAACTGCATACCGGGGTTGATGTATCGGTTTCTTCACCTAAACTGTTTGACATTCACATTGGCTGAGAAAGCTTTAAAATGTTCAAAAACTGTGGTTAACCTTCAGATATCACTAACTGCACAATCAAATCGGCCGCAACAAACCTAAATAAACCCTAGGTAAGGAGGGTGCTATTTTTTAAATGAAAATTTTTTAAAGTTCAGATAATGAAATTAATGTATTCTTGACTAAAGTTCCACATATTACACATATTGCAGTTAGCCTAGGCATCAGGCTATTCATCAAACGTAGATTGCAATAAATGAAGCCAAACAAGGCTGCCGAGCCCTGAACAGAAAATTTACACTCCTCCTACTAGTCCACATGTGCTGTACTGTTCAAAATTCTAATATGGCTTCCATGAAGAGCGCCATTGGTACACTTCCTGTTTGTAACTACCCAACATGCCCCACGTCTCAACACTCGCTCGTTCAACAACACACGTCCGTCCTCTCTCGAGGTTTCCACTTGAGTGTCCTAGCTGCCGGCTCGCATTTCCTTTTGTGCGGATGGCATCGTACCACCAACATCAATAAGTGATAAAGAAAAATATGTCACCGAAGGGTTCTCAGAAAATCACACCGAGCGTGGTGGTGTAACGGTTAGCGTTCTGGCCTCGCATTCGGGAGGACGGCGGTTCGAATCCCCGTCCGGGCATCCAGATTTGGGTTTTCCAAATCACTCCAGGCAAATGCCGGGATCCTTCCTTCAAAAGGCCATGGCCGAATTCCTTCCCATTCCTTGCCCGCCATCCTTTCCTGTCTCTAAAGACCTCGCTGTTAAGAGACATTAAGCAGTTAAAAAATAAATAAAAATCACTGTGTTTAGAGTGTCTTCTTAAAAGTGTTTTGTGATCAGTGGTTTTAGTTATAAATGTATTCAAATCCTCGTAAAACATTTTAAACATGAAGTTGTACAGTTATTTTGACTAGAGAGTATTTATTTCTGAATATTTAGTTTAAACTATTACTCAAATGTTCCCACACACCTGCTCTTTCCAAGAAGCTATTTAACTTTCAGATCTGCTATGTATTTCAAAAGTTATTGGACTTCCAAAATCCGAGGTTGAAGCTTTTGTCTTTCAGTTCTGCTTGAAATTACTTATTTCTTATTTAAGGTTTATCTTGCAAAGGTGTTGTTTTCAGAGCTTTTCTTCAATTTATTTACCGAGCATGGTGGTGTAACAGATATCGTTCTGGCCTCGCATTCGGGAGGATGGCGGTTTGAATCCCCGTCCGGGCATCCAGATTTGGGTTTTCCATGGTTTCCCAAATCACTCCAGGCAAATGTCGGGAAGCTTCCTTAAAAAGGCCATGGCCGAATTCCTTCCCATTCCTTGCCCCCATTCTTTTTCCGTCTCTAAAGACCTCGCTGTTGAGAGACGTAAAGCAGTTTAAAAAAAATCAATTTATTTAAGCACTTTCCAGTGTTTTTGGTTACTGAAGTGGCTTTAAAAGTTCGTAATTTCAGTTTATGGGTGACCACATTTTTGTCCTACATTGTTACTTAAAAATTACTTTTATCATTTATTAGACGACTTGCAACTGTTTAAAACTTAAAAAATGTTTGGTAAAATATTATTTGTCGGCATAAAAATTACTTTTTAAACTTGGAAATTACTTAGCCGTGTTGTAATCTTTTATCGACATGTGCACATTGATAGTTGTTTAAAAAAAACGTGTTTACTGTCTTTATCTTATCTGAAACTACAAATTATTAGTGAATTTTACTTTCTTTGTCTTGATTATTAGTGTTAATATAAAAGTGCTTTACCGCATCGAAAAGTGTGTATAATTAATGATTTTACTTCATAACCAACTTGAATGTTTACAAGCTATACTTTTTGGATTTCCCTGAATTAGGTAAGTTTAAAAGTGATTTACTATTATAAACTGTATATTTACTGTCACTATTATCTGTTGATTTACTTTTCTGACTTTTAGATATCATGAATTTTGGTTTTAGGCTGCAGTACTATGTAGTAGCATTAACCCTATTTCTCATCACTTTTGGCTGATTGTAAAGTTACAAAGAGTAAGGTTGCTTACACTATTCCAGGTAGAAACCTGGAAATATTTTTGATATTATCAAGCATTTCCATCTAAATGCCACAACATTGGTTTTACTTAAATATATTTACATTTAAATGTTTTGGCTGTGGAATTTAGCAGATTAATAGCTTTTCTTTTTACCATTATGAGGCTGGTATCTGAGGATCCTATCTAATCTTGAATAGGAAGGACAGCATAACATTTGGAAACACCTTTATTTGTAGTTGCTCTAGGAAATCACACTCCTATATCTACAGCCTCTGATCAGTTCACCCAATCAGAGATGTAACAAATTGCAGGCAGTGAAAGGTAGATATCCTACAAACTGGAATAAAATTAAGTTTGGAAATAAGGTTTAAATGATTAACGTATAAAACAGAATTTATGCCATAAAGAACACAGGTTTTTTAATTAAATGATTATTTTAGCTATGAGAAAATGAAGAATGTTTCACAAATGAAAGATTCTGACAAATAAAAAGTTAATTAAAATATATATATATTGAACATTAGGATAGGATAAAAAAACCACCGCTTACCAAAGAAGGGGATTCCTGCGGCATTGGTACACGAAAAAAACGATCACACAAATAATAGAATTTTGGAGCATGGCTCTTCCTCAGTAGAAGTGAGATGGCTGCACGCAAGCGCTGCCAGCAGCCAACTGCGTGAGCCACAATGTCGGTGGCTCATGGTGGGGGAAAACAACATGGCAGGAAGTGAGGGTGGGGGTAGAGGAGCACAGGCTTGAAAACGATGATGAATAGCAAGTATCAAGCAAAACTGTACACAAGGACCTGTTATGGAAGGGCAGTATACCTGTGTTAATTGTCCACAAAAGCACACCAAGTAATGCAAACAATTGAAAAAAAAATTTGAAAAAAAAATCTGTAATTTTAAGTTAAAACTAAAACTATAAATAAGCAAAATTCGAAGACACAATCTATAAAGATAGGCTCTGGTGAGTGGTGGCTCTATGAGAGAAGGTGGAAGTGAGGGGGATGGATGGGAGGAAAATTGGTGTTATCTTAAATTTAGACCTGGAGATTGTCTGGTCCCCAGTTGGTACTGATAGGCCAGTTCCCACCTTCTAAGTTCTGAAATACTGCTTTTATCTGAGAGGACTCTGATGGTGCGGACCAAGAAGCAGGTGTTAAAATTGTTGGTGCCATGTACAGTGGCATGATGAGATACAGGGTGGTCAGGGTTCTTGGTGTGTACAGATTGTCGGTGTCCATTCATTCTGATGGCCAGTGGATTTGTTGTGAGTTCAATGTAGGAGGCTGGGCAATGGTTACAAGTGAGTTGGTATATAAGGTGGGAGGATACACAAGTGGCAAATCCTGTGATGGGAAAGCTTTCCCCAGTTACGGGGTTGGTAAAGGTGGTGAAAGGTATGTGCATACTGCATAATTTGCAACGGGATCTGTTGCAAGGAAATGAGCCTTGGGGCTGTCTTGCAGGCTGGAGGACCCTGTGCTTATGGACCAAGAGTTGGTTGAGGTTTGGTATGATCCATCCTGAACTTGCAGTTGCAAATGCAGCCTTAAAAAGTTTAAAAATGTTCTGTCCAAAGACTGCAACTTATGAATTTATATGGTGGTGCGCTCAGCATATTAATGTGATGTTTAGATGCCATTTCTTTATAACTACAATGTACCATCCAAAATTAAGAGGACAGGATTTGTTACCAATGGAAAACATGATGCTTAAAATACTGCAGCCATTGCAAGAACACTTCACCGTTCATCCACCCCTATCAAGACAATGTTTTCTGGTGACTTGGATTACCCACCATTTTCGCATTCGGAGGTACCCAGTCGCTATCATGCAACATTTTTAGACACAATTCTTAAATTGTCTAAGAAATGTTACAAATGTTAGTACAAACTTTATGTACGTCAAATTTCCTACAAATTTAAACAATAGACAAGTTTACACACTTACTTATTATATTTGATAAATCTACGAAATTTGACAGGAGAAATGAAAAATTTCTACTGGCAACAAAACACACACTAACATGGAACTCACTCGGCGCCTATGCCACAGCTCACTTGCATTTGTTTTTACACTATAGGGCACATGTTTACAGTAGGGTTTTACCCACACAGTTAGTATCTTATAAATTTAAATGTCTGTGATTGCCCGCCATCTCAGTGCAGCTGACCTTCCCCTACCTATTTCATCCATAATGCTGATGCCAAATTTTGGAATTTTTGTATGTGTTTGCAAGTATCAAGCAATAATTAGACATTTCAAGGTGACTATATGTGGCGATAGCTTATGTTATGATTGTGACAGATTCCATTATGTTTCAATGTGACATTAACATGCAGAGAGAGAAAATAGGTCACTAATCTAACTGTACTTTTCATTCTTCTATGGTATTGCCGCACACTAGAGCCAAATACCCAGGTACCATGTAAAATATTTATCCCAGCTGTGAAAGCCACTAATAGCTCCTATTTAATATTGACTAGAGCAAGCCTTCTTGCAGCTGAAATGTTTATATACATGGTGACAATGTGCGTACAAACTATAACAGATCGACTTTGGCATTCAGTTAGGGATTTGACATAGTTTGTTTATAAATGTACAAATGAAGCAGTCAATTGGTACACTCACCAGGCAGCACCACTTCAAATATTGCTTGCAGAGAAGCCATGTGAACAGTATTGAAGCGTGTCTTTGGATCATCAATAATCATAAAATGGATGAAAATTGCAGGGGGTTGTACGCACAAAAATGTGTTTAAAATGTTTGCATACAAACTAAATTTAGTAAAATAGGAGCAGATCCAAAATATAGGGGGAAAAAAGGTAGGTCTGTTCCTCAGATTTTTCCTAGTCATCCAATATTTCTTTGATAATCTATCTTTGATATACAGAGCAAATGTCCAATTCAACGAGGGTGAAATAGTGGGCAGAGCTACTGCACAATAAATTAAATGCAGTAAACAGTAGATGTTTGATTTTTATCCTGATCTAAGAAATGAAACAAAGTTACTTTTTACTATTTATTGTACACTGATTGTTGTAAGTAATTCCTTGTCTGAAACTAACAGTATTTTTCCATCTCTAATAATAGGCATTCTAGTTTTGGTTTGAAATTAATATAGACTACATTGAAATGCCAAAGTTGTGGGAGAGGAAGATTGCGGTAACAAGTGTCGGCGTTTTAATTTGTACTCTAATGGATCGTGTGAAAGGTTTCTGATGTGACTTTAACCACATTAGAGTCATTTTTGGAGTTAATTCAGGGAATAAATCAAACTAAACATTATTTCAGATAATAAATCAAATTTAAACAGTAAATTCTAAAACTAACAAAACAGCTGTAGAAGGACACAATACAACATCTGCATATGCAATATTTGGTTTCGATATAATTTCGATAAAGTAAATATTTTGTTCATTTTGAAAGATATTCAGGATAAGAAACAGTCAAAGGATAATAAATTTGGCAACAAGGAAATCATAAAAAGTTTAAAGACGTTAAAAGCTAAAAGCGGGTATGAAAAATTTAACACATAATTACACAATTTAAAATTCAAGAAGTCATTTATTGGAAAGATGTACGAAATCAGCTTATAGCAAGAGAGAAACTTAATTTTTGCTTATAAAACATACTAAAGTTTAGGAAGCTCAATACAGTTTAAAGGTTGTTTTTTAAACATTATATAGTAATGTCAGACACATGACACAAAGAAAAATTAATCATTTGAATAATATACGTAAATTAAAGGGAGCAAAATCATCTTCAGGATACCCTATAATTTATTAGAAACAAAAAAGGTTTAGTAAGTCTTGTTAAGAAACTTGCAGTATTTTGATCAGGATGAAACAAAGTAGCGATTATTTTAATATGTCTGAATGAGTTATACTTCTGGGTTACATCAGCTAGAATGGCGTTCACTTCAATAAATAATAATAAATCGGAGAAAACAGGTAACAACTTCAGAAATGCACCATAGGCATTTGAGAACACGTAGAATCATTTAAAGCATAGGTGTCAAACTCAATTTTGCAGAGGGCCGTTTATTAAATTTAGAATGTGTAGGTGGGCCAGATTTAAATTTTAAAAAAATTACTGAATTATTAAAACATTTTATTTATTTAATTGTACAGTATATAATATCTTCTTTCTGTGTCACATTGTGATCGCGGGCCATATTGATAGGGCCCGGGGGCTGGATGCAGCCCACAGGCCGTATCTTTGACATCAGGATTTAAAGCCAGTTTCAAAATCATCATAAAGTTATTAGTGGGGTCGAAAATAAGCTATTCCATCATAATTCATATTTTTCTGTAGAAGAATAAATGTAGATTGCTTAGTATCAAATGAAAGAGGATTCATTTAGAATGTGAAAAAACATTGTTTGAACCTCGTAGCTGTAAAATTGTAGAAGTTATGAGTAAATTTTGGAATCACAGAAAATTAACTTGACAACTTAACGGGGATAGATACTGGTAAAATTTCAGAATGTTAGGAGCAGTGAGAGCCAAAAATAAAGAACTATTTTGCAAGTTCGGCACATGAATACACAGTTTCCATACCAGCTGACCTTTAAGGTTGGACTGATTTGTCAAGAAAGCAGTGATTCTACGAGGGTAGGTCCAAAAATTCCAGGCCTAAGTAGGAAGGTACATTCAAATAAATGAAATATGTATATTTCTTTTCAATATAACTTCCCTTTATTGTAAAACATTTTTCATAATGTGGAATTAACATATTTATTCCATCAGAAAAATATTTCTTATCTTCACTGTCAAAATATTCAATTACAGCTGCCTGGACGTCTTCATCATTGCAAAACTTGCGTCCATGTAGGTCAGAATTCAGTTCAGAAAACAAAAATTGGCACTTGGGGCAAATCTAAACTGTACAGTGGATGAGGGAGTTTGGAGAATGCACATTCTTTAATAATGGCAGTGTTGACAGGTGCATTGCCATGCAGGAGCCTCACACTTTTTGAAAGTTTACCGCGCCTTTTCCTTTTATTGCAACTCGGAGTTTCATGATCAAATTCCCATAGTATATTGCATTGAATGAAGTATTTCTTTCCTTGAAATCAAGCAGTAAAATTCCTTCACGATCCCAAAAAATAGTCGCCACGATCTTCTTCGTCGACTGGCACACTTTTGCCTTTCGCGGCGGAGGTTCCCCCAACTGGTGCCATTCCATTGATTCCTTTTCGACAAAGGATCATACTACAGGACCATGGTCACATCACCAGTGACAATGGAATTCAGAAATGAATGTTTCTCCTCTTCCCACAGCTTCAAAATCTCTCGAGCACAGTTAACTGATTCTGCTTTCTGCACTGCAGACAGAATTTTGGGAATCCAACGTGCACTGACCTTGTTCATACCCAAATGTTCATGGAGAATTCATAGGACAGTGGTTTTTGACAAACCCAGGCTCACTGCAATTTCTTTTGCCTTCAGTCTTCTCTCTTCTAGCACTTTCTCCTACACACTTGTGATGTTTTCGTCAGTGATTGCTGTCATCAGAAGTCCAGAGCGTGGGTCATCTTTGAGGAATACTCTGCCAAATTTAAAAAGTTTGGTACAGTGTTTCACTGTAGAATACAAAGAGGAAGCATCTCCGTACACATTTTGCAGGTGTACATGGATATCAGACAGCGTACAGCCTTCTTTAGTCAAAAACGTTATCACCGCATGATACTCCACACTTGACATGGTGCGTACAGGTTATGTTTGGTCCTCTCTCTGGTGCGTGGGAACTTGTGAAGAAGAATGCAAATATGTGTGCTACTGTCTCAAAATTTCACTTTCGAAGTGTGGCAATTCAAACTTTTGTAACAATCGGCTAAGTACGTCAGGCTGGGAACTTTTGGACCTACCCCCGTATATATACAGTCAACGGGTGCTTCTTGGCATCTTTTTTCTGGTGACCCCTGGAGCATTAACGTTGTTGGGTCATGCTGTGCTTGGGGCGAAATGGTGGTAGTGCCACATGGTGATGCATAGCTGGGGGTAGCCATTTTTATAATGTTGTAGTACAGTGGGACTGAATCGGTTTAAATTCAATGTGACTTTTAAGATTTTACAATGGGGTTTGGTCTGGTCTGATCGCTTTTCATAACTTGCAATCTAAGAACTTGGTGAAAATTTTCTGATAACCCCGATTGTTTGGACTTGTACAATTTTTCTGAGAATATAGTGAAACTTTGAATTTGAACTGAGCCACAGTGACTTTTATTACAATGTGAACCTTACCTTTCCTAACTTGCGATTTAATCAAACTAGGTGGCAGCTGAAATAATTTTAAAACAATCGATAAGTCAATGGCACATAAGTAACACGGTTGGAGCTAAGGTGATTAACTGTTTGTCTAACCCCATGAACAATTTTGATACTTACAACTATGATCTCAAAATGGTAGTTAACACCTGGTGCATAATGAATTCAATTCCACACATTGTCTGTGATTTCAACATTTATCTATCCACAGAGTTAAGTGTGAATATGTAATTTCTGTCATTACCTCCCACCATGGACAACACAGTGGCCAACCACACCTATTTAATGAATGATACCAGTGATGTCGGAATCCAGTTTTTTTTCCTTGTGTTTTTATGCCTTCTCAACGTAAAGGTCATTAGAAGAAAGGGGTAGGAACTGGAATGAATTTAGCCATTGCCTCTTTGATGGAACCCTCCTGGTATTCACTTGGAATGATTTTGGGAAACAATGGAAAACCCACATTTGGGTTGTCCAGATGGGGATTTGAACCCACATCCTCCCAAATGCGAGGCCAGAGTGTTATCACTCACCCACCAAGCTCTATTTCTGCGTCCAGGTGTCAGTGTTGACAGATAGGCATCAGTTTGTCAAAGGACAGACATATTCAATGGGAGACACGGATATGTTCAAACTGGCATTGCAACAGAACTTGTCATGCCAATCAGTGAACCGCACCTAATTAGTCGCTCATACATGCTAACATGCAGTTACCTACTTCTCACATAAAGAGTTGTCATAAATGTTGAAAACAAACACTAGATAAATGTGTGTGATTTTATTATACCAAAATATTCCTTTATGAAAGAGCACCCACCGAAGGCGATCATGGGGGAACACAAAATCGCAGAGGTACAGCTCTCTGGCTGCCCCTCTGGGACCTGCCCTGGAATAGGGGGAGGGGAGGGGAAGGGTATATGAGGCAAAAGTATCTCAAGCCCAGACCCCCAAAGGAGACCCTCCAGGGTGCCTAACTAAATAGAAATCAAACTTTAAAAAGTTAATTTAAAATATTTACTTCATTTCAATTAAAATTTTCTGATTTCCCCCCACCCAAAAAAAAGTTAAAAGTAAAAAATTTTGTCGGGGTTGGGGGCTCTAAGAAAACTTACCCGTGATCCAAGAATCCTAGCGCCAACTCTGCTGCAATCTTGGGCTATCGCTCCCTACGCCCTTAGAGGAATACATCATTAACATTAGAGAAACATGTTTTTATGATAATTTGTTTTTAATTCCTAATTGTAAACAGTAACGACATTGTAAGTAATCAAAAATTTTATTATCTTAGAATAATTATGAAATAAATCTGTAACAAACTTTAGAAATATGTTCCACATGGAAATAAGTGTATTGCAGGTTCTACTCATTCATTTTTTACTTTCTTTGTCTTACAGTTCATTGATTAGGCTTGATTTGTTCCAACTTCAGGAACTATTCCCATCTCTTCTTTGGTCAACCAATACTTCTAACTTTCAATGTATATTAGGTTATTGCTTTTGAGAATTATGCATCACTTATTCTGTACAGGTGGTTTCTCCATTCATTCCTATGTTCATCTGCTACATAATTTATACTATATGTTTTCAACTCTTCTCTTTTCAGATCCAGTTTTTTACATCCTTTCGTAATCTTCAGAATGTCATCACTGTTGTTTTTAAGTAGCTTTTCTCTTCATTATTCATGGTTCACTTCCATAGAAAAGCAAATGAACTACCAACATTTTATAAAATTTTACATTTGTATGTCTGCATATCCTGTTCCCTAAAGTTTTAGTTTTTGTCACACATCATGTGATATTTTTTTCAGTGTATAATCAATATCTCTGTTTACTCAGTATGTGATGTCACAACCATGGTAGTTATATTGCAGAACATGTCCAACCAATAATCTGTTTACAGCCATATTTTCTCTAATAAAGTCTCATTCACAAAAAGAAATTAATTTTGTTTTGATCATGACTACCTGCAGGTGATAGTACTCTGAATGTATTTGTAATTTGTTGATGGCTCTTCTTCAGTAGCCTCTATTACGAGCATCTCATCAATAAATAAAAGCATGTGATCTTCCTTGTTTTAAGTCTGTAACCTTTGTTGCAGTGGTGGGCGAAGTGATTTCCTCAGGTAGTGACAACAATAAAATGTTTTAATGGTTTACTGATCATTATTGAAGTGAAAGGTGTCTGGCAAAAGAGCTCAGAGTAAGAATCTCGCAACATATAGATTTGTAATGTGTGAAAGTCTGATTACCCGCAGTTACTGCCAGATTAAAGAAATGATTTTGATATTAATAAATGATTACTGCTTTAAAATTGACCAAACGGTAAACATTTAGTGATTAGCCAAAAACCGACAAGCTGATCTTCAAGCAGTGCTGGATTACCAAATATGCAGGACTAGGCAGTACCCTGGAGCCCCCGATTTTTGAATGGCCCCTGAAAGTTCACTTTTTTCACTAAATAAAAATAACAAAAAATAAAATAATCCAAAACAAAACAATCAAAGTAATATGAAAAGCATGGAAATTAATTTTTTTGTTTTATTGTAGAATACGATAGATAAAAGTAATTTTCGAAATAACGTAAATTGTAAAATTCGTTTGTAAATTGAATAAAAAAATATGATAAATTCTATTAATCATCTACAAAACCTTTTCTTTGTACCTATAAAATACAGATAATTATTTTCAAAAACAGAGGGAATCAAAATTTTTGAGAGTGCCTAAGGCCCAATACTTTCTTGTACGGCACTGCCTTTGATGACTACGATGACAGTGGAATACATTTCGCTTGAGAATCTTTTCCTGTTATGTGCTTTCATAAACTTACATAATTCTCCTTCAGAGAATCTAAGAAACAATATTGCCTGCTTGCTTTGGCAAATTTTCTATGACAGTGTATTCAAACCTTTTTCAACCCAAGGACCAGTAAATTTTCAAAAATAATGCTGCGGGCCACTCACTCACAGGGGCCTAAATATGATTTTTTTTCTCCTTTTCGTTTCAGCCGACTATGGACGGCGATTACGCAACTTCATTTCCTTTTCTGAGTTTCCTTCTTCCGTCGCCAGTTACCTCCGCAATTTTTCCTTTGAATGGTTTCCTGTCTTTAATATCTTCCACCATGGACCTAATTTTATTTTCCATATTGTTATAATTAATATATTGGACATGTACCATTATAATATAATAAATCTGAAACCATGTTTTTAATTCCTATGAAAGCACTGATATAAAACTGGATGTTTATTAAAAGTTAATTACATGACCACACTAGATAAATAATAATGTTACTACAGGCATGGACGCTACACTGTACCATCGGCCTACATAAACTAAAATAATTTTTGCTTACTTCACCACTCACATTACCAATTATACCACCTACCGTGGTTCCTCATAGCCATTTAAAACCCTTACTAAACCATCATTTTCTTAATCTCTAGACAATCCGCACTCTTTCTGATGCTATATGTAATTGAATAAACTATTGTAGAAACAGAGTTGTTCTATCCTCATCCTGGAAATGCCACATTTTTGCTCGGTCATTGAAGTATTCAAGGCTTTTAAAAAGTTGGGCATACAGCCTTATACAGTACGAATATTTTATCGATCACCTGAACTATGTTCGCGGACCACCAGTAATCAGCAAACCACAGGCTTAGAAACACTATTCCAGTGGATATTTAATTGAATGCTACAAAAATGGAAGCTGCTGCTGCGCTCTACCAGCAGTGTTACTAATTTGATCAAGCCGCAGCGTGTGACAGAACGAAGTTGTCTCCATGGAGGAAGGAAATATATGGAGATGATGCAAGTGACCTTCACCACACAATGAAGTGAAGCCGGGTGGAGGAGGAGTGGGGAGGCATGGCCTAACCCATAGAGACACAGCGTATATGTACAAAATACTCAAGGGGACTCTAGGATTAATGTAACGTCGCAATCTGGAGATAGATTATTATGTAACTCGATGAGACAAATAAAAAATGAAGAATAATTTTTTTTTGATATCATGCTTAGTTTTCGAGATATTCTGTCTCAAATGTGAAATGGTTTTGGTTGAAATTCAGAAGAAAATATTGGTCAGAGTCAAATTTTATGACGGATTCTTATTTAAAAAGACGAGAGAAATAAAAAATAAAGAATAAAAATTTCCGATATCTCGCCTAGTTCTCGAGATATAGTGTATCAAAAGTGAGGTGTCTTGAGTTGAAATGCAGAAGAAAAATTTCGCAAAAGTCAAATTTAATGATCGATTCTTATATAACACGACGAGACAAATCGAAAATAAAGATATCTTGCTTAGTTTTCGGGATATACTGGGATTGGATTGATATGTGGCCTGGACCATTAATTAATTCTGCCAAAGCCACAATGATTACATGGTTGACATGCAGAATAGATATTTAAGTTTTATTACTACCACTTGTGGTTAGACTGAAATGCGTCCTAGACCAAAAAAAAAATAGAGGGCTCACTCTAGGGGCGGGCAACCCAGACATTTTGTAGGCTGGTACCAGAAATAAAATGTTTCCGCATAATTTATAGTTAGTTTAAAGTGTATCAACAAAAAGTAAAGCGTGATACTTTACTATACCGTATGGTTGGCATAATGCGGTGTTCTTTGAAGTAACTTCAATCGAGTGTGCTCCAATCAAAAATGCGGTGATGTGTCACTGTCTGAACATGCGTATACTTTTTTTAACAAAATAACTTATCTACTTCAACTTGTGTTTAAATGGGCAGAGACCTTATTGTTACCTTTAAAAATAAAAGAACTGTTTCACAATTGTTGCTATTACAGGAATGTACAAGGAACTTTATGAGTCAGAATTTCATTCATTATTTTTCTTTATTTCACATTCTTAATAATGAATTAACATGTAAATGCCATAGACACCTGAAGATGGATCCACAGGGTCCGAAATGCATTGTGTAATACAATAAAAGTGGTATTCTAGTGACTGAAGGGTGTTTCTCATTCTATCTTTGTCGAAGTAACATGTGGTTAAAGGTAGGGACCATGCACAAACTACATGACTCAGTCCAAGGGGGGGGGGGGATAGCTGGAAGGCTACACTGGGCTACGTGGGGAGAGGAGGGGGGGGGGGTTCCAAGCCAGGCCACGTAGCTTTCCTATCATAACATTTGTCACAGTTAAAATGAGTAACAACTCACAACAGCATGTGAATATTTATTTCCCTCAGTTAATTATCTCCTTATGTAATTTACAATAGTCTGCCAAGAGAAAACAGTGCAAAATGTCTTCTGGAATCAAAAGGGGAAAAAAGCTACATGATAGGTGGGGGGGGGGAGGCAAAAGCCAAGTAGGGCTACATGGGGGGAGGGGGGATAGTGGTTCACAGGATGCCAAAATGGAGCTATGTGGTTTATGCACGCTCCCTTATGTATGTATCTTAATTGATGTTATCTATAAACATTAGAAATTAAGAAAAAAGTCTTTTAATAGAATTGTATATGCCAAAACATCTACAGCCACAAAAAGGCTAGGGGTATTATTATTTTATTTTATTTCAATGGAGCACACGCGCCGGAATATCTGAGTGTAATTAAGAAGCAGTGATTCAAGATTGATTGAAACAGAAAGTTATATATGTAATTTGAAAGTGTCCCCAAAGGGCAAGATAATACTTGACAGCAGTAGGAGCACTGGATTCTTAGGTTTTCTGATTTTTGTTTGAAGTATTTGTTTAATTCCTTAGTAATTGATCAAAAAATCTTAAAATATATATTATCATATAAATTTAGTCAGGATCACTTTGAAATATTTTTACAATGTATCAGATCTTTGGGGGAGGGGGGGGTTTCAAACAATCCCACTGCCCGTACAATTTAAAACAGCTTCAGCTTATTAAAAAAAAAAAAAAAAAAAAAAAAAAAAAAAAAAAAAAAAAAAAAAAAAACACTACTCTTGAAATGTGAAGTGAAATATGCAAACACTGGTAATTGCATACTCCTGGAACAATTATCAATCATGCTCCAGAACATAGTATAAATTTTACATCAAAGAATCATCGAATTATTGAAGAGGAAAAAGAATTACAGTTTCCTCCCAAGTTCGACCACGATTGTATGTTTGATGCAGGTGCACCACCTGTTTTAATGGATCATATTGTATACTACAATGGAGGTTTTGTGGTACACAAACAGAAACAAGACTTATATGAAGCTTTAAAAATAACCTAAGTCAATGGCTTGAACTTTTTTTAAAAAAATGAATAAAACTCACAGCTTCTCACACAACAGTTAATTTCATCATACACTGTCAGCATTAAACAGCAATGTGATGAAAGAAATCGTAATAGTAAATAAACAGAATCGCGATGCAAAACACACCCATTTAAATCTCATTTTCAACACTCGTTAAAAATTAATGCTAGTCTATTATGTGCAAAATAGCAAGGTATGCTGATTTTCTACATTACACCAACAAAAATTTGAGAACAAAGTCATCCCATTGAGAGCTATGACTAAATATTGATAGACATGCGCCAAAGTTTACAATTCCCACTGACCACTTCAACAACAATTATTAGAATACAACTTACCTTTGAAATGATATTCCAGGTTCTTTCCTCTCTTGCCTATTTGTGCAACCGTATGCAACACAAGGTGGCATTATAAAACACTTATGCACATTACAAAATGAAATAATCAGAACATCAGACACAGTGTGAACTCGGCATTTGTTTGGGTTACAATAACACTGCTGCTGGCATGCCTGCTTCACAGATTTAACGTCACTTCTCCTCCATATATTTCCTTCCTCCATTGTTGTCTCCATTTGCCACTAACAAAGCAAACCCCCATCCTTGAATATTTCCACGAAAATGCTAGAGCACACGAGCGACTTGCGACATCTGAAAACTGTCTCCATGAAAGCAAAATAGTTCACTGATTTGGCCAAGAGATGGAGTTCAATATTTTCGCTAGCTGTCATAAGTTATCGTAGAGTAGAGAATAAATATTTATTTCTCTTTCACTACATTTATTTTTTAATTTATTTATTCTTGATTAGAGGTGGTGACATGTCACAGTGTCACTACGTCTAGAACCACCACTGCTTTGTTGAAAATAAGATGGGTTAGGGAAAATCACTCATTACTTACCACAGATGAAAGCAGGAGGACCGGATGAACACACACACACACAAAACACACTTCACAATATTTCAGTTCGTAATCTTAATAATATGAAACATGTGGTTGGTCCCAATATATACACATCTTTGCCCCTGCCATATGTCTCGTCTCTGACATGATTGAGGTTAAAGACCGAAAAACATTGTGAAGTGTGTTTGTTTTTTTGCGGTTTTGTTTTGTGTTCATCTAGCCATCCTGTCTTCATCTGTGGTAAATGATGGGTGATATTCCCTAACCTATCTTATTTTCAGTGCTTAACGGCAGTTTCATTGACGCCATTATACAATTGTAACCTCCATTGGATATTCATTGTGTCACATTTGGATGGCATCATCCAAATATTAAATAAAGTCTGGGAGAGACTACACTCCTCTTTCATGCCTTGGTTAAATTTTATTATCTGTTGTTTATTTCCTGTTTGGGGGAGATATTTGTATTGAAATATAGACTTTACACAGATGCTATAATATGTTTTGGATATCCATTTGTTTGACAATTTATATCTACTTTCTCAAAGGCCTTTTCTTAAAGTTCATAAATGCTATGTATATAGGTTGGTTGTATTCCCTTACAATTTTTATAATTCTATTTAGTATAAATATTCTAGCATTAGCCTGGAGCTTCACATGCATGGACCTAATTGTTTGAGGAGAAATTTCTCATTACCCTGGTAGGCAAATAGTAACATAAGAAAATTACTGCAGCATATTTTAAGACATAACTGAAACTTTTAAACAGCGAAAAATCCCTGGAAATGCACAAACTATAACCAGATTCTCCTAATTGAAAAACAATTAACAAATATATGAATTACTACAATAAATTCTTCAGTCTCAAATCTCATAACTGTTTGAAATTGTAAACTAATTTTTAATGCCAAAAATAATAGTGGCAGCAAAATTAATTTGTGTTATGTTGTTATCAATTTAGATTAGATCTGTTTCTAGATGGTAGAACAATACACTGCAAAAATGAAAACAACACGTGATATCTTTGATGGTTTGTCTCTGGCCAGGACTGTCAGTGTTTCATTAGGTCAAGCCTACAAATTGTTGACAGTAAGCTAATATTAATGTTCAGAAATCGCTGAACAGAATTTAATCCTAATATTAATGTTTGAAAGTCACTGAGCCAATTTTAAGCCTAATATTAACTACCAAAAACTGTTTTTAAGTCAAATTCTAAACTTTCTAGTTATGTTGGAGGTTTTTAAGCTTTGATACTGTGAACAATCCGGGTCTACTGGAGTTGGCGATTCCACTAAAACAACATTCAGTAATATTGTTGGAATACTGCTGTAGTCAGTCGCAAGACTTATTATTCTCCAGCAGTAATTCTGTTGTAATACAGCCTGGACCATTATTTTCAAGCACAAATTAGGTTGTAATACAGCCTTGACCAGCATGAAACCGTTAAATGTACTTCTGGAAGAATTTATAGTGGAGTCTTGCATTTGACCACAACAGTATTATGATGACGACTCCTGGCGGAATCGTGATCTCCAGTAATCCCAACAATCCTTGGCTAACATTGCATTAAGAATCTTCAGTATACATCTCTTCAGTTAAGAAACAGTTTATCATTTCTTGCTCCATTCTCTGGTCACGTATGGACATAAGCCATACCACAGATTTTGAGCTGGACCATAAGGTTTTAATCTGTGAAAACCATATCCAAATCAAATGGGCAATTTTTTGTGATGCTAGATAAAATAAACAGACAGCGAAAGGGACTTTCTCCATACCAGGGTCATAGTATGTGCTATCACCTTAACTTTCTACTACAATGTCTTGTATTAGAATTCATAAAACTGTTTTACCGTGAGTATTTGTCTTTCGAAATCAATTGTAAGACTTTAGAATGGCTGACACTCTTCTTGACATAAACCTCAAGAGAGGAAAGACTAGGTAAAAGTTATTAAATTAAAATCACTGCTACAGTTTTCAAAGTCAACACTGGATATATTCTGAAAATATTTAGTACACTCATCACAATTTAAGGCTATTGAACATTTCTTTTCAAGAATAATTGCTGATTATGAAGTATCAAAAGACAAACCAAAACCCCTCTTGATGATTTTCAAAGTCATATGTTAACTATCCAAACAAATTTGTGTCACTTAAAAATTTCAACATGGACCCCGCTACACATGTCTGGGTGCCTGACAACTTCCGGCCATCGCCTGTCCAAGGGCCTCTCACACTGAGCACAGCAGCACGTCTATATACACTGCGTAACCAACCGAGACCAGAGACAATACCGAGACTGACTGCCAGACGCTGCGTCCAGCGCCTAAATGTTCATAATCTCACCACCCTGGTAGCCTCCAAACTTGGGAAATATGAGCTCTAGAGTTCTGAAACTTTAATAGTAAATATAATAATGTGCAGCAAGTATTTTAAGTACTTATAATTTTTTCTGTAAAATTAGCAGATTTGCCATAAATAGTTAATCTGGGAACTCAGCCCCCATTATTGCGCAAAAGCAAATAACTCGATTTATTTAAATGGTAGAAGGTTTAGTGAATTTTGTAGAGCTTCTACTTTAAATATATTTTATTGATACCAAAATTGGCTTGTTTATTAGTTGGGTTTAAACGTCTTTTATATGTGTCCTTATGCTATACTTCCGGTGTGGAAATATTAGATTTTGAACATTAAAATTTATTCCATATGATTCTTCAGTTTATTATCTCTGTCCAAAAAGCTCTCGATCTGCTCTCTAGCTGCCGTAGTTGTTTTACAATTGAGTTTTCAAAAATATTCATTTCCCGGTTACCGGCACCATGCCAGAAAAATTACTAATTTATCATGTTATTATGAAAGTACTGTCTATTATCCAAAAAAGGCTTGCAGAATTAATATCAGTGATTTTTATTATATATCCTGAAAGTATTTTTTTTACTGACTGTACTTAACTGACTCATAATTTTTAAAAGTGTGTACAAAGCATGGTTTTCAAAGTATTTAATTTTGATACAATCTTTGATTTGACTGTATAAAACATAATTTCTTCTGCTACTGCCGTGAAGACTGTCCAGTTGAATACGGCCAGGAAAGTCAAGTCAAAGAAGAGATGCAATAAGTCACTCACGTTCCCACGAGAAGTAGGCTTCTATGCAGAAGCTGCCTTCCTACCACAAGGAGCCACCGAACGTGTCACGGAGAGCGTTAGGCCAGAGGACTGGTCTATGAAGTTATGGAGACATCGTCTCGACCGAGGCAACCCTAAGCAATGGAAATTCTTCATCACCATCCTGCTGGGTGACATACAGTTTCAGATGGGAGATCCCAACCAGTGGTGCTGCCACCTTCGAGCTGGTTCTGTCAAGCCATGAGCACAGTCATCTCGCAGTGAAGATTCTACCAGAGGGAGTCGTAGAGTGGCCAGGGGCACTTCTGTTTCCGACTCCTCTTGCCAGCGAATTCCACTGGGAGCAATACGTCGACATCATAAACAGAAGATTCAAAACATTCTGTTTCAACAAGACAGCTGGTCGCAATTTCCTTAACACACCGATCAGAAAGTCACCACGGACATCACCAACCATTGACTTAGTAGTGGGCCCAGTACCACCTATCTTCGCCCGATACTCCAAGAACTACTGCAATATGCTGGGGTATCTGCAGCGCAGAATGAAGATGCCTACATTCTGCTGGCCGGAAGAACAAGGAGTTAAGCTACTGCTGTCCTGCCTCAATGACTTTGAGGCAGCTATCAAGATCCTGCAGAAATTTAGCACTGAATATCACATCATGCTTCCTGGTGCAGAAGACACCATCCCTACGCAGCTGACGGCTGAGAAACACGATGCTCCTACGCAGCAGACAGCCAGGACTCACAACAGGCTTCCCAGTGGAGCTACAAACAACGCCACCACTCAGACTGCTGCAGCGATGATGCACTCACGCAGTCTGGTCCGATGCTTCAGGTGTCACAATTTCTGGCATTACGCCAAGGAATGCACTGAACCGGCCAGGTGCGTTCACTGCGGAGGTGGACATCTTGTCGCAGAATGCAACCAGCGTCGCGAGAACGCCGTTTGTTGTACTGTGGCTCCTCACACGCTGCTTCTTTCCGTGGTTGCCAAGCTTGAAAGCAGCACTCCCAGCAGGAAGTTACCGCACCCGAATCGTGGGTCACACTCACAGCCCTCAACAAGGCATCAAGAGAGTGGGTCCTGCCCTACAGCAACCACACAGCCCGTGAAGCGCCGAAAGCGTCATTATAACACGCAGTCAAGACCGCAAGAGAGCAGGGCCAATAATACACAGTCAAGACCACAAGAGAGCAGGGCCACCCCAGAAAAGGCAACTAGACATTTCACTGCTAAAACCAGAAGGCGTCCACCAGAGAAACAAGAGAGGCCAAAGTACAGCAGAGGAGAATGCAATTGTCGCGTTTTGACCGAGCGAGAGTCGAACTTACCCACTGTGGGTCCGTCCCAGCGTCTACTTACTGCCAACTGAGGTACTTCCGGTTTCCAGCCGGCATCTGTAAGTTCCTAGCTGGGATAAAATACATGCACAGAGACTTAACTGGTCCAGAATTGGGACGTAGGTGCTCCTTGAATAATGTGAAGAATTGCGGTTACTTGATTTATTCGGCGAGAGCAGTTGTATGGTACAATTACAATCGACTGGTACATAAAATCAGCATTCCTGGTATTAGAATGATGGGCCATAGGATCCGATGTTGAGACAGAATGCATCAAAAGCCAGCAGAGGGAGGATTCTTGGAAAAATGCCCAAAATGGCTTGATTAGACCGTTACAGGTTCTCACTACTAAAAATCACATCGCGGACTGGGGCGAATCGTGCGCACAAAGAGGCGCCCTCGATTCCGGAAAGTGGGGAAAGCCTTCCTCTCATTGGCTGACAGTCACTACGAACATGCATGTGTATCACGTGCCCATAGTGTGTTAGCCTCATGTACTGGTCGTGCTGTGCAGCGTTCCCACAGTAAGGACTGCTAGGCCAGCGGTGTCGTGTACTAGCGGTGTAACCTTCCTGCTACCGCACTGGCTTGGAAGTACTCTGCCTTCATTATTACTAAACTCTATACTAACATCTATATAAAAATCAGCTACCGCGACAGCTCTGTCGCGTGGAAAAGATTTTTCGTCGTCTTTACAGATGAAAAATCTTCCCCGAGTGTCAATTCAAAAATGAAAAAATTAACAAGAACTAAAATCTACAATATTTATAATCATATAACTTTATAATCTACCAAGTTTGTTGCTAAGTTCATAGTACCCCCATAGTAAGAATTCCTTACTTATGCTCAACGCCTGCGTGATCTGGAGGTTCGTGGTTCAGGATCTGGTACCTCCAGACTACGCTGAGGCACTGTATCTTCACGCTCAAAAACTACAATGTCATCTTCTTCATCTGTTTGTATCTTCACGTCCCTATGTATACGTCGTCTGGACTTCACATGCCGAACATGCGTTACTTCTGTTACGTTAGATGGGGTCAAGACTGTATTATTAATGCAAATCCTGCTACAGCACTGATCTGTACTGCGCCAGATATATTTGAAACACTCTCGGCACGTCTTGCAATGTTTACAGATGCAGAAGATGACAATTACAGCTATACAAATTATGCTAACATAAGAAATAATAGAGTATGTCGACATATGGTATGAATTTGTTTTGAATTGTTCTTGTTTAGATATTTCCTCCTGTAGCTCCTCAATCTTGTAACCAGCTACTTTTAAATCACTGAGGTGTTTACCAACAGGTTCAATGTTCCAATTTAATGGGAGCTCGGTAATATTGAATTTTTCACTATTCACTACACAACAATCTAACTCTAACTTAAAATTAGGAATTATGTCTTGACTGGTTACATTGGTTCTGAGGGTTAACTCTGACTGAATTGAGCATCTGGGGCCCCATAACCCTCGGCATTTGTTGAAAAACTTTAACTTCCCGGTCCCCTTAAATATGACGTCTGTGGGATGCCCGTTATTGCATAAAGTAGTTAAGCCCTCATCTCTTGGGGCAACAAAAATCCATTCATTATGGCCAAGGGCGGTCCAGATGCTGTGATTCAGAGCGACTACTTTCCTTACACAATCAGGAGGAATCTCCCGAATCGGTTTGTAAGAGTTTGCACCTCGCAAGGGGAACCATCTTGGGTAGCTTGCAATATGAAATTTTGTTTACAAATACTTAAAGTGTCTGTCATTTGTTTACATTTTAATTGTTCACTGTCTAGTTTGGCATAAAGTCTTTTGGATTGATCAATCAATAAGAATTCTTTCTCAGCCTGTAAAAACAAGTAGTGACCTTGTTCACTTACTTCTATAGGTAACGGAAGTATTCTGTACAGGTTGAATTCATTATTTTCAGCTAAAGGTACACACATAAGTCAAAATATTTTTGTACAAGAATACATCGATATCAATTATTCTCAGGAGCAAGTAACCATTTTCCTCAGTCAACGGAATCGGAAACTTCTTGTCCCCGATGTCGTTCCTAATTAGATTCAAATACTGAACAACTTGTACCGGATTAATAAGGTGTGGTTGAAGCAATCCCCTTTGGGAATTAACAATAGCATTGACTAAGAGATCGTACTCCCGTTGGATGCCCTGGAGAATGGCTACTGCTCGAATTAAATGTTCATTACTTGCGACCATTATTGACAACCGTCGAACGGCGATATCGGTATGATTAGAAAAATTTTGGACATAACGCTGCATTTTTCTCATGCCATTCATTAGAACTTCCTGATTTCGGCTTACACTCGCCACTGAATGATTGAAGTTCGACAAAAATGTCTTCACAATTGTGAGTTGCTCTTTGTTAAGTTTTAGCAGTTTCAGCTGCTCAGTCTCTACTGTGTTTATCTTGGATTTGTAGTACTCGAAATCGCTATCGCTTACGACACCAAAAAGTACCTGGGATCTCGCCTATGAAATTTAGCACCCCCCTCTTCCTGCGGCTTGGCTGATGACTTGTTAATTGTCCTATTAGTTTCTGGGAGTGTTTGATGTTGTTTATGTGCCATAGTAGTTCTAGCCATTTCATTACACTCGTCTACTGACAGGTTGAGTTCCGCTAATTTGTTTTTGCAAAACGCTATAGATTGCGTTGAATAATGTTCTACCTCATTCAGTTTCTCCTGGAGTTCTCCTAAGTTGAAATAGCTCAAAATCCGCAAGAGACCGTTGATAGTTGTATACGCTGGCGGTAATCGTAGTACAGACCAGGTGAGTGCGCGTAATTCTCCACTTGAAAATCTTGGAGTGCAACGGCCGAGGAAGGAATATCAGGAGGTAGCGTAGCCAAATCATCTGCAAAAATAGAACAAAATCCCTTAGAAGTTCCCTTGTGTAAATTCCTTATAGAATATTATACTAGTATAGTACGCGAAAGGTTGGCAATGCGTGTACTGTGTGTTAGTTCGGGATGGAAGGCTTCGTGATATTACCGCTCGCCTGGGCGAGTACGCGGAGCCTGTAACATAACAAGTGTCTGCGCCAGGTGTCGGCAGCAGACGACGCTTGTTAACGATGTATTATCTTTGAGTAATAGTAGTCAGTCTGTCTCTGACCGCCGGACGAGTGTGTTCGCGCGGAGGCACATTTCGGTCTAATAGTGGGGAAATTGTTGCAGACTCGAGTAAAGTATTCAAGTGATTTATGTAAGCGTGTGATGAATAGAACTTGTGATTTGGGAGGAGAACATTTTTCTTAAAGTAGTGGTGAGAGGAACTTTGATCGATGTGGTTGATACATTTTGTTGTAGAAACTCTTTATCCTACGAACTTGTAATTTTCGGCGAAGTTCGATTACTTATCTAGAATTTCATATTTGGTGGTGGTATTTTCCCGTTGGGTGTAATAGCTACAGCTTAATTATTGCAATAAAGTCACTTTGTGTGAAGTTGCACATAAACTGTTGAACTGTTCTTTTTATATAGTAAACCCAACGCTCGAAATTTACCTAAACCTGGCGACCGCGGCAAAAGAACCTTTTTTTATCTATTTAATGAACCTATTTGTGTTTCTAAGTAAGTGACTGTGTGCTCAAAACAGTTTCAGAAGTTTAACCCAAATAAATATAAAGACTTTTTCTCATAGTAGCCTTGCATGGCGCCTCAGTGACAGGACGTGTGGTTAAATAGGCATCTGGAGGAGAAATTAACTTTCGATTCCCGAGCATACACACTAGGATAAAGAGGACAAAGGATAAATTACGGCGAAGTGGGAATAAGGTGACAATTAGGCGCGAAGACGACAATAGTCAAAGTGGAAGATATACCACACCAGCAGCACGAGTTTGTTAAGTCAAAGACAGCTAGTGAAGATAGTCTACTGGAAGACTGGTTGGAAGTGGCGCAGCCGAGTGGAGAACGAGGTAACTACAAGAGCATCGCCGAGCGAGCCGAGAGCAGACGACAGGCGGCGACGTATACACAGACCCGAGGGTGCCCGGGACCAGCCGAAAGCCGAGTGGGAGCAGCTGATTCGAGCCAGCCGAACGAAGCCGAGCGGGAGCCGAGCAGACCTGACAGTGAAGACACCAAAGCTAAGTGCGCGAGTTGCTGCTAGCGAGCTGCTGCGAAGCGTCTTTTCCTATCTGTTCCGTTCCTTTAATATTTTTTTTCTCCTATAATTTCGAATCGCACGTAGGAAGGAAAACCGAGTTGAGTTTTTCTCTCCTTTTTGCCCATTCCTTTGTCATTCTGGTGACACTTACTGCATGTTGACGCAGCACAAGTAGCTGGTTTTAATTTGCATGCATTTAATTCTGATATGGTGGTTGAGTTTCGTGAATAGCAGCGTTGTATTGATTTTGTTTGCTGTGAACTGAAGGGGGGAAGTAAAGCAACTGAGTTATTATCATCATTGGATTTTTTCCCGTTGGATTTGTAATAGAAACTTACTGAAATGGGGGAAGTGTCGGAGCAAAATGGCTGAAATGCTGGCTAGGTTTGGAAACCCTAAATAATAATTTGATGCCCAATTTGAAACCCTTAGGGACTCTATGATAAACTTGATTTTAAATTTGATTCCAAATTTGAAACCTTTAAGGACTCTAATGATCAACTTCATTCCGAATTTGAAACCCTCAATGGTAGACTTGAAGTAATGGAAAGGGACGCAGAAGTTCGTCACGATAGCTTAGTCAAGGAGCAGAAATTGCACATCGCGGAGTTAGAAAGAAAACTTGAAGAGTATAGTGTTAGGTGTGTTGGTCGGACGGAGGAGTTGTCCTCTCAAGTGTACAAGTTAGAACAACGGGTTGAGCAGGAAACGAGTGGTTTGCGCCAGGATACCGGTGCCTTACAGGCGCAATATTTACGGTTAGTAGAAAAAAGCGACAGTCAGAGCCACCGCGTAGGGTGCCTTGAAGATCAGATGCAAACATTTCAGGGTGATGTCAAAGGGCTGGCAGCTGACGTGGAAAAGGTTTATGAAGATGTTGAGAAGGTGAAACTACATGCCCCCCTAGTGGTGAAACAAGAACTAGTAAAACAAGTCCCCAAGGTAGTTAGGGAAGAGCTTGGCAAGTACCAAGAAGTTATAAAGACCTCAGCTTTTCCGGTTAAAGTCAATGATGAGAAGATAGATTGGGAGGAATTTTCCGGAAGGAATTGTATACATCCTGTAAAGTTCATTAGAAATTTTGAAAATTTCGCACCTTTCCTGATGGCTAGTGAAGAAAATAAAATTAGAATGGTAATTAAACATTTGAGAGGAGAACCTCGTCTTTGGGCTGATCAATTCGAAGACCGTTTTGAGACGTTTGCTCAGTTTAAAACAGATTTTTTAAACCTATACTGGTCGGCAGAAAGACAGATTGCCGTGAAATCCGAATTAATGTTGGGCGAGCATTACGATCCGAATAAAGAGACACAAACTAATTTTTTCATGAGGTGTTACTCATCTTGTAGGTACCTAGACCAACCTCACAGTGAGGAAGAATATGTTAAAATTATTGCGGCTCGCCTACCCGAACGAACGCAATTTATTCTCACCAGCCATAAAATATGTTCAATTAAGGATGCCATAGACATGTTGGGAAGGTTGGATGTCCAGGAGGAGAGGATGAGGAGAGACAAGTCGAAGTTTCAGAATGGTTATAGACACTTCCAGGATAGGGGTACACGAGGAGGCGGTTATTGGAGAGAAGAAGGAAGGAATAACCGACAACAGCCGGTAAATACATACCAGCACGGGGCCAGGCAGAGAAACACTTTTGAGCCGAATAACCAAGCGGTAGAGACAGAAACTAATAATCAACACCAACGGTACCATGACAACCAACCTCAGAACCGGGAACAGAGGGTAGCCACAGTAGCTGCGAGTGGTGAAAATTGTTTAAACTAATTTCTGCCACTGTCGCGGCCTCATCAGGGGCAGAACCGGTTAAGAGGCCAAATGCGGACGGAATTTCACAGAACGGAAGCGGAGGATTAAGGAAGAGGAAAATTCAGGAAGACGTTTTTTTGTTTGATACGGTATTAGGGGATGCCTTGGAAAATGGAGATGAAGTGAATTGTAAAAGTATTATGGCTGCGGAAACAGACGTTCAAGGGTGTCAGGAGGAATTTGTGGAAGACGATATAAAAGAGAAATTTTTTGAAGTAGCGGATGAAATTTTTTATGATGCTCTTACAAAGGAGAAGTCAAGATTACGGGAGAATGAAGTTATACGAATTGACGTCGAAGGATTGTTCACGGTAGCTACGGGAGAAGTAAAGCTGAATAGAATTAGTGCAGAGCGACAACCATATGGCTTTGACAATAGTAGCGGAAGCGGGGGCAGTGACCGACAGCAGCCACGCAGTAGCGTATGCGGGGACACTGTTGACGCCTGGGCCGCAAAAGTTTTGACCGCCGCAACACTGGCGAGCGCGGAAAGACGAGCGAGCGAGTTAGGTCACTCACTCGGAAGCAATAATTTAGCTGAATCAGTCATTTTCGATGGCGGAAGATATGAAGAAGTAACTGGTAGACCAAAACCTTTCCAATTGGTAAATGAAGAAGGTAAAATTGACAGGAAATTCATACGGTGGAAAATTAATGAGGAGGAGGAAATTGACAGGAAATTCATACGGTGGAAAATTAATGAGGAGAAGAAGTCGACAGAAAATCTATACGGTGGAAAACTAATGAGCCCCGACAAACAAGTGTCAAATTTCCCGATTGTGATCAGACGCGTGGAGAGGAGGAGAGTTTCTTTACGGACGAACTAAGTGAACGGGAAATATTTCCATCGAGAAATTTACAGAGCGTGTCAGTTTACCATAACGATCCCAGAGATGACTTGCTAGAAGAAGAACGGAAGTTAATTAGAAGAAAGGTTAGGCACGATAAAAGGGGGAAGGCTACTGACTATAAGCCAGGTGACCTGGTGCTGGCGCAAACTCACTATAAATCTTCGAGTCTCAATAATGAAATCAAAAAATTTAAATTCCTTTACGAAGGACCGTACATGATTTCTAGCTGTCCAAGAAAGAATTCTTTTGTACTGGTAAATCCTGTGGACCAAAGTGTCCGAGGTGTATTTAATGTAACTGCGCTCAAACCTTATAATTCTTTGCAAGAGGATGTAGATGGTTAAAGAGAAAAGTAATCCTATCCTGTTATTTCTATGTTTTTTTTCAATTATCAATCCTGTTTTCGAGAGAAAATCTCTGTACTACTATAAATCCTACTTTTCCCTTACTTT
>JARYHS010011408.1:274647180-274863000 GCA_031002005.1 Vandiemenella viatica
TTGTTGGATATTCTTTATTTTTCGGATGCGTTTACCTCTTGTCGAGGTATCTTCAGTGTACAATGTTTACTGTAATATGCGATTAGTTATAATCGCATACTACATAAAACATTGAATGCTGAAGATACCTCGACGAGAGGCAAAAGTGTCCGAAAAATAAAGAATATCCAACAACAGTTGTATTGGCGTATTTACTAAATAATAATTAGAATCACAAACAATGAGATTGGTTAAAAAGTCAAAAGAGTAGTAGTAGTTTATCCACTAATATTCAGCTTGTATGTACAAAAAATTGGCATGTGACATAAGGGATCAAAAATCACTCTGCTAGGTATTAAATAAAGTAAACCACAAAATAAAAACAGAATCGCCATTTATTTTACAATTTCCAGTTGGAGTTACAATATTTACATTATATTACATTATACTGATATACAAAATATATACAAAAGTTTATAAAAAGCCCAGCTTACTAAAATATATAACAAAAGTAAATATAGGTTCAAAGTTCAGTTGACATTACTCAAGAGCACAAGACGCTGGTAACTGTAAGAAATAACTTTTCTTATTCTAATCTAGTTATCATCTTTTATAATTATTCCAGTTAGACATATGACTACACAGCTGTTACAGTAATATCTTTACTTTTTAGTAGTTATTCTGTAGCTCATTCTAGGAACAGTTCTAATGTTAAAGTGCTAGTCATATGTAGCACTGAACAAAAATTAATACCTAACTTCTCTTTACTGTCATTTTATTTCACTTGGGAAATAATAATTAAAAAATTATGTCACCAACTGACCTATTGTACTGGAAGAACAAGTTTAAAAAAGAGATATCAAAGTTTATTTCAGTACAGCTATCCACAAAATTGTTTTAGACAGGCTATATTAGGACGGCTACATACTTTGCTGAACCTATGAAGAAATGTGCAATGTTTTTGTCATTGAATTTTTTTTTTGTGAAATTTTCTTTGACACAGTTTAGCATCGAGTTAATATCCCAAAGTCAAGTAACATATAGGAATAAATATAAATTAAAAGCTACAGTGACAGGAAAAAATTCAAAAATGTTACATCCATTAATCAACAATGTTTTGAAATTTGAAATAAACTTTGTAGCATGACATCCAATTATGTGAATTTATAATAATTAAAATAATTTGAAAATTAATACTAAATAGATTTAAAATAACAATAAATTTTGTTTTGTTTGTGGTATGTTTCCACATAGGGCATTTGAGAAATAGCTTTAACTTTACTTACACAGTTCATATCAAAAATTAATTGTTTGAATTTGACATTTCTAACATAGTATTGTGTAGTACTTGTAACCCCTTACAGAAATCAGCTTTTTCTTAAGTCTGAGAGTTCAGTAAGAAGGATAATTCATATCTCAGCATGTAATCAGCACATACATTTAAAATTGTTTGCTGGGAGATGATTGTTAAATTTGCTCAAAATGGAGATGGCCACAGATTTCTAATTGTTACAAAAGTGTAAATAACTTTTATTTTGCTGTAAATTTCTCTTGTAAAGAAAATACATTTTTTAATTTACAAACTGGCTTTATTGATAATAATAGTTTGGTTTTTTAACAATGCTGCCAAAATATTTCTTGCTCCAAGCTTTCAACTGTCATGCTGCAGCCAAATGCTGGATGCAAGAAAGATTTACATGGCATTACCTAGAAAACCAAGATACTATTAACAAATATAACAGTGGAAGCCAGTGACTTCTATAGTCAGTAGATGAAAATCACATCATTTGCCACCATTTCCAGCTGAAATAAACTTTGGTAATTTATTGCTACTTCTTGAAGCAGTACTCCAACAGTTTAGTTAAGAATTGTCTGAAATATACCACATCCATTCATATTCATCCCAGAAAAAAGATAACAGCATGTCTTTTCTAGATGAAATTTATGACAGTAAATGGAGTATTTTATAATCCTTGAGCTTGATGAGCTAAATACATGTTTACAATATGACTCTCTAACAACTTACTCAGAATTTCTTCTCTTATGAGCACCACATGGGTATAGCAAAATAGCATAATTGTTGAATCAAGAGAAGTATTTTATCAGAAAATAATAATTTTATATTACCTGAAGGAGTTTCAGAATATAATAAAAGTATTCTCCTTAATTTACTGACTAAAATATATTATCGCCAAATTCAATCAAGTTATGAAATTCACATCACTATAGTAAGTAAAAAGAGATTTGCTTTATTATAAGCACAACAAATGAGAAATGCATCAGAAGGAAACAGACATGGGACATGATAAGCAAAATTTTCATGTGAAACTGAAGAAACAGATAATTTATTATATTTAAAAACTTTATAATTTTTCATAAGGGAAATACAAAATTAATTCTGTTTTGTTAAAATAATTTCTGCTACTTTCATCATTGAAGTCTTGCAGCCAACTTACAACTGCAATGTTACTGGATATTTGTTTCTTTTTTTTTTTTCAGGTGAATAGCTGCAGTTGTTAACTGATAAAGGAATCAACAAACAAATAGCATATTTAGGCAGTGAAGTATGGGAACAATCATAACTATTTGGAATATTAGTGAAAAAAAAAGGTTTATGATCCCAAATACCATTTGTTAACTCACTTGCCCACTGTTAATTACTGTTGTGTGTCATTTAAAAATTGGTTTCATTTAAAAGACATTTAATTTAAGTCATGGCTTCAGATATTTACATTATTATACACAAAATTTGTACAGTAAATTGTGGCAGTTAACTGTGATATGTAAGTAATATTAAAAATTGCGACACAGATACAACCACATATAACTGTAATGATGATATGCTGAACAAGTATTATTTGTGATTAATTACAGTAGCCGTATAAGTATTCCTCCTTTTCAAGAATATTGAAAAAAGTCTGTTTTCATAAATATGTCAACATCGTTTTTGTCTATATCCCATCTTATATTTTTATATGAATGGTGAATAACACTGAATAATCAAGGAAATTATAATATTATAACAAGTAATAGAACAGTATTTAGGCCATGTATAAGGGACATGCTACTTGTTTGGTACATACTGAAAATGACTTTAAAAGTTTATTTAAATAGTGAAAAATTTCATTTTTTCAAAACAAAAAATAGTGTCATCACAAAATTTGATTTGTGAGGTATCATGATAAGCTTCTCGTATTGTAAACATAATACTTCATTTTTTTTCTACCAACTTTCCTAATTTGTTGCCAGATATAGTGTTCTCATTTAATCCAGTAGTTCATGAGCTTCAGTAATAACATATGGTGTTTCTTTTACAAATGTTCTCTTCACTAGTGAATAATTAAGTACTGGAGGAAAAAAACACTGTAGTACATGAAGAATTTAAGCCAATAATAAGTGTAGAATAACAGTAATTAAAACTTGATGGACACTGAGCAATAATACAACTGGAATAATGCCAAGGATAAGTATAAAACAATGGCAATTCTGTG
The DNA here is from genome assembly GCA_031002005.1 of Vandiemenella viatica. Lineage (NCBI taxonomy): Eukaryota > Metazoa > Arthropoda > Insecta > Orthoptera > Morabidae > Vandiemenella > Vandiemenella viatica. Next base: position 274,650,651 of record JARYHS010011408.1, read on the forward strand.
CCGGGGGGGGCGGGGGGGAGGCAAACTGTGCCACTTGCCCCTGGTAGCATCTTTAGGGCGGTGGCAAAATTGTGTATGAAACACGAGGTGGTGACAATGGGGGTGGCAAAATAATGTTTGAAGGAGCAGTTTTCCTAGATCCACCACTGCTGTAATTTTTACTCATTTCAGAATTTTAGTTTGTTTCGGAGTTTAACTTTCTTACAGTTATCCATATTCTTGGCACAGTTACCATCATTTCATGTTAATGGTACCATAAGTACAATTAAAACTTATTTCTCCATGAATTTATGTAAGCTAATTTCAAAAATGAGGTTTATTATTACAGTTTTAAGTTATGTTCATCCTTTTGAAACTTTGATTTAATAGCATTCACTAACAGAAAATTAATATTCTAATAATTGTATTATGTGATGATTTTCCGTAGCTCCACTTCACTTTATCAATTACAATCTTTAGCTTAGCTGTGAAATAATTGTCATCTGTACAGAAAATATGAAGTAGGTTTTTTATAGACAAAATTAACATAAAGACAAATGTGCCAGTGTCTGTAAATGTTACTCTTGGGCCTTTCAACAAATATGGTTGAATATCAGTTTGCTGTCAAATTTCTCATTTGTCCACCTTTGTTCAATTAATAGGCCTATTATGGTTTCATATCACATGTAGATTATTTGTAACAAGTTTTACTGTAGAAATGTCATAAGTTAAATTTAGTAACAATTTTACCACTGAGACTTTTCTAACAACAGGTTTACTATACAATAAATACAAAATGGCAGTTAATTGCTATAAAAATGCACTTTAAAAATGTATAAAATGAAAATATAATTAACTTATCATCTTATGCAGTCTTTTTGATTTGTGCATCACTCTGAGCAGACTTCACTATCGAACTGGTTCACTGGCATTGAGGGGCTGCTTTTCGTGTGCATCTCCTGAACTTGAACTCGATGCTGAATTCCCTATAGGAAACGGTCCATTAGAAAACATGCTGGCTAGTTTGTTAACTCTCTGGCTGCCTGTCGCACTTCCTAAAGTGTTGCTATTAGAGGACTGTGAAGTAGGATAGTTAGGCTTCTCATACGCTGGAACATCATCTGAAAGATTATGAAGGTGAATTGATGTGTGTCGACTATTAAAGTGCTATTAAAGCATAAAAGTAAATGAATAATTAATTTCTACAAGATTTAGTATTATTTTAGCAAATGAAGTAAGTGGCAAATATACTAAATTAAAAATATGTCAGCTTTATTCATTTCAGAGGCACCAATGCTTTTGGAATTTTTCATTGTTACTGTGGAATCATAAGTATTGTCACTAAAATTCTAATTTTTCAAGTGTGATGTAGAACTTCTTTTTTTCTTTTTTTTATATAAAGGATAAAAATATTTTGTAAGAGTAGGGTATGTGAATGTGGCTTCAAAGATTTAAAAAAAAAAAAAAAAAAACTACAGCCAGCCTATCAGTTTTCATTTGCAATGTCACTCATTATCAATGCACACTGTTTCTTATTTTCTCATTAAAACTTGAAGTAATATATATTACAAATATCTGAAACATTTCTGTCATCTAAGGTATAGTTCCTTAACAAATTCTCGAACAGTCACCACTAGAATAAAACACTTACTTCACTCACTGATATTTTGGATAAATGGACGCACCAATGGGAAATTTCAGATTTTTTCTACCCTTCTGGAATTAGATTATAAATGTCTGTTACATTTTCTATGTAGGATAAAGTTCCAAAAATTAATTCTTAATTTCTCAGATCAGTGCAGCAATGAGGCTTAAGAACTGATGCACACAATAGAACACGAATTAAACAGGAAGTTTAAAAAAGTACCACTATAGTTATTATGTATTCAATAATATCTGAGCTAGATTTTCAGTACATGCATGCAATCCCAGTGTTCACTTGGAGCAACAGTAACTGGTATTTACATGTGAGGTGCTTGTACTGCACGTACCATAGATTTGGCTGCAGTTTCAAACTGAAAGAACCTACTCTTTTTTTTTTTTTATCCATGTACTATATCCAGCCATGAATTCATTGGCAACTAACACTAAAATTGAGCAATTCTGAATGTTAATGTAAGGAGTACAGTATTGCATCTTTCTCTATAAACCACAAGAGTACTTACTATATTATCATTTGAAGAGATAACATGAAGTGTAAAATAAAATTTATAACCATCTCTCACCTAACAAAATCATAAATAAAGTGAAATTCATCTCATTAACTGAAGATGTAGATTAAGCAATAACTTTCATTATTATTATTATTTAAGTAGGAGGGAAAAAAGGTGCTGATTGGTAACATGAACTAGGGTTTGGAATGGGAAAAAATCATTACTGCAGATTAAGGTGATAAGGAACATATTTTGATTAAGGCTTTCACCTAATGGTGGTCTGTTCTTGAGCAATTCTCTGTATGACACAAGTAAATTTTTGTTGATTATGTTGGTCTCATAATTATTGTTTGTGAAATTCAACTTTCTCAATTGAATTTGTGCGATAATAATAATTATCTGATACATAAAGTCAGACCATTATTTTCAGTCACTCAAGTCTGGAAACCAAAACAAAGCAAGGAAAGAAAGAAGGAAAAGCATGTCTCTACAAATCTATGTGCATCTAATGAAGTCAGAAAACTCAATTTTATTAATATATTCAAAAACAGGTGAAGGATACTTTGATTTGCCTTATAGGATGAGCATTATGTCCTGATTACCAGTAACTGATGGTAGAAGATGCAAGGAAAAACAGTTTGATTTGGAAAAATGCAGAAAGAACAAAGACAGAAATTTTGAAGTTGTGGAGCAAGATATTTTGTTCATTTGTGATAATTACTTTTATAAATTCTGTTTCAATTTTTTTTTTCAACTGCAATGCTATGTTTTTCCATACTCAGACCATCAGGCTAATCAGCACCTTCTTTCTATTAACTGCTCATTTCCTGTTTGCTTCCGTTTCTTTGTTTGATTACCTGTTCGCGAGTGATGTGGTTTATGGTGTGGTGTTGAACGTGGATGGGGTGGACGTGCACAGCTGTAGCTTGAATCTGTGCTATAACATGGAGACGCAGGCCTCCTACATGCAGCTTGCCGTGGCCCACCAACAAAATGGTGCGGTCGGTGTCGCCAACTACTCGAGTTTGCTGTCTGGCATTGTCCCTGTGGGTCAAAATCAGTCTTTTTGAACAATTTGATTGAGAACATTAGTTTATAAATAAACAACACAGATGTTTAAGATAAACTTTAAATTTAAACAGAACATCTCTATTGTTTGATAAAAAAATATTATCAACATATTTCATAACCTGAAATTAAAATAGTTTTTCAGTTTATTGGTTTATATTAGAAATTAAATGACTAAAATAAATTTATCTATATGTAAAGAGCAATCTTGGGACTTTGTTTACAGATAACAGAAACAAATATGGACAAGATAACAGAAACAAATATGGACAAGTAACATGAATTATAAAATTTGTCACCTATCATAAAACTAAGTACTCTGCACAAAATCCAATGTTATATGTTTATGAATAACCTGAAATTTCCAACTCTGAATATAGGTCTGCTGAATTTTTGTGATCTAGCTGAAATTTCAACACTTTCCTATCCTTGAGTTCATATTGTTTAAATATGGTTTAAAGGTCTTAAAATTATGATATCAGACTTATTTGGTGGATACTGATATTCAAATACTTTATTTTGTTTAGTTAACACTGATTTAAAAGAAAGAATTTTTTTAGCTATAATGAAATCATAACCATCTCACGGTAATGGCATCTTCTCATTGCTACACTTCACTGTCTGTTTATGATAAGTAGACAGTAAAGTATTTTGGTATTCTATTGGTTCCTTGGGTTGACCCATATCAATTCGTTACCTATCTTGCTTTGAATTTCATCAAAAGTGATTCCACACAGAGAACTAAGATAACAGACAATAACTGCAGAAGCCCATGATTTCAATCAAGTTTATTATCTTTTGAAGAGTCTTTAAAGATAAATTACTTTTTCCAAGTTCTGCATCATAGGATTCACAGGAACATAATTTACAAAGATGGGACGTGAATGTCAGTAACTGGAAATCAATAAAGGGTAATGGACTCAAACCATACTTCTTCAAATACCCCTCATATTTTTTAATATTATAATAACTCAATTCATTATGTTTATGAGTTTATAGATATAATTTAATTGTGATACACTACATGCATTGGCAGCCATTTCCCCACACATCCCTTTTTTTCCTTTCCTTTTACCCCTACTTTCACCCTCTACTAATTTCAACAATAAATTCTTTCAGCGATTCTGGTAAATTTTTAATTTTTTTAATTTTTTCTAATCCCTGTCCATCTAACCTATGAAAACAATCTTCCACACCCTTATGCTTGAAATCACGTGCCAACTTGTGGTCGTGATCATCTTTTCCCTTCCATGCACGTTTCTTAATTCCTCCACCAATATTTTTCCACACCTCATGACCAATATATGCCTTGTACACTCTAATGACTCTCTTCATCCTTCTCCTGCCTTCCAATGAATTCCATTCAATCTCCTTTATCATATCAGTTACTGATTGTGTTCTACAGTAATTTCCAGAGACAAATCTAACAGCCCTTCTTTGCACACCCTCCAACTCCTATATTTGATTCCTAAAATGTGGATCCGATACTACACCACCATATTCAAGCAATGGTCTGACCATAGTTTTGAAACCCAATTCCCTTACTTCTCTGGTACATACCCTCATCACTCTCTCCAACAAATGAAGGATTTTAAAATGTTTTCGTACTAACTGTCCAATGTGGCTTGCCCATTTGAGTTTGTTTTGATATAAAAGATAGGATATTTAAGTTTCAAACCATCAACAAGCTATTCTTTCCCCACTTTATAATCATAATCAACCTTTGATGTTTGTAAGAATACACAGCCTCTTAGTTTTAAATAATTAATAATTAATGTTTGTTTTATATATTTCAATGGGAAGTGTTTTATATCGGGTTATTATTATGTCTTAAGTATTGTATCAAAGAATTCCAAGCAGCGTTATTACCAGATGAAAAGTACATGAAAATCTCCTGGACAGTACAGGAGGAGGAAGATATTTGGACGATAAAAAACAGATGAGAAGCAGAGATGGTATGTACAACGGCGAAGTTTGGATGAAAGTATAATTGTATTGGTTAATGTAAAGAAGCAGCAATAAAGTAAAAATGAAAGATGATATAAGTAAAAATAATAATAATTTTACACGTGGCGACTGTGACCGTGACACAGAGCTAATTATTTAGCTCGTAACAAAAGAATCCTGTAATCTTCGGAAAGGTAGGAGAAGAAAAAAAAACAACAGTTTTAGATATTGTGAACGGAAGACAAAGTTATTAATTTTGAGTAAAGACTTGAATATAAATTTAAAAATAGAGAAATTGATTAAAAGTATAATGTTAAAACATAAGATTTAATTACGCATACATGTTCTTAAAGATAGTTTTAAAGATTATGTACAGATAATGTGTGTGCTGTTGGTGTTTGGTTGATAATACGGCGTTGTAAGTCACAAAATCTGCGTTAATTGATATTTCTCGTTTTTCGAAATCCACACCGGATTTTTTTTTCTCTCTCTGTGTATGATTTTTGTGAAGTGATGAAAATTTTGTAAATAACAATGGATGGAAAAGATTCGGAATTAGTTGGGGAGCGGGCAGTTACCGAATTGGATGGTGATGATGATTCAACAACTGGCATCGCGGGGAAAAACCCGTGGAATGACGACAGTAATTCCATAAAGGAAATGTTAGCAATGATTAGGAGAGAACTGATAGAAACAAAACGCGAAATGCAGAAAATGAATCATAATCAACAACAAACGATAATAGAGTGGAGAAAGGAAAGAGCTAATATTTCTCATGAAATAAACTCTCAGATAGACCAAGTACATGAGCATATTTCTCAACGTGAAGATTTCATGTTTAAGAAGGTACAAAAGTTAATACAGATAGAACAGCAGAACCGCGAGGAGTCGGTGAAGATAGCACTGGACGAGCAGAGAGGGATAAACAGTGAATTTGTGAGTGACATTCAAAAAGCCAAACATGAAATTTCACTGGTACAAACTAATATTAAAGAATTGGAATCTGGAATGGTTAACTTGCATGGAGAAGTGGAAAGCTATAAAGAGGCGGCCGTATATCAGTGGGTAGAGCTGAATCAGCGAGTGGACAAAATTCAGAACGGGAAAGGGCACGGTGTCGGCAACAATGTAGTGCAGTCAGTGCAGATGAATTGCCGGAAGTGAGTTTTGTACCTGGCGGCGAGATACATCCCTATGTTTTTGTGGAAGTATACAGAGACGCATTTCCAAGACAGTGGCCGGATGAAGAGAAGATAAAATACGTTAAGATGATGATGAAGAATGAGGCGTTGGAGTGGACGTGTGAATTGGGTGGAGGTAACAGAAGTTACGAGGATTTTTTGCAAATTTTCCTGAGGAAATATTGGTCCGATGAAAGGTAGCGGCGAGTGAAACAGGAATTTAGAAACAGTGCACCCTACAAAAGGCAGCAGGGCAGTTTGAGAGATTATTGTGAGAAGTTATTGAAGAATCTGAAGTATTTGTCGTTGCCCATGGAAGAGGATGAGGTTATAGAAATATTGGAGCGGAAGATGCCGCGCCAAGTACAAGAAAAAATACTGTTGATGCAGTGGAAAAAACATACATGAATTCCTAGAAGGTGTGGAAAAGATAGACAGGTGGGATGCAACGAATGAACGAGAGCAAAATACACCTGGGCTTAAGGAGTTGGGGAAGTACAATAATGGCATAGGATACCAGCAGTACTCGGGTCCAGGATATAACAAGCACCACTGGAACACGAGGCAAAATACAGGCGAAGCACGATCGGTAACCGATCCAAGAGGTTTCTCGCACATACGACAAGAAGATGGCAGAAGGAATGGAGGAGAAACAAGAGGCTTTAACAAAGGAAGTGGTGGAAGATTTCAGGGAGAAGATGAAAGAAGGCGAGAAGTAGAATGTAATAAGGGAAATTAAAGGCGGCTTTTTGAAGCGGTCCGTTCTCAAGCCGAAAAGGTTAAAGGGCCAAGAACCACGAAGCAAGAAAAACGGTGCATGTTAATGAAGTTAGATAGAGACACTAGTGATAGACACAAAAAAGTAATCTTGGAAGAAGTAACGGCATATTTTGATGAAGACTTTACGAGAAGAAAGTGTCAAGAGAAGTTGATTAAAGATAATAACAATCAAGCCGATCATCCTGTTGGAAATTCTGAAGGAGCGATTGACAAAGGAACAGAAGACAAAACTGATCACTGGATTAAAGAAGTAAGAAGGGCGTGCGAAGACAAGTTAGGAATGAAAATTGAGGAGGATGAGAGAGAAGAAAACGGAGAAAATCGGCGAGATGACGATGAAGAAAACAATACAATGTGTGAGAATAGTGGACCAGTGAAATGGTGGGAATGTCTAGAACAGATAGAGGAAAAAGACAAAGTTAGAGATACTAAGAAAGATGACATAGCATCAGATCAAGTGATTGGCCTGGCGAGAATGGTTCAGTGGGACAGTAACGTGGAAAATACAGGAGAAGAGATGGAAAGGAAAGATGAAACGATTATTGTTTCCACTAGAAATGATGACAGAAATTATGGTTTGGGAACTGAAGAGGACGAGGAAATTGAAGACGAGAAGAGTTATGAAGATACCGAAGAAGAGTTAGAAGAAGAAGAAGAGGAGGAGTACTGTACACTTGTAGCTGACAAGGAGGCAAGAGAAGATGAATACGAGGTGAGATGTTTCTTAATAAGGAAGAAGTGTGATGAAGTTAGTGAAGAAGAAGAATCAACGAGAGGCAAAGTGAAGAAGAAGAGAGGGCTTGATATATATAATGAAGGCCGCAACATTATAAAATTCGAAAAGAAGAAGGATGGCGGAGAGGACAAGGAAAAAGAAGCAACGAAGGGAAAAGTGAAAATGAAGAGGGAGTGACACATGAGAATATTGAAGCAGAGGAATTATTGGGATTAGAAAAAAAAAAAAAAAATGTGATCTGAACTTATACCGGGGGTGTGAATGAATGTAACTATGGCTGAAAATGTATGTATGGGTGAGTGGTGTGATGATAAATCACACAAAAAATTTGACAAATTTTTGGTGACAAATTGGCTGAGGGGATGTGTAAGAATACACAGCCTCTTAGTTTTAAATAATTAATAATTAATGTTTGTTTTATATTATTTCAATGGGAAGTGTTTTATATCGGGTTATTATTATGTCTTAAGTATTGTATCAAAGAATTCCAAGCAGCGTTATTACCAGATGAAAAGTACATGAAAATCTCTGGACAGTACAGGAGGAGGAAGATATTTGGACGATAAAAAACAGATGAGAAGCAGAGATGGTATGTACAACGGCGAAGTTTGGATGAAAGTATAATTGTATTGGTTAATGTAAAGAAGCAGCAATAAAAGTAAAAATGAAAGATGATATATAAAAATAATAATAATTTTACAGGCTGTCATCAACTTCCTGACCGTCTTGTAGTAGAACTGACATATTGTTGTCATAACCACTTATTTTTTTTTACATACAACCAAAATTTCTTTGGGTTTTCAATGAGGCTCTTGGAAAGTGAGTTGCAACGAAAGTCATTAAAGGCCCCGCGCATCACATTCTTGACCTGTCCTCTTGTCTCAGCTAGCTTTTCTAAATCACTCCTATACATCGTCCTTCTTGAGTGTGCATGTATCTTCCTTTGATTTTTAAGTAACCTTTTAACTTCACGTGTATACCACAGGGGATCATTCCCATCCCTGATTGTCCTTTTCGGTATATGTAAGTCCATACCTTCCCTGACTATATTTATGAATCGACGCCACATCTCTTCAACCGAGCCACTTCCTTCTATAAAGGTAATGTAATTATCCCTCAAAAACGTTCTTAAACTCTCCTTTGGGGCCTTTTCAAACCTATAAACGACCCTTTCTTTTTTTTTTTTTTTTGCGCGCGCTTTTTACAATCTTACACAAACAAAATTTCTAACGTCATGTGAACTCGTAGAATTTTGAGGCACCAATTAGTCTACTGTTTTATCTTTGGTTATAGTAAGCAACTGTGAGCTTCGAAATGCACAGGAAACCTTTAAGAATTTTTTTTAACTACAATCAAACTTCATGCAGTTAAGACTCATCTCAAGAAAACCTAAAAGAAAATAGTTGTAACCAAGTTATTCAAATTACACCCAGAGAAGACTCAAATCAAGAAAATCCTGACAAAATTCGACCTAAGCAAGTTTCTACTCATAAAATGCTGACATTAAAATAAATTGTTGAACTATAATTCACAATTTTTATTTAACCGATTGCAGTTCTGATGTAAGTAGGAAATAAATATATTGAATGTATAACAAATATTGAGCAGTCTGGCAGCTCAAGTGTAATTAATGGGAAAAAAGTAGTTAATGGTCTAGCTCACAAAAAAACTCTGGCTATGATCCCAGGTTCTAATACCAATGGGGACAAGCATTTTAAAGATTTGTATTTGATCATATGAACTACACTGGGACATTCTGTGATTGGGATTCTATGTTAAATTGTAGTTCCCAGAGGAAAGGAATTGGCAATCAACGAGTCGGAGTGTGGAATGTTAGAAGTCTGAATAGGGAGGTAGGTTAGAAAACATAAAAAGGGAGATGGAACAACTTAGGTTAGATGTTGTTGGGATTAGTGAGATTAAATGGAAGGACGTACAGGATTTCTGGTCTGGGGAACACAGGATAATTAGCACACAAGCTGTCAATGGAGTCACTGGTATAGGATTTGTAATGAACAAGAAAGAAGGGAAATGGGTGAGTTATTATGAACAGTTTAGTGACAGAATTATTTTGATGAGGTTAGAAACTAAGCCCGTTCCAACCACATTAGTACAAGTGTATATGCCAACGTCACACGAAGATGACGAAGAAATAGAAAAAAATATATGCTAAAATTGAAGAATTAATCCAATATGTGAAGGGGGAGGAAAATCTAATAATCATGGGTGATTGGAATGCAATAGTGGGAGAAGGATAGGGCGCTAATGACCCCGCTGTCGACGCGCCCTAAAGCAACAACAAAAGCAACAACAACAACAACAACAGGGAGAAGGAAAAGAGGGGAATACTGAAGGAAGTTTTGGTGTAGGAGAAAGAAATGAGCGAGGAATCAGGTTGCTAGAATTTTGTCAAAGATGTAAGCTAGTAGTGGCAAACACACTGTTTAAGAACCATGGAAGAAGAATATACACCTGGAAACGTCCTGGGGATACAGGCAGATATCAGCTAGATTATATTATGGTCAAACAGAGATTCAGGAATCAAGTTCTAGATTGTAAAGCGTACCCAGGAGCACACATAGACTCTGACCATAATTTGATAATAATGAAGTGCAGGCTGAAATTTAAGTGAATAAGGAAGCAGTATAAGCAGAACAGACTGGAAGTGAATAAACTCCAACAATCTAGCATGAGATAAAAATTTGCAGAAATGGTAGACTTATGTCTAAAAAAGTAACTCTGAAAGGAGCTCAACTGAGGACAAATGGAATACATTAAAGACTGAAATAATGAAAGCTGGTAAAGACACATTAGGCTTTAGGGAACAAGCTGCCACAATACCTTGAATCACAGAAGAAATTTTGGAACTGATGGATCAGAGGAGAAGGTACAAAAATGCTCAGGATGAAGCAGGAAGAGAGCAGTACAGGCAATTTAGAAAACAAATAAATAGGAAATGCAAAACAGCAAAAGAAAAACGACTACAAGAAAAGTGTGAAGAAGTATAAAAAGAAATGGTCATAGGTAAAGTAGATGTTGCATGTAGGAAGATCAAACAGAATTTTGGAGAAATGAAGAAAAGAGGTATGAACATTAAAGCTGCTGATGGGAAACCTCTTTTAAGCTCAGAAGATAGAGATAACCGACGGATTTTTTTTTAAACAGTTTAACGTCCCTTTTTAACAACGTGGTCTTTAGAGACGGGAAAGGATGGGGGCAAGGAATGGGAAGGAATTCGGCCATGGCCTTTTGAAGGAAGCATCCCGGCATTCACCTGGAGTGATTTGGGGAAACCATGGAAAACCCAAATCTGGATGCCCGGACGGGGATTCGAACCACCGTCCTCCCGAATGCGAGGCCAGAACGCTATCCGTTACACCACCACGCTCGGTCTAACCGACGGAAGGAATACATTGGGAAACTCTATGTTGGTGACAACTTGAACAATAGTGTAATGGAAAAGGAAGGTGATGTCGACATTAATGACTTAAGAGATCCTGTTTTGAGGACAGAATTTAATAAAAACTCTGAATGACTTGAAAGCAAATAAGGCAGTTGGAATTGATGAGATCCCTGCAGAACTTCTCAAATCCTTAGGAGAAGAAGGAATCGACAGATTATTCAAGCTGATATCAAAAAGTTATGAAACAGGAGAAATTGCAACTGATTTTAATAAAAATATCATCTTCACACTTCCAAAGAAGGCTCAAGTCGACAAATGTGAGAATTATTGCACCATTAGTCTGACATCACATGCTTCAAAATTACTGACCAGGATACAGAAGAATACAGAATAAGAGATACAGAAGGATGGAAAGGGTAGTAGAAGAGATAGTAGGTGAAGATCAGTTTGGGTTTAGGAAAAATCGCGGTACAAGGGAAGCAATTCTGTCTTTAAGATTAATACTTGAACGGTGGATCAAGAAAAACAAAGATAATTTTATAGCATTTGTTGATTTAGAAAAAGCTTTTGATAATGTTAGGTGGGACAAGATGTTGAAAATTTTAAAGAAGTCAGGTCCAAAGTAATCGAGATAGAAGAATACTCTATAAAATATAAGAATCAAGTGGCTATGGTGAAAGTAGGTTACCATGACAGACATGCATCAGTTAAAAAGGGCGTGAGACAAGGTTTTAGTCTATCCCAGTTAATATTCAACTTGTATGTAGAAGAAGCAATGAAGAAAGTCAAAGAAAAATTTCCATGTGGCATAAGTTTTCAGGGAGAAAAAAATCAGTATGCTACGATTTGCTGATGACATTGTCTTGTTAGCAGAGAGGGCTGAGGATATTGAGAAGTTATTGAATGGCATGAACAAAATACTGAAGGATGATTTCGAACTGAATATAAATCAAAGCAAGACAAAAGTGATGAAATGTAGCAGAAATGATACCAATGCTAGAAGATTAAGTATAAAAATAGGATCGGATGCAATAGGAGTAGTAAGTGAGTTCTGTTACATGGGAAGCAAAATTACAACCGATGGCCGAAGCAGGAATGATGTTAAAAGCAGAATAGCACTAGCAAAATGAGCCTTCATGAAAAAAAAAAAAACCTTTAGTTTCAAATATTGATTGAGGAATTAGAAAGAACTTTTTAAAACTCTTTGTGAGGAGCACAGCACTTTATGGTAGCCAAACATGGACTTTAGGAATACCGGAAAGAAAGAAAATTGAAGCATTTGAAATGTGGTGCTACAGAAGAATGCTAAAAATTAAGTGGACCGATAAAGTAAGAAATGAACAAGTTTTGGAAATGATGGGTGATGAAGAAGTTTGTGGAAGAAGCTTACAGAAAGAAGAGACAGGCTGGTAGGTCATATTTTGAGACATGCTGAATTGGTTAATTTGTCAGTGGAGGGAACAGTTGAAGGTAAGAACTGTAGAGGAAGACAGAGATTAGAAAATATGAAGCAGATAATTGACGACGTGGGTTGTAAGGGGTATGGAGAAATGAAGAGGTTAGCACAGGATAGTAAGGAATGGAGGATTGCATCAAACCAGTCGAAAGACTGATGAAAGCAAAAAAAAAACCTGATACAATGATTTAGTATGCATCCTTCTGGATGATCCAACCAACCTTCAGGTTGGGTTTTTATACTGTCTATATATTTAATCTATCCAATCTAATACTATTATATGAGCATCTATTGTAAATAGATAAAATTAATTTTTCACAAACTTCTCTGAGTGTTTTTATGAAATCTGGCATATTGAACAGAAATCGAAAGATGCCATGCAAAGATTGGTCACCCAGATAGTTAGTTGTAATGGAGTGTATTTTGAAGGGGATAAGGTTGTTTTGAATATATATATATATATAGCTTTCATAAATACTTCCAATAACTTATAAGAAATGAGAACAAGGTCATTAAAACAACTATTGTTCTATGCCCAGCATGCAAATACATAAAACTTTTGACTGTGCATTCACTGGGTCTGTGTGATAGAAAGCCACCAAATTGATACAATTTATAATCAGGTTCAGAAGAGTATCAACATAGCCACCATCACTTGTGGAACATTCATAAAACTTTCACTCAAGTAATTTATCCTTAAGGGAAGTTAGGATTGCAGAAGTAACTAAACACCACCTCGGCATATAATTATGACAAAGTTTATTCAATATTTGAAAGTCTTCAGGCCAGTGCTAAGCACATAATTATACTTTTTCAACCAACAACGGACTTCAATCCGGACAAGCTTGCAGGTCGGCAATTAGGAAGAGTAGCACACTTAAATATGTCCACTACCACAAACATGCTTATCCACAATAATTCAATTGTGAGTACTGTCAACCTTGATTCAACACTTACATACGAATTACGTGCGAATAGAATTTTGGCAGGTTAAACACATGGCAAATATTCCGACCATCCTACCGGCAATAAGACTTATCTGAACCAGACGACCAGCAAGAAAATACTGGGTAACTCAAACAGGGCCACTTTGTCTTTTCGTCCACTTCAGCTAATCTTGAAAATCTTTTGGTCGCATGTGACTTTTTATTTACACTTAAACTCATACGGCAAAGACTCTTCTTCTCATCAGTCTCTCCACTCCCTGTCTTATTTCCTATACCACACTGATTTATATGGTCTTTCTTCTAGCTTGACAACCTCTCTGTATGGTTGCTACCTGGATACCTAGACGAAAACTCCTTGCTTGCTTAGGTGGAGTTTCAACATTCATATTACAGTATGTACTGATAAGGAGTGGAGCGTTGATAGGGAATGGGAAGACATATAACCAGATAAATTTTCACTAGAGTAGATACGATACAAAGCTGTTTTTTTTCCATATATTTTTCCTGTAACTGCCTGCATTCATTTAGAAACTACTGTACTGCATCAAGGTTGGGGATGAAGGCAGAGGATTTTGGTAAAGAAGACAGGTTGAGTAGTGTTGGTGGGCTTTAAGGACATAATATTGGAGTTAGTTGAAGGAGAGGTATAGTTTAAAATAAAAGTGCAGGAAGATTTGGTGGAGTTGGTGTTGGCAACGAGAAAATGTCTTTTGCTCAATCCATGGGAGGTATCTTGAAAATTAGGTATCAATGAAGAAACAGGATCAGTGATTGGAATTTGGCAAGGCAAGAGATATGAAAAAGACAGAAGGCAGGTAGGTTTCAGTAGATACTATGTCACATAAAGATAGAAAAAAATATCACCTTCTGAATCTCCTAATCTGCCAAATGGATCTTTCCAAAGAAATCTCACTGCAAAAATTGAAGCATGCATCCAGTCACCACTAGATATTTCAGTACTACTACAGAAGAACTTTTCCTGTTATGGGACATTTCACATGCTCTATAAACACCTCGTTTACCAACTTATCTTTCTTTGCTACACAGGAGCATATAAATGCCTCATTACATAACCAAAATACCATCAGAATGAATGGCCGACAGCAAACATTTTACACTGCCAACATAGACCAATCGGTGGCAGCTAATGCCACTTCCCACAACTATAACAACCACAATAAATGTTTTACAGTGAGAGTTGCAGAATTATTTCCTGATACTACAACCCCTTCTAAACTGTGTTGATGGGAAATAGTCCATCAACATATCCTTGACACAAGGTGTTACGAAACTGGTTAATGAATCAGGAGTGTATTTTATTAGATATTTAACAAATATCACAACACAGAGAAAGAAAAACTATCACTCACCAAAAATAAACACACAAAGCAAGAGACGAATGCAATTTCACAATATTTATCTTTAAACATTATTCATATTGAGAGAAACAAGCCATTTGGAAAGGAAGGTGTGCAAACACCATGACCTACTGCATGATGGGAAAGTGCATGGAAAACAGGGTGGTAATAGCAGTGATGGGGGGTTAAATAATACGAAGAAAATTATTGGTAACTACAGAAAATGAATATTGCTGGTGGAGGTGGACACAAGAGTAGAAGCCTAGATATAAATTAAATTACTATCATTAATAAGGGAACAATAATAAAATAAACAAACAATCAATAAGCAATAAGTCATGGCTTTAGTGGTAGAGTCTAATTGGAGGATGAAGGTAAGTGAATACCTTTTGTTTAGGAACAGCCGATAAGCCAGAAATTATTTAGTCCAGAGACAGTTTCCAGGAAACTCACTGCAAAATATTTGTTGAGGTCATTAGAGGTGTGGCATATTATAGACCGTTTGCTTGTGGCCATTCATTCCAATTGAATGCTGGTTGTTGGTGAGGTTTGTGTTAGAACCAACATAATGGTGGTAGATAAGTAAGTATATAAAGTGTGTTGGGACACACATGTTAAGTCAAATTATAGATTTATGCTCTGCACGCCCATTGAATACCACCTTCTAGATTTCCTCAATTTCCTTAACAGCAACCATCCCATCAAAGTAACCAAGATTTACCCCAAAAATGCCATGTACCTTGTTATATACCTATTATATTACCTAAAACTAATCAGCATTACGTACAATGCATATAGCCAATAACTTTTATAATCATTTTAAATAGTAAAGCACTTTTCAGCTCAGAACATAACCTTGTTAAACATTCATTATCTTGGTAAATCAATTAGAAGGGAGCCAATCTCATACAGATGTATGGTAAAGAATTTTTATAACCATTTTCTTAATAAGAAGGCACTTTTTAAACTGATTCTAAACTATTTTCGTAAATGACATAAGATTTAAATAAGGTTGTTTTTCAGTCATAATGAATTTTTTTGCATTCATTTCCACTAAGAAATCAGATAATGATGATCATGTTAAGGTGTCTTTTGTATGCTTTTAAAATTTATCTGAGAAGATAGTGGAAAAATAAAGAATTGGAACTTTTTAGATAAAAGTAGGTTCAGTTGAGAGAGAAAAATTCAGTTTATAACAAAAATATAACAGTTCAGAGGTAACTTGAAATTTAAAATAAGAAAAACTATGTTTTAGTGTCGACATGTGATGGCACACCATGTGTGACTTTTAGAAATTAAACGAGAATAATTACAAGGAAATATGTCATGACCAAAAAGATTGGGAATAA
Source organism: Vandiemenella viatica (assembly GCA_031002005.1). NCBI lineage: Eukaryota > Metazoa > Arthropoda > Insecta > Orthoptera > Morabidae > Vandiemenella > Vandiemenella viatica. The sequence goes on from JARYHS010011408.1 coordinate 274,667,008, forward strand.
ATTAAACTATAGCATATTAAAATTTCAGGGAAATCCAAGTAAACTTAGTGTTTCACAGGAATGGGGGACTTTCATAATTCATCTACATCTACATCTACATATATACTCTGCAATTCACAAAATTGTGGGTGGCAGAGGGTGCTCAGCACCAAAGCTAATCTCTTTGCTGTGCATTCCAATCCCTAATGGTACGAGGGAAAAAAGAATTGATATAAGAATCAGTCCGGCACCTTATTTCTCTAATTTTATCTTTCCTGTCCTTCCGACTCAAATAGGTTGGCGGAAGAAGTATTTCACTACACTCATGAGTGAAAGTTGGAGTACGCATGTTTTCCAATAAGTTTAAACGAAACGTGTGTCGTCTATCTACCAGAGACTCCCAACCTAATCTACTAATCAGTTCTGTGACGCTTTCATAAGGACTGTAGCAAGCGGTCACGAATCGAGCGGCTCTTCTCTGTACTTTCTCTATACTTTCGATCAATCCCTTACGAAACGGGTCCCAAATGGCACAACAATAATCCAAATGTGGACGCACAAGAGATTTGTACGCTATCTCCTTTGTTTGTTCATTACAATTTTTCAAGATTCTACCTATGAATCGCAGCCTAGAATTTGCTCTACCTACTAAAGAATTAATGTGTATGTCCCATTTCATGTTCCTTTGTACTGTTACTCCCAAATATTTAATAGAATCGACCATATCAATAACTGTATTGTTTAACTCGTATTTCTGAACAATCGGATTCTTTTTGTTAGTTATGCTCATTGTCTTGCACTTTTTACAGTTTAGAGTAAGTTGCCACTCAGCGCACCAAGCCAAAATAACATCCAGATCGCGCTGAATTTCTAAGCAATCGGCCAAAGTTCTTACTTCCCTATAAATAACCGCATCATCAGCAAACAATCTAAAAAGGCTTTTCACTTTATCTCCGAGATCGTTTATAAAAATTAAGAAAAGAAGTGGTCCTATTACACTTCCTTGAGGTACACCCGATGTAACATCTAGATTAGAAGAACTTTCTCCTTCAACGACAACATACTGCGACCGACCAGTTAGAAGATCCTTTATCCATTCACAAAGCTGATCCGATATACCGTAAGCTCGAAGCTTCGCTAAAAGGCGGTTGTGTGGCACAGAGTCAAAGGCTTTCTGGAAATCTAAAAAAATTGCATCTACTTGTGAACCTGTATCGATAACTTTCATTACGTCGTGTGTAAATAGGGCCAGCTGTGTTTCACATGATCTTTTCTTCCGAAATCCATGTTGATTTGTTGCAAGCAAATTATTATAATCTAGAAAATTCATAATGTTCGAGCATATAATATGCTCCATAACTCTACTACAAACAGATGTTATAGACGTGGGACGATAGTTCCCAGGATCACTTCGATCACCTTTTTGAAAATCAGAGTTACTTGCGCGATTTTCCAGTCTGAAGGTACTTTTCACCAAAGAATAGTGTTTTCCCGCAGGAATATACCATTGTTCTACGACGATTCAGCGAATGATAAGCCAAGGCTATAAAAAAGGCCAATGAGTGCAGACAGCCTCAAGCAGAATAGTTTTTGAAGCAGTCTGGGATAGGTTTTGGATAGTTTTTAAGCAGCCTGGAATAGTTTTTAGGCAGTCTCAGACAGTTTTTCAAGCAGGCTGTTTAGATGAGAAAAGCTCCGTGATGGGCAACGAACTGTGAGGCCGGGGACTTTGAAGAATTTTTAGTAGTGGTGAAAAGGGGAATTAGAAAATTTCAAGTGATGATCAGGATAGAGTACTATTATGCTATTCCAAGATGCCATAGGATGATCTTCGGGGAGGGGGGGAATTTTCTGAAAAATTGCCATCAGTATGTGTGAGCGATGTTAATCTGCAATCTGATCCAAGGAGATGATAATATCTATGCCTTATCTTTCTGCTACCTCTACTTGTACTACGTAAAATTCAAAAATATAAACTCTATTTACGCAAGAACTGTTTTACCCCACAAACATTTATCTCTTGGGGTAATTACGAGGGATTGGCGATCATATAAAGAACCTATGCAAGCATACTTTAAAGGTACCAACCAACCCGATCAAGTTCGGTAAAAATGTCTGAATCCCCTTCAAGCATGTTTATACGACAACCTCAATTTGGACATTACCCTATGGCAACGTGTCTTTCACACATCTGTTGTAGCAATATCAGTTGTCATTTATTCAAAATAAAACATTCCCTTCCTTACAGTCTTGCCAGTCTTGAAATAATCGATGTGATGAAGAATATCTTTTAGGTACTCCAAAAACCTATAACTGGCCCTAAAGTTCCTCTTCTATCCTGCTGACATTGCATGCAAAAAAATCTCTTGTGCTGTCATTCACCATTTTCAAAACATCTTCCATCCTCTAGAAACCAACCATAGCTGCTTCTTCATCACCCAGATCTCTTCATGTATAGATTCAGATCCTACAACATGGGAATGACTTACTACAGTCCTTCCATGAAATGCACACCCTTCTCCTCAAAATTATATTCACTGCCCACAAACATGCTTCGGCAGACCACACCAACTCAAGAGCATTAAGGTCCAAAAATACTTCCCTTTGTGCTCTCCCAAATCACTACATAGATCCTTTTCATACACAACATTTCACTAGTTAAAAATTTGCATCCTGAATTTGGCCACTACAACATAGGTATTCAAATCTGTCAACAGGATTTGTGGGAGTAAGTCTAGGTGAATTTGATGGTATGTTCATTGTTGAGGAAGTCTTAGGATGTGGCTTTCACTGTGCATCCAGAGCATAAGTCTATCACTGGACAATGTCCTGGAGTTCATATACCAACTTGCCTGCCTCCACTGCAGTAGATCTTACTCAATTCTCACCAACAACTAGCATTCAATGAATGGCCAAAGGCAAACAGTCTAGAGCATTAATCAATCATCTATGTATCTAAGCCACACACTGGCCATAAATGGGATGTAACTACAGAAATGTTATTCTGGAAGAACCGGGAATAGGTTGGCATAGGATAGGACCATGTGAGTGCCCATGGCAGTGCCATGTATATGCTTATATTTTTTGCAATTGAAGGAGAAGTTTTTGGAGAAGATGAACTGGGCCAAATATGTAAGAAAGGATGTACTGGAAAGGCTGTGGGAGGGTTGCATATATAGGAAGTGTTCCAGGAAACTGAGTATTTGACAACGGGGATTGTGACATAACGGAAATATTTTTTAAAAAAGAACATAATATTTCTCTCCTTGAGCAAGGATGAAAATTAATAATATATACTCTTAGAGAAAAGCAAGACGACATAGGTTGCTATGGAAATAAATACTCAAGGGATTGTGGCTATCGGTGTAGAATCGTAGATCAGATGCTTGTGATTATCATTGCCTAAAAGAACCTGCATCTTCAGAGATTACCCAATTTCGATGTAATCCCTAGTGGATTAAAATAATATACAATAAACTAGAATTGTGTGAATCGAAAGAACTGAATTCTTTATAACTACTTCATGAATCATCGATAATATCACAGGGTGGTATGTATTCGGGAAAGTTACAGGCAGAGGAGTGGAGACTGCAGATGGATAGAGTGGAATTGTGTGGTATCTTTGATAACAGAAGGGAAATTCTGTACATATAGAGAGAGTAGTTCATCCACAACGTCCAGAACCCATACGGCAGGCAACCTGTACACTGCTACATATTTTGCCCAATATTTCAAGCTTTATGTATCTTGGGAAGAAGGTATAGGGTGTGTATACGGGGATTTTGAATAGTGGGCGAGGAAACAAACTGTGAAAAGAGATCTTGTAAGAGACCCATGGGATAACAAAAGTATTTGGTTGGTGGATTATGAAGATGGTGTAATTTGTAGTGTTTGACAGTAAGTTGGGAGTAGGAAAGTTATCTCATTGCCTAAGCCTCATAATCACTGATCTATGACTTCCATGATTGATTCATTGTCATCTAGAGGGATGATGACATTATTGTTGTTCCTGGATACTTCTGTCATAGCTTGAATCTCCACAGTGCTGAGGTTGTTGGAGTAAGGAGTCGAGATTAGGAAAGCGGGTGAGGATAAGGTGGAAGTGTGAAACTCCTAGAACAGAAGGAGGAAATGGTCCTCTGGAAGAGGTAGAGGATCCAGTTGAGATGAAGGTTTGAATTGCTGTAGGCTAGACTCATTATCTCTTTCTGTAGTAGCTGCAAAGTGATACCGCCAGTGGAGAGAATAGTAGAATGATAATGAGCCCTGGAGCAAAACAGCATTTTCAAAATTAGGAGTTTGAGAAAATATGAGTCCCTTTGATAGAACCAATAGTTTAAGTTCTAACAGGGGAGTGGAGAAAACATTAACCACAGAGTGATGAGATTTAACTGAAAATGGGTCAAAAACTTATGGTAAAGCAACTGAGAATGTGGGAAAGAGGTAGGGTTTTGGTAATCATGGATGGAGATGGTTTGTGCTATAAATTTTCATGTTGAAACTCCCATCCTTCACCCAAGAAACACAATATTTTCTCCTCCTCTACCTCCAGACTTCTTTTTAGTCTCCACTGATGTACACAAATATCCCAAAATTTCAGGACTCCATTATCTTGGAAAACTTCAGACATATTTAAGCCCACAAAGCCTTTCCAGTGCATCCTTTCTTACATCCTTGGCTCAATTCATCCTCTCCAAAACCTATTTTCCTTCAAATCCTAAGTATATCACCAGAGATATGGGACTGACAAGTGTACTTCCATGGCCCTATCCTATGGCAACCTATTCCTGGGTTGTATGGAGGAATATTTTCTGACCCACATCCTATTTAAATCCAGTGTGTGGTTCAGATGCATATATGATACATTTACAATCTGGACTCACAGAGAAAACTACCTCCTAACATCCTCAAATCCCTTAACAACATCTATCTTATCAACTCACCTGGACTTACTCCCACACAAACGACATATCAATATGTGGAAATTGCCTTATGGCAGCATGACTCTCTCACCTTGTCAGACCACAACTTTATGCCGGGATTAGTGCATAACAGTTATGACTGAACTTTGGCCATTAGTGTGACCTAAGTATAGATTGACATTCGGTCGTCAACCAACTGATAACCTCAGTAGGAGAAGGTAGGTTTCAAATAATGTTCACTGTAGACCTTCTTGTTAATTTCAAACAATGTATTCTTTAAAAAAATTCACAACATAGAGTGCCAAATCTACAGCATTGGAATTCTTCTCCAAAAATAAAATATTGCAGGTAAAAAACTGGAGCCAAGTAGCAAGCAAACCCCAATAACTGAAGAAAGTTCAATTACATTGTACCTATAAACACTTTAGCACTCTAGGTTGTTGATTATTCAAGATGGCTACCTTGCTTACTGTCCACTATACATTGTGCTAAATCGGCAATACACCGAACGTGACCTATCTCCATGAGTGCTTCAAAAGACTGCCCCCACCACAAGGGTCTACTTACCAAATCAGTTGTTTTTAAGACATCAGCTTTCTATTTTGGAAATTAATATCTTCCTAAGCTCTTAATATCTCAAAATGTAATTAACACATGGGTTTCCTGGTAGCTTATTCTACCTGTCTTAACCTACCTTAGTCCACAAGGAAGCTTCTATTAAATTAATCCCAAATTCTCTTATATCATCAACCTTGGCACATTTTTCAATAATCATGATAATACATTTTGAAGATCTCGTTTATGTTGCAAACACCCTGAACTTCCTAATGAAACCAATATATCATTTTAACCCTCTTGAATTTCTCTCTCCTCTGAAATCAATTTCTTGCAACTACCTAGTTTATTTTAGATTTTGATTTTTTCTCTTAATTAAAAAACCCTATTTATTTATCCCTAATTAATTAATTTTATGTTTAAAACATGCCAGAGGATGCTGACTACACCTGATGATAAAAGCTTTGTTGTGACTTTTCGCATTTACTAGTTATTTCAAATTTTAAATTCAGCCCCCTCTGACCTCATGGTTTAACAACATCAACAAATCAAATATCTCCTAAACTAAATTTTACTATGTATGATAAATACACTTTAAAATAATTTCCATAATGAGTTTAGCAGTGAAAATGAATTCAAGAAAAGCCATTGGGACTTGAGAAACTACTGTAACTGAAATTTCTATCTTTCACAAAGACAGCCTTGACATTCGACTCAGATGTGTTTTATTTTCTCCATATTACTTTAAAACTGTAAGAAAATGGTTTTAAACATGTTTTGCGATAAAATTGATAGTAGCTCGCAACTTTTTAACCCTTTCGTGACCAGTGGGAACTATAGTTCCCACTGCTTTGTTTTCGGCGTAAATTCACTGGTAATCATTGTTCCCATGTCTAACTTGTACTCCCATCTCTGATATAGCGTGGTAAATATGTGTAGTTTATCAACTGGCTCGCAGAAGCTTTTGTATGTCTACATTCTTAGTCAATCAATGCAGTGGCGCGGTTTCTGAGTGTAAGGGATCCAATAATTTGACCGCAACAGCTATATTTGTATTCAGCACTTTTCTGTTGGGTGTGAAGTGACTTGTTTTATATTTGTCTACTTTCATATTTACTAAGGAGACGGTATATGACAGTATTTAGCAAATTTCACTGAAAACCACATAAATATTACAAGGAAAGTTAGTGGGAACTATTTATCCCACTGAACTGTTTGGGATGTGCAAACTGTGTAGCTGTAAAATCAGCATTTTGTTTATTGAGCATTTCCCATTGATAAGAATGCCTGGGCTCACACCAGAAGAGATTCTGAGAATTTTGCACTCCTTACCAGAAGATGCAGAAGATTCAGATTTCGATACTGACTGAGATTCTGACGAAGATTCAGCGAATACTTCACAAATTTCGAACGATGTTAGTGGTAACATTATAGTGCAAAGTGATGATAATAGTTTCGATTTGACAATAGAAGCTAACAAAATTGGAAACATGTCAAACAAAAGATGCCGTCAATGTAGCACAAAGGACAAAGAAAAGAGACCAAAAGTAATGTGTCGCAGCAGTGGTGTACGTTTGAGTATAGCACCATGCTTTTCTATATTCCATAGTACATCACCATAGTGAACACAAATGAAAATACAAATTAATACATGTATAAATGTAATATTTCTGATGTTTTTTGCACTTAAAAATAATTTTTTTTTTTTAAATTCCGTAGTTGAGTTCCTCCAGAGTTTAGTGGGAACAATAGTTCCCAGTAATTTTTTTGTAATTATAGACTAATTATTCACATTCAAGATTGAAACTATAATTTTAAGTGTGGTTCCTTAGTGCAATAAAGTGGTCATAAAAATTCCACAACTTCTGTAAATAATTTGGTCACAAAAGGGTTAAACTAATTTTGATAATTTATTAACAAAATTTAGGTTATATGACAACATCTGTTTACCTGTTTACATCAAGCACACTAATTTATAACATCAGCTGTCATCCCTTCCACACAAAATATTCCCTTACCAAACATTAATGAAGAATCCCTCTCCAGGTTCTCCCGCAGCATACCACAAACCTTAATGCCCTGCTGCTCCCAAGCTGATCTTTTACAAAACCAAATACCTCATGCCACCCCCAACACTATTATGCCCCGGCTACATGCTCCGTCTTGCATGTGTAGATAAAACTGCGCAGTGAAAAATCTTTAGCACATCCGCTCTTTCGAGTTTGCGAGTTTGCACACGCTACCATGTTGCCATCCACACACTCCGTCTTGCATGCACAAACTAGTTTGTGCAGGTAAGAGCATACGCAAAATGGAGTGTGTAGCCGGAGCCTTACACTTGTCTTCTAAAAACCAATCATGTCTTCGACACCCATTTTTTGGTCTTCACTCCATTAATCAGATCCTATAATGTGTGCATGACTTCCTACGTTCCTTCCCTTCTCTCCAAAATCAGACCCTCTTCTCCACAAATATGCTTCAACAGACCAATCAACCCAAACCACCATATGGATATTCTCCACGGAACAGACCTCACTGAAAAATTTGAAGCTTAAATCTTGCTACCATGACCTATCCCAATCCGACCATAGGAGAAATCTCCATCAATGAACATGCTACATGAACCTCAATGTATCTGATAATCTGATATACAAAACTCCACAGCACTATTCTTACATACTTTACTAACCAGCTTTCAATCAGAATGAATAGCCACAAACAAAAAGTCTTCACTTGCAACCTAGGCCATCCAGTGGCAGCCCATGCCAGTTCCAACAATTCTAACAACACCAACAACTGTTTTAAAACAAGTTCTGTCAGATTTTTTTTCAGAATCAACCACCCTTGCTGAACTCTGCAGAAGGGAACTAGGTTACAAATATATCCTGGACACCAGGGCTCTGATAAGACCAGCAAAGCTATCACTTATTACTTATTTATTTCTGATTTGTAAGTTTTGTCATTATGGTTTAATTATTTATTTATTTACTTGCTTATTTACATCTAGTCTCATTACACCCACTATGGACTATTTAGACACCAGCTACTTGTTAACCTTTGATCAAGATGTGTAACATGTATTCTGTTTCATAAGTTTTTTTTTTTTTTTTTAACTGCTTTACGTCTCTCAACAGCGAGGTCTTTAGAGACAGGAAAGGATGGGGGCAAGGAATTGGAAGGAATTTGGCCATGGCCTTTTTAAGGAAGCATCCCGGCATTTGCCTGGAGTGATTTGGGAAACCATGGAAAACCCAAACCTGGATGCCCGGACGGGGATTCGAACCGTCATCCTCCCGAATGCGAGGCCAGAACGCTATCAGTTACACCACCACGCTCGGTTCCATAAGTGTATTTTTGTTTGAGAAATATGTAGTTTATGAGGCAGACATTGGGAACTTTCCCAGAATTTGCATAGGTGCTTGTAGAAAACCATCTAAACACTACAATCAGGATGATTGATACACAGGATATCATTTTAACACACCGATTCAGTGTATTTATTTATATATTACAATTACTATAATCAAATTTTATATATGACTATCTATTTGTGTGTACAATCTCAACTAGTAACTATTTTTTTTTTATAGTTATCGATAGTCTACTTCAAATTATTCAACCCCCCACACTCACTACTACTGCCCTGAGTCATGAAGCAGGCCATGGCACACACAAACCTCCCTTTCCAAATGGCTCATAACACTCACCTAGATATGGAACCCGCATCCTCCCGAATGTTAGGCTTACCCACCACACTTGGTGACAGGGTTGGTGAAAGTTATGGGGGCATGGGGTGTGTTGCACATCTTGCAGCAGGATCTATTGCATGGGAGAGTATTTTGGCTGTTTGAAAGGATGAAGAAGAATATGTTTGTGGACTAGGAGTTGGCTGAGGTTAGGAAACATACTGAAACAACTTCTGGAAGGGGCAGGGAAGATTTTTGGGAAGAATGGATCTCCTTTCTTTGCAGGTTTGCAGGAAATTATACCTTGCCGAAGGATTACAGATTCTGTTAATGGATTCGAGGCTTGGGTAATATCGTGTCCTGGACTGGACTATGATTGGTTAGGATGGTCGATGGGCTGAGCGAGTTGTAAGGTGACCTATGAAAGCTGTTCGTGGACCAAGCTGGAGGGTAGTTGTGGGATATCAATGCTTGTGGGATGTTGTTTGAATACCACATGAGGGACTGTTGCTTGGAGGATATATCACTACCATGAATGCCAAGACTGTATGGGAGGGAACTTTTGATATTGTACAGATGGCAACTATCAAAATGGAGATACTGTTCAAGGTTGGTAGGTTTGGTGTGGACTGACGAGTTGAGGTAGCCATTGGAGAGGTACAAGTCCACATTCAAGAAAGTGGCCTGGGTATGATCCAAGTGAAATTCAGCGTGTTAAATGTATGAAGAATGTTCAGGAAATTTAGAAGGTTGTTTCCCCATGCATCCAGATGATAAATCATCTATAAATCTGAGTTATATGAGTGGTTTGAGAGAAACTTTCTCCAAATTGTCTGTTCCAGGCAGCACATGAACAGAGTAGCATGAGATGGTCATGCAAGTGCCCATAGCAGTGCCACTGATTTGGTGGTAGATATTGCCTTTGAAGAAGTTTTTATTGAGTATCAGCTGGGCCAGCTTATGAGGAAAGATGTGCTAAGGAGGCTACTTACTGGAAGGGTGATGATACCAAAAATGATCTATGGCACTGGAATGTATGTGTACAGTGATGTTACATCAATCGTTATCAGAATGGAGATGGAAGGAAGAGGTGAGGGCATAATAAAAAGGCAGAAAAGGATGTGTTATTCACAGGGACATGTGTGCATGCATGGGGATGACTGTCTGGAATGTAGCAATGTCTCTAGGTGGTGTGCATTCTTCCAAGAGGGCCACGCTCCAGGTGGCCGGTAACAGTTTCAACTCTGCAGAATGTCCGCGCCATTGAGGCAGTAATCTTGAAGGACCGGCGTGTGCACCTGCAAAACTTATAGCAGAAGTTCAACATTTCCTATGGTGCAGTGTATGACACTGTTCATGACACGTTGAAATTCCATAAAGTTAGTGCTCGCTGGGTGCCTAAGAACCTGACAGACAACCAAAAGGGCCAGCGAATGATGACAAGCTTGGATCATTTAACGCATTATGCTGCAGAGGGGCATGACTTTCTGAAACGAATCGTCACTGGTGATGAGTTGTGGGCGTACCGCAACATGCCCGAAACCAAGCAGGCCTCTATGGAGTGGAAACATGCTGGTTCCCCAGTACGAAAAAAATTTAAAGTGACCCAATCTACTAAGAAAGTGCTTGTGACTCTGTTTTGGGAACTGTTTGGCATGCTATTGGTGGACTTTGCTGAACACGGAACCACGGTGAATGCTAAGTTGCGTCGTGCCCTTCGTGATAAACGCCGCTACATTAATGCTAATGGTGTCAAACTTCTTCATGACAATGCATGTCCCCATGTTGATGCTCCTGTTCATGAGAAACTCACCAATTTTGGGTGTGAGGTGCTCCAGCACGCACCATACAGTTGGTACCTGGCACCGTCTGACTTTCATCTGTTTGGTCCCATGAAGAAATTCCTGGCCGGTTTGCAACAGATGTGGAAGTGAAATCAGCAGCCCAAAGATGGCTACACTCCCAACAGACTTCTATGAACAGTGCATATTGAAACTGGTACCACAATAGGAGGAATATGTTGAGAAAATTGGTGACAATGTATAAAAGTAGGTCAAAGATGTAAGTTAATTTGTGATTCGTTTGGTTGTGGTGCATATTAAACTTTTTGGGAAAAGAATTATTGTGCATTACTTTCCGATCTACTGTCGTATAAGGATTGCAGACTAGGCACACTCATGGTAAGCAATCTTCCTTCATACTCCCATTATTACTGAAATTTAAAAGTATATCCTGACGAAAGGTTTACTTAACACTGGCATGACACAACTACTTATAAAATTTCCACACTACATCGCACCGCATGAGACACGTGTCTCCTCCGTTCAATTTTCAGTCGAAATCTGCCCTTTTCCCTTGTTTCCAGCTCTTCTTAGGGTGGGTACACACTAGGCGAACACATGGGACCGAACACAAACAGGCGCATACGTTATCTCAGTGTATATGTAAAAACGAAGGCGAATGAATGCTTCCGACCGCATTCGTTTGCCTGTGCTCGGTTTCGCTCCTAAGGCGGCACATCAAAGAAAAATGCTGACCACACATGTTTGGCTCATTTACAGTGTGTACGTCAAGAAGAATTCTTTTGTTGTTTTGCAAGGAACATGGAGCTGTCTATCCTCGATTCCTTAAAATTAATAGAGTTATATAGAAAAAATGAGTTTATGAAACCCTATTCATAATGATTATAAAAATAAAATAAGGAAACACAATGCCTGGAACGAAATTAGTGATATTATGAAATGGGGCTCAAAAGACACGAAAAATAAATCTCAATTGGGATCCTTCAGATGTGAACGTCCAAAAAGAGGAGAATTGATTTAAAACAGACTCTGTAGCTGATGTTATATTTAAATTGACATGGTTTGCTTTTAAAGGCATGTTATATTTGATGGATAAATTTGTACCAAGGGATAGAGAAAATATTGACTTTTTGAAATCTTCGGACCGATCTTCTGCAATAACGTATGAAAGTCGGTTGACTTCATTCTGCAGAAACTTTCAAAAACTCCATTTCTAATTTCAGCTGTAATATTGTCTATCAAGTCTGTCCTTCTATATCCATTTCTACTTTCAAACAAAGAAGTCATGCACCACAGTTGTTGTGATCTCCTGCATCTTGGTATTTCATTCATTTAATTTTAATTTAATTGTGATGGAACACACGCTCCGGGGCAATTTCCCTACACACCCATTTTTCCCCTTTCCTTTATCCACCTACTTTTCCCTTTACAAATTTCAACTTGCAATTGTTTCTGCTTTTTGAGTAAATTATTCATCAATACTCCAGGTAACTTATTCCAATCCCTGATCTCATTACCAACAAAAGAAAATTTTCCCACACCCTTGTGCCTGAAATCGAGCTCCAGCTTGTGGTCTTCTCCTCCATGCATTACTTTTAATTCTTACACCAATATCTTTTCACACCTCATCACAAATATACACCTTGCACACTCCTATGACGCTCTTCACTCTCCTCGAGTCTTCCAACAAATCCCAGCTCTTTTATCATATCGGTGTGTTTATGGTAATTTCCAAAGACAAATCTATAAACAATAATGTACGATGCACTAGCACTGATTAAGTCATCTTCTACCGACATTTTTATGGTAGCTATGAAAATATTTTTACCGCATAAACCACCAAACATGAAAGAATGACAAACAACGCATTCCTTCATTGTAATGTGGACAACAATCAAATGTTTAACAAACGCCGCACAGATTCGGCCGCATCCATTCGGCTACATGTGTTTGCTTGCGTTCGCCTAGTGTGTACCCACATTTATATGCATTTCGCTCAGGATGACGTCACAGTGACCTTTGATCAGACAAAGAGGATACTTATTTTCACTCCAATCATTCTGGAATTTTTATAGGTTGTATGCCATAATTTAACTATTATTTAACCTTATGAGATTTTTTCTTATAAGTGCTACAGTTTTTGAGATATAAATTTCCAAAGTTAAAGATTCCTATATTTATGATTACTCCTAGAATTCTCAAACCTTGAGCTAATTTTTGTGTAAAAACAAATTATAAAAATTCTGTATTTATTGTATTTAATAGTGAAAATGAAATTTTCACAATATGATGCAATCTTTTCCAAACTTCAATATTTATTTTCTCAGGAAATATTGCTCCTATCGAGCTAAAATAACAATCATTTTTTTTATCAAAATTCTAGTCTACTTGAGACTTTCACTAGTCCCTAAAATACTTCCTTCTTCGACTTTGCTTAATCTTATTTTATTGTTCCTGCATTGTTTCACTATGTGATGTCAACATTGCGGGTACATGCCATCTTGATATAAAATTTTAATTTATCTTTTAATGCCTTAATTGCTGGAATCGACAAACAAAGTAGTTATTCTTAGTAAGTGAAATTTTATCTTTAATATGAATCTACTAAACATTCACACAGGAGCACATATTCGCTAATTTTCAAAGTTGTGCAACTGGTAAATATCTGTTTTTCATCTAGAAAATCTTTTTCTCATTTAGCTATTGATTCCAATTGAGGCTTTTTTTTTTTTTCTCAACATTGTGACTTATAAATTGTTAATGTAGGTTAAATTTTTTTAAAAAAGATAACCGGTTCTGATGAAACTTCTTACACGTGTGAAATTTATGCTTAAATTTGTCACAACTTTTTAGCTTAATTTTCCAGATTTTAAGTGTCCGACCTCATTTATTTACATCTCTGAAAATGAATACAGCAAAAAAAAAAAACCTCTTTTTAAATTTGACTACTTTCAAGTTTGACTGAACACTTCTTCTTAATGTGTTTTTTAACTCCACATGATGGAAAATTCTACTAAAGTGTTTCGCTATAAATTTTATGTGTACTAAAGACCCTTTAAACTATTTTTAAAGACATATCTGAAAAATAAGATTATATGGACAGTAAGCTGAAACAAGAAGGCTTGTGGTTTTGGGGAAGGAGGGGTAGATTAGACATACATGGATTTCAAGCAGTAAGAAGTGAAATGGACTGTGGAGTAAGACCTTGGAGGGGCCCATTGAACTGTACATATTCCTGTATTTTATTTTTGACAGCAGGTGTAGGATCTTTGGTGAGGTGGCAGTTAAGTACTGATGTCTGATTAACCGATCATGGGCTTTAGCCTCAAAGTCACTTCATTTCTTAACTACTGTGGTTGAGCCCTTATCTGCAGGAATGATGATGAAGTCAGGATCGGTAGAAAGTTGTTTTCTTGCATGGGATTCAGTTGGGCTAAGATTGTTGGTATTCACCAAGCATTTCATGATACTAGTGGATAAGAAGTCCTCGAAAATTTGGAGGGGATGGTTCTGGAGAAGAAGCAGTGGGTTAAGTGTGGATAATGGTATGAATTTCTGGAGACTGGATTCCAGGTGGTCCTGAGGCCCAGGTTCACAGACGTTAGTGACAAACTGATACCGCCAGCTAAGAGTTCGGCAGAATTAAAGAGAGTCACGCACTAGGTTGTCATGGTCAAATATAGGGATAGATGAAAAGGTGAGGCCTTTTGAGAATACAGAGTGTTGAGATTCCGATAGTGATGAACAGCACAAGTTCGCAACTGACATTTTAGGCTTGAGTACAGAGACCAGGATGTGGGTTATAAAGGGGAAGATTGAGGTATGTTGAGGAGTTGACAATGGATGGTTTTGAGATCAGGGAAGACTGCACTATTGATTGGTAGTGACTGTCTGGCTGGAACTTCAACAACGTGGACAGCCAATATCAATGGTTCTGGATGTGTCTACTGCTGGAATTCACTGATTGGTGTAAAATCTGCTGTATAAGTGGAATTACTTGGGGAGATGAGAGCATGACTATTTTGTTAAGGGTTATGAAGTGTCTGGAATGTTGGTTAACCAGATTAGTAAACTGTTGGAGGATGAGGTAAGGGTTAAAGACTGTTTGTAACGGAAAGCATCTAGGGAATTTGCAGGCTGCAACCAAATATCTGCAGTTTGATTGTGAGACCATTTAGGGATAGGTTTAAGGAGATATGTTCTTTTAACAAAAGGATGTGTAATTTAAATTTTAAAGGAATGGTATCTGTGTACAGACAGGAGTAGGCAACCTGTACGATAAGGTTAGTGGATTTCTTTTTGGCACTTAGCCCACCTCTCTCCTTGTTTGAATTTACTCCCAACATGTTCCTGGTTAGCAGTTACTCTTTGAAGCAGTCTCCTTCTACACCAATGCTCTACAATGTTTTCTAGTTGACAAAGACCCAAAAATTCCTATATTACGTGTATTTTTGTCTGTTTTATGCGTTAACACCTACACACATCTTCTCAAGGTAAGTGTTGGTTCATTTCCCTATCCTAATTTTAATACCTTTTCGATACTTCATGACTTATATTTCATTGTTTTATATGCTATGAAGCAGATGCATTAAACATTTGGATAGCAGAATAACCACCGCTTACCAAAGTAGAAGATTATTGTGATGAAACACGTAATAAAATTAATTTCAATTTACACGCACACAACACAAAAAAATTTGAAAAATGTCCTTCCTATTCGGGAGCCCAACTGTTCAATAAGCTTCCGACAGATATAAGATTAATTAGTAACAAGGGAGAACAGTTCAAACATAAGCTTAAAGAGTATTTATGTGATAAAGCCTTCTACTCAATCAAAGAGTATTTAACTGATGAATGAGGGAAGGAAAGGCAGAATAAAAAATTGTTTGTAGTAGTTGTTTGTACTTATATAGGATATTACAGCACATATTTGTCAATAACATCTAAAAAAAAAATATGTATTAAACGATTTATAGTTAACTTAAGGCATAAAATTGTTAATTAAGATACGAATAATATTGAATATAATGTACCTTGACTTGTCCTAATTCATTATACAAGTTGTATGTAAATGATGTATAGGACCAAATAAAATGAATGAATGAATGAATGTACACAAAAATAAAACATGTACACATAGAGCAATGAAATTTTCAGGCTCACAACCCTTCTAGGAGCCCAAAGATTTCATTGTTCTATTTTTCTTTCTATGTGTCCACACCACAGCAGTCTTGTACTTTGGTAAGCAATGGTTTGTCTCATATCCAAATGTTTAATATATATTACTAATTTTATTTTATTGGAGAGAACTGCAACAAAACAACTTAGAATTAAGTTGTATTATATAGCTCACTGGCTTAAAGATGCTGCATCCTGAAATAGGGCTTGATAAAGCTGTAATAATAACAATAATAATATTAACTTTGCATTATTTTCCCTTTATTATCAAGTATCTACTCATTCTCTGCCTCTCCCACTCTCCCTACCACATTCATCTAAGCCGGGGGTTCCCAAACTTTTTACCCCGTCGACCCCTTGATACTATATTTGCCTTCTTATCGAACCCCCACAAGTATTTAATAAAAACATTAAATCATTTTTGGCATTTCTGATGCTGAGCAATAAGGAGGCCTCCATAACAACTCAGCGAAATAATTTATAAAATCCATCCAATAAAATTAACAGAAACACGAGATACTTTCCACTATTATTATAACCTCAAAAAATAGGAACAATGGATAGATGGAATAAATTTCAAATAACGACCTACCGAAAAGAACAGATGGTTGTTGCACTGTTTTAACTTGTCACATAGCGATGAATCCACCTTTCTAAGGCACTCTTCAACTCTTAATAATGTTACAATCACCTCTTGACAACCACCATACCTCAGTGAGCAAAAATAATTGGTTGAAAGTTTCACCATTTACTTCACATGACTTCGTAAACAGACGAGAATTGAGAGGATGAGCTTTACTTTAATTTGTTGACCTGATTGTTAGTAGAACATTCCTATTTTTCCTGTACAGGTTAATTGATTCTCTTTAGTATTAATCGACCCTGGGAAATGTCTTTTTTTTTATCTGCTTAGCGTCTCTCTAACAGCGAGGTCTTTAGAGACGGGAAAGGATGGGGGGCAAGGAATGGGAAGGAATTCGGCCATGGCCTTTTGAAGGAAGCATCCCGGCATTTGCCTGGAGTGATTTGGGAAACCATGGAAAACCCAATTCTGGATGCCTGGACGGGGATTCGAACCACCGTCCTCCCGAATGCGAGGCCAGAACGCTAGCCATTACACCACCACGCTCTTATCGACCCTAAGGGGTCGGTATCGATCACTTTGGGGACCCCTGACCTAAGCCATCAGTCAAGTGGGGAATCCCAGTGGAATCACATCTGATTTATTTGTCATGTATTTTATCAATGTACATAGTTAAAAGTTTTATATTAAACTAGCTGGTACCCACGACTACGTTCGTGATTGTAAAGAATTCATATTGACAGCTATAGACATCTACAGGGTGGCCACAAGGTAATGATTTAAAAATTCCCTGATATTTCCAGGTTTTCCAGAAAAATTTGCCATATTTTTCCCTGATTTAGAAAGTATATTTGCATGATTAAGATATTTAAAGTTTTAGTTAGATTTTGATTGTAAATAATTAAATCTGGTATAAAACTCAAAAAATTAGAAAAGAAACATGTTTAAGAATGTTTATTTGAAAATTTTATAACTAATTTAGTAATCTTATGAAGCATAATTAAAAATGAGTAGCACAAAAATAAGATAATGACTAATATGAACTAGAACAAATTAGCAATCTTTCAATATTTGGTAGATAAAATAATTGAAGAATTTTAAATTGTTCATCAGTAACTTGACTCAGTCAAAAGCTTAGCTTTTTTATGCCTTTTTTTCATTTGCTACACATTTCTTTTCAAATTTTCTGGTTCGGTTTTTGTAGCTTCTTTTGCTCCATCTTCAATTTCTTCTGTTGTCGAGATAACACTTTCGCGTAAGTTTCCGCGAATCTACGCAAGCTAGCATGAACACGAGTTTGTATAAACCATGCAATCGTGTAGGCTCATCTTGCGTGGTTGTTTGGGTGTGCCACTCGCCTTGGCAGCGGTTTATTTGGTGCAAGTCAAAGGCACGATCACGATGTTTATACTGTCGTATCGATTCAGCATTTGAAAGAGCTCTGAATGACGCAAAACTTTATAAATTCTACCTATTTAGACCCATGGTTAGTATTTACACGATCTTACGTATTATTTTGTTCCTGCTTTAATTCGCCTTATATCATTAATACAAAAAAGTTATAAGGCCATACAATTATTGCTACTCACATTTTTTATTGGCATTGGTCTTGGATCTAAGCTTTTGTTTTGATATTAAAGGTTCAATTTTTCTCAAAACCAGCTTGTGACATTATACAGGACTTCAAAGACCCTCCACAAATTCAATTTTTTTGGTACGTTTGTTTCACACTTTGCTTGAAATTGTAAAAATGTTTAGTGAAACATAAAAACACCTTTATAAACTTACTACTATATGATTGCTGTTTTATTCAGTAAAAAATATAACTTTTGAGTTTACATGTAATACTATAATTCTGATTTAGATGTCATCCACCTTTTTTTTTAATATAATTTCGAATGCTGAGTTCCAGAGACAGTTCATTTCAGCATTCGCGCACGAACATCTCGTCGTCGTATCTCGATGAGGCGCAAGACTAGATGCAAGTTGATAGTGTAAATGCAGCATTTGTTGGCTGAATTATTTAATGCAAAAGCTCAATATTAAAATAAATTAACAAAAAATTTCCAAATTTTGGATTGTTGCAATTAAAATTCCCTGATAATTTTTGAAATTATTTGGATTCCCTGATATTTCCATGAAATTTCAAGGTTGCTTTAAATTCCCTGATAATTCCAGATTTTCCAGGTTTTCCAGGTCTGTGGCCACCCTGATCTAACCACCCTATTGCACGATGGGAGACTCGGTACTATTACCACACACAAGTACCATTCTTCTGCGCTATGTAGTTCAGGCAGCAAGGTAAAATTTACGGATACACGCAAGTCTTTGGATGAAACACGAAAATATTCATGGTAGAACAATTTCAAACACCATATCTCACACACTCCCACAGTTACCGAAGTTCGGCCAACGTTGTGATTGATGGGAGACTCTGTGTTACTACCACACACAAACACTAGTGATCTGCGATTGATAGTTTTTACTTAAAAGTGATACACCGTGACACATGCGTCTTTGGCAGAAGTATGAAACTGCCACAGGTCGACCACTTTCAACCCCCATTTCTCCCACACCCCCATAGTTACCGACATCTAACAACCATAGTGCACTACATGAGATACGATTCTACTACCAAACACAAACACCAATGCTCTACGCTATGTAGTTGTCGCAGAAAAGTGACATATGCGGAGACAGTCGAAATGCGAAAATATCCTTGGTCGGCCACTTACAAACACCATATCTACCACAGTACCACAGTTTCTGAAATTCGGCCGCTGTTGTGATCGAAAGGTGACTCTGTGCTACTACGACACACAAATGCCAGTTATCTGTGATCTATAGTTTTCGCTGAAAAGTGATACACCATGACACTTTTGTCTTTGGCAGAAGTATGAAATTGGCACAGGTCGATCACTTTCAACCCCCATATCTCCCACACCCCCATAGCTACCTACATCTAACAACCATAGTACACTACATGAGATACGATTCTACTACCAAACACAAACACCAATGCTCTATGCTATGTAGTTGTGGCAGAAAAGTGACATATGCGGAGACAGTCGAAATACGAAAATATCCTTGGTCGGCCACTTACAACCACCATATCTACCACAGTACCACAGTTTCTGAAATTCGGCCGCTGTTGTGATCGAAAGGTGACTCTGTGCTACTACTACACACAAACGCCAGTTATATGTGATCTATAGTTTTCGCTGAAAAGTGATACACCATGACACTTTTGTCTTTGGCAGAAGTATGAAACTGCCACAGGTCGACCACTTTCAACCCTCATTTCTCCCACACCCCCATAGCTACCGACATCTAACAACCATAGTGCACTACATGAGATACGATTCTACTACCAAACACAAACACCAATGCTCTATGCTATGTAGTTGTGGCAAAAAAGTGACATATGCGGAGACAGGCGAAATACGAAAATATCCTTGGCCGGCCACTTTCAACCACCATATCTACCACAGTACCACAGTTTATGAAATTCGGCCGCTGTTGTGATCGAAAGGTGACTCTGTGCTACTACTACACACAAACGCCAGTTATCTGTGATCTATAGTTTTTGCTGAAAAGTGATACACCATGACACTTTTGTCTTTGGCAGAAGTATGAAACTGCCACAGGTCGACCACTTTCAACCCTCATTTCTCCCACACCCCCATAGCTACCGACATCTAACAACCATAGTGCACTACATGAGATACGATTCTACTACCAAACACAAACACCAATGCTCTATGCTATGTAGTTGTGACAGAAAAGTGACATATGCGGAGACAGTCGAAATACGAAAATATACTTGGTCGGCCACTAACAACCACCATATCTACCACAGTACCATAGTTTCTGAAATTCGGCCGCTGTTGTGATCGAAAGGTGACTCTGTGCTACTACTACACACAAACGCCAGTTATCTGTGATCTATAGTTTTCGCTGAAAAGTGATACACCATGACACTTTTGTCTTTGGCAGAAGTATGAAATTGGCACAGGTCGATCACTTTCAACCCCCATATCTCCCACACCCCCATAGCTACCGACATCTAACAACCATAGTGCACTACATGAGATACGATTCTACTACCAAACACAAACACCAATGCTCTATACTATGTAGTTGTCGCAGAAAAGTGACATATGCGGAGACAGTCGAAATACGAAAATATACTTGGTCGGCCACTAACAACCACCATATCTACCACAGTACCACAGTTTCTGAAATTCGGTCGCTGTTGTGATCGAAAGGTGACTCTGTGCTACTACTACACACAAACGCCAGTTATCTGTGATCTATAGTTTTCGCTGAAAAGTGATACACCATGACACTTTTGTCTTTGGCAGAAGTATGAAACTGCCACAGGTCGACCACTTTCAACCCCCATATCTCCCACATCCCCATAGCTACCGACATGTAACAACCATAGTGCACGAGAGGAAAGACGATTCTACTACCACACACAAACACCAAAAGTCTATGTTATGTAGTTGTGGCAGGAAAGAGAAGTATACGGAGATACGAATTTTTGGTCGAAATATGAAAACGCCCTGCACTGACCAACTTTAATCATTATATCTCCCACATCCCCACAGCTATCGGCATTCGGCCAACGTTGTTCACGACAGGAAACTCCATGCTACTTCCACCCACAGACATCAGTGATCTGTGCTAGGTAGTGGTGGCTGAAAAGTGAAATATAGAAAAAAAACGTCTATTTTTATATATATGTATATAAGATTATTGTAAAATGTGTTCATGTTTTTGTTGCAGGCCTCCTATCCTCATCTGTGGTGGGTGATGTGTTTCTTTCCTGATCCTCCCTTATTTCCATTGTCTAGGATTATTTTATTTTAAATATTGTAACACTTATTAAATAACGTTTTAGTTAAAACTGTAACACTGTTATAAAATTCGGTCATTCATTTCCACCTGTATGACTAACATTGTACATATTTCACAGGACAATGTATGTCGAGTACAGTAGTAAATAATACTCGTATTAATAGTTGCAGATATGTCAAGTAATTATGATTAAAAAAAACCACATCAGGAATGCCAGTGATAAAACAAAGTGGTTTGAAAATTAGCAACATGTGTTTAGGAGAAGTTAATCAATTGAATCTGAATGCAGTGAGACACAGTGTGTACACATCTGGTCCAATAGCCATATGTCCTCCTCTTTTTTTTGTTAATGGCTGAACACCTTTAATCAACATCAAGGTTATTAGAGGCAGGAAAGGACTGAGGACAAGGAACGGAAAGGAATTCAGCCGTGGCATTTTGAAGGAAGCATCTTAGCATTCACATGGATTGATTTGGGGAAATCATAGAAAAATTATATCTGGATACTCAGATAGGGATTCTAACCAGTGTCCTCCCGAATGTGAGGCCAGAGTGTTACCACTCACCCACAATGCTTGGTGTCTTCCTCCAAGTCTGATTAAGGTTTATACCAAAAAAATGTTAAATGTGTCCATATTTATGTGTTGGTCGTAACCCTCCAGATTTCATTTATAAACATAATGTAGAAGAATCAAGCAATGATGGCTGCAATAATAATGTAGCATTGGACTAGTTAAAGGCATCTGACAGAGTGATCAATAGAATGGTGGCGAATTACTTTAAAGATAATTGCCAGTTGAAAGATAATGTCAATGCAACTGTTTAATTTATTTATTGTTGCGTCGTACCCGTTTTACCTCTTATCGACACATCGTCAGCGACGAATCTGCGTTACAGTTTTTATATACATTTTTATCTTATTAAATTGTGAACATGAGATTTTTTTACAGCTGATATTTACTTACTATTTACATTTGTTAATATGGTATGCAGCAGTGCATCTCCGTTTTCTTATCCAAAGCATATTTTGCTTGTATCATATTTACAATATTGTGCTTTTTTTCATCATTCAGTCATCTGCTGGGGCCAGCTGGTTTGTTTGTGTCTTGTCTCTGGTGTGCGCTTTCACGTCCTTCGGTTGTCTACTGTGGCCATCTTGTTTGTACAAATATGTCATGTCTTGTGCTGATAGTGCAAGTATTGAAAAGTGTGTGTATGTGTGATGATCTTGTAAGTGTGTTTTTATATTTATGTGTGATGTATATGTGTGTGGGGGTTTGTTAGAGTTTGTGTTTATTTTGGTTTGTCTGTCGAGTTTGTGTATATTAGATTGAGTAACGTTTTATTTGTGAGATTTACCTGGTCATTTAATACATCTCTGCCTTAATTTTTTCTTTCTGAATATATAAGTTTTCCTGTATAATGAGTGAGTTGTGTCTGTGGTTGTTGATAGTGCGAATTTGAATATCTGTGTTTATGTTTGTTGGTGAATGGTCATTTTCTATGAGGTGTTCAGCGAATATGGAATGGCTACTGTATTTTAATGCTCTCATGTGTTCTTTGTATCTGATCTGGAACTGTCTTTACGTCTGCCCTATGTATATTGCTTCACATTTTTGACAGGTCAGTTGGTAAATGCGTGAGTTGTGGTATTTGTTTGTGTCTGAATCAGGTTTAATTTGTCTTTGCACTGAGTTGTCAGTTCGCAGTGCAATGTTGATGCCTTGTTTTTTGAAAATGTTTGCAATTCAGTGTGTGTATTTGTTAAAATATGTCATTGAGTACCATTTCCTTTTATTTTGTCCTGTGTGGTTTGTTTGAACTGTGTGTGTTGCATGTGTGCTTTTCTGGTGAGATCTGTGTGATTCCAGTTTGGTTGTGTTGTTTATTATTCGTTCTTTTTTCATTTGGTTAATTATTTTTCTGTTTATTGAGTCAACTGTGTGTGGTTCATATCCATATTTTTGTTTCTATTTCCCTTATTGTGTTGAGTTCCATTTAGTAGTTGTGCTTTTGTTTGTGGGATTCTGTTTAATCTGTTTAGCACGAAACGTGTTGCAGCTTCTTTGTGATTGTGTGGATAGTTTGATGTGGAATGTATCATCTGGTCTGTTGCTGTAGGTTTTCTGTATACTTGGAATGAGTGTTTGTTTGCATGTTTTGTAGTGGTGAGATCAAAAAAAAATATTTTTCATTTGTCTTCTTTTTCCATTGTGAATGTGATTTTTTTTTTTTTTTTTTTTTTTTTTTTTTTTTTTTTGTATATTGTTTATGTCCTGGTGTAATTAATTTATTCTTTCATCTGATTCATTGATGAGGCATAAAATATCATCACCATATCTCCACCAATATAGAATTTTATATCCTCTCTGGGGTATTAGTTTCTGCAATATTTCCATTTCTATGTTGTCTATGAATATATTGATTGCTAAGGTGCCTGAGATTGGAGATCCCATAGGCAATCCTTCCTGTTGTAGGTAATATTTATTATGAAAAGTGAAATGTAATTCTCAGAGGTCAGTATTTCTATTGAGCTTTTGATTTCTTATACAGGGTGTTACAAAAAGGTACGGCCAAAATTTCAGGAAACATTCCTCACACACAAACAAAGAAAATATGTTATGTGGACATGTGTCCGGAAATGCTTACTTTCCACATTAGAGCTCATTTTAGTTTCGTTAGTATGTTAGTACGTTCTCCTAACCTCAACCCTTTTGACTTCCATTTATGGGGGCATTTGAAAGCCCTTGTCTACGCAACCCCGGTACCAAATGTAGAGACTCTTTGTGCTCGTATTGTGGATGGCTGTGATACAATACGCCATTCTCCAGGGCTGCATCAGCGCATCAGGGATTCCACACGACGGAGGGTGGATGCATGTATCCTCGCTAACGGAGGACATTTTGAACATTTCCTGTAACAAAATGTTTGAAGTCACGCTGGTACGTTCTGTTGCTGTGTGTTTCCATTCCATGTTTAATGTGATTTGAAGAGAAATAATAAAATGAGCTCTAACATGGAAAGTAAGCGTTTCCGGACACATGTCCACATAACATATTTTCTTTGTTTGTGTGTGAGGAATGTTTCCTGAAAGTTTGGCCGTACCTTTTTGTAACACCCTGTATATGGTTGCTGGGTAGTATTTTGTAAGTATTCAGGTTTGTGTTGACTAGTTCTATAGTTTGTTTAATTGGAATGTAACTGTACAAATTTTCAATATCAAATGATACAAGTGTTGCTGTGTTTGGTATCTGTGTGTCTTTTATGTTCTGAATGAGTTCTGTTTTGTTTTTTATACTTCTGTTCTCCTTTAATTGCACTGCGAACTGACAACTCAGTGCATAGACAAATTAAACCCCATTCAGACACAAACAAATACCACAACTCGGGCATTTACCAACTCACCTCTCAAAAATGTGAAGCAATGCGCATAGGCAAAACACAAAGATAGTTCCAAATCAGATACAAAGAACACATGAGAGCATTAAAATACAGTAACCATTCCACAGTCCCTGAACACCTCATAGAAAATGAACATTCACCAACGAACATACACACAGTTATGCAAATTCTCACTATCAACAACCAAAGACACAACACACTCACTATACAGGAAAACTTATATATTCAGAAAGCAAAAAATGAAGGCAAAGAGGTATTAAATGACCAGGTAATCCTCATAAATAAAACGTTACTCAATCTAATATACTCAAACTCGACAGACAAACCAAAATAAACAATACTTGCACTATCGGCACAAGACATGACATATACAAACAAGATGGCCACAGTAGACAACCGAAGGACACACCAGAGACAAGACACAAACAAACCAGCTGGCCCCAACAGATGACTGAATGATGAGAAAGCACAATATTGTAAATATGATACAAGCAAAATATGCTTTGGATAAGAAAATGGAGATGCGCTGCTGCATACCATATTAACAAATGTCGTCGTCGTCGGCCATACTCGTTTCCGAGTTTATGTTACTCTCTTGCGTGTTTATTTGCGTGTGTGCTCGTGGCTGGTCAGGCATTAGAGTCTTGGAAAGAGCTCAAATGTATAGCATTGAAGCCCTCATCATCAGCCACCAACTTAGATGGGTTGGACACGTTCAGCGTATGAGCAACAGTAGACTCCCTCGCCAACTTTTATACGGTGAGTTTAGCACTGGCAGCAGACATCGCGGTGCCCCTAAGAAACGCTACAAAGATCAGTTCAAGAAGACCCTGAAAAAAACTAATATAGACCTTACCAGCTGGGACAACCTCACAAAAGACCGCGTTCTATGGCGCAAAACTACCTCCGCAGCAGTGGCACGTTTCGAAGAGGAGCAGCGAAGTCTGGCAGCTGAATCCCGTTTAAGGCGGAAAGCCCAACAAACCCTACCACGCCAGCCACCCACATTTGGGTGCAGTGTGTGCGGACGAGTGTTCTATGCAAGAATCGGCCTGACCATTAACAAATGTAAATAGTAAGTAAATATCAGCTATAAAAATGTCTCATGTTCACAATGTAATAAGATAAAAATGTATATAAAAACCGTAACGCAGATTCGTCACTGATGTTGTGTCGATAAGAGGTAAAACGCGTACGATGCAACAATAAATAAACTAAACATTTTCATTGCCGTTATCTTTCAACTGGTAATTAATTAAGCAACTGTGGAAGCATGACCTGCAACAACATTGCAACTCTAAAGGTGATAATGTAGCACAGAATGGTGGAAAATAAGGTTAAAGCTAATCAAAATGTTAGTTACTAGGTGAAAACAAATTTTACAGGCCAGAAAAAAAAATAAAAAAAATAGTGTAGCAAACACTGTATAGAACATAAGTTCTGCAAGGTAACTTATTGGGGCCATTGCATTTCATTATTCTAATAAATTATTCTGTTCTAATAGTACTGAAATAAGAGGCAACTGCTAATAATTAAGGTTGGATTTAAACAGTATATCTGTTATGATAGGTCAATCTTAATAATATTATAAGTGAGAAAGTTTGGATAGATGGAAATTTGGATGTTTGGACTATTTGTATCAATCACATCTTAATTGCTCAACAGATTTAAACGAAATTTGCCACGTAGGGTAGTTTTTGCCCTGCAAAAGCAAATAGTTCCTTTGGAAATTGTCATTATCAATTCACATTTTTCCAACAACAAAGACGTTCCTACTTCATAGACAGTACTGCCCTGCTTAGTCCATGCTTCTAACATAAATTGCAAATGCTGCTTTTCACTGATCAAAGCAAGAATGTTATGACATATTCAATAGTGTGTTCAGTTTAAAAGTGTGAAAATGGATGCAATTTATAAACTAATAGCTCCAGAGCAGGAAATATAAATCAGTTTTTATCTTTAAATTGTTTTAAAAGCCATATGTACTTTGTTTTTGGTAATTTGCATGTAGACATACAATTCTGTTCACAGAATGTGGAGCTGAAATTAAAAAATTATATTTACGTTTCCTTAACATTACTAAATTAAAAAAAAGAATACCTGTAATGCCATATGCTAACAGATTGCATTACTAAAAATATGGATAATGCTGAAGTCTAAATGTTAAAGTAATGATTGGTTGTTGTTTTAATTAAACTGCAATTAAGTTACCACTTACATTTCTTTTATGCAGTTTTGTGGTTTGTTGAAACAAATTATTTAATATGTTTGTATGTGTTTAAGTAAATCAACACCAACCTCACCATTTACAGTAACTGACCTAGATATAATAATTTCCTTTGGCAGACTAAGGAGATCAAAGAATCCAATAATAATATCATCAAAGATCATAATGAAAAAAACAATCAATTTCTATTTCGGAGTAGAATCAATTGATCAAATGACCTCAGGCATGGAGGAAAGCAGAGTAATAGCTTCACTGTCACAAAGTACCTGCATGCACCTCACTTCCCTATTATCCCAACATAGGATTTTAATTCCATTTAGGAGATTTGAGCAAAATTACTTCAGATCTTAAAAACTGATCCGTGGAGAAACTGCTGGAATTGCCGTACAGAAAATGGAGGTGACCAATTCGAAGGAAGCAGTGGAGATTAGGATTTAAGGAAGATTTACACAAGGAAAATATTGGAAATTATAGTTAGCGCCTCATATTCTATGAAAAAGTAGTCTGATCCATTTCATCTATTGACAAATGTACATTCATTTCATTTCGATCCAAAACTATATTTAGTTTTAGTTTATTCATATAGACATAAATCAGATCAAACACTTTTTATATGTATAGCAAAAATATTAATACAAATTGCAATACAGAAATTACTATCACACAATTTCCAACTGCATATAATAAAGTTAAGAGTATAGATGTATTATTATTATTATTATTGCAGGTATATCGATACTTTTTTCAGGATGTAGCCTCTTCAAGCCTGATGAACTATATATTAGAATTTAATTCTACATAGTTTTGCTGTAGTTCTTTCCAGGCCGATCGATCCTGAGCCACCCTCTTCCAGTTCACGTCTGTAACTCGACGTATATCCTTATCCCAGCGATCAGGGGGTCTTCCTCTTGCTCTTTTCAGGTTTCTCGGTATCCAATCCAGCACTATCGTAGTCCATCTTTCATCTCTTTTGCGAGCAACATGACCGGCCCATTGCCATTTTTGGGTCATGACTCTT
The DNA here is from genome assembly GCA_031002005.1 of Vandiemenella viatica. Taxonomy (NCBI): domain Eukaryota; kingdom Metazoa; phylum Arthropoda; class Insecta; order Orthoptera; family Morabidae; genus Vandiemenella; species Vandiemenella viatica. The sequence goes on from JARYHS010011408.1 coordinate 274,695,223, forward strand.
TTTAAGATGTCTGTTACTTTAGTTATTGAACGGATGTGCAAGGCCCTTTTCCTGTCTCTTCTTGTAAACCCTAGCATTGTTCTTTCCATACTTCGCTGGGCAGTTCTCAGTTTTTGCTTCATGTGGCTATTTAGGGTCCAAGTCTGGCAGGCATATGTGAGGACCGGTAATACACATTGTTTTAAATACCTGTTTCTTAAGATGTACTGGCATGTTCGATTTAAAAACTATGGAATTTCTTCCGTATGCTCTCCAGCCCAGCTTTATCCGTCTGTATATCTCAGGCTTTGAGTCACCATTCATATTGATCAGTTGGCCAAGATAGATGTACTGATCTACGGACTCAATACCAGAATCTCTCATGTCTGCCTTTTCTTTATCTTTTTCTGCCCATTTGTTTTGCATGATTTTGCTTTTTGATATATTTATTTTAAGGCCCACTTCACTGCACGCTGCCTCTAGTTCATTTATCAGTTCTTTGAGCTCTTCCAGACTGTTTGAGAGTAAAACTATATCATCAGTGAATCTTAAGTTGTTGAGACTTCTTCCATTTATTCTCAAACCTCGGTTTTGCCATTGGATTTTTGACATTGCCAACTCTAGGACTGATGTGAATAGCTTGGGGGATATAGAGTCTCCTGTTTTACCCCTCTTTCTACTGGGAACTCTTTGGTGACTTCAGCCATGTTGACAAAGGCAGTGGAAGTGGTGTAGATGTTGTACAGTAAGTCGATATAGCCGGGATTCACTCCTTGTTCTAAAAGGGCTTGCATGATTGCTGAGTGATGGACTGAATCGATAAAGGCCAAACAGAGGGGCATCTGGTATTCATTTGCTCGACTTATTACTTTGTGGATGACTTGGATGTGATCTACTGTGCTGAATCCTGACCTAAAGCCAGCCTGTTCAATTGGTTGCGCTGTGTCCAAGGTGGAACTGATGCGGTTATTGATGACCTTTGTAAACACTTTGTATATGATAGGAAGGAGGCTGATGGGGCGGTAGTTTTTAATATTGTAACGACTGCCCTTTTTGTGTAGCAACACAATCATTGCTTTGTTCCAGCTGGATAGGATAATTCTCTCTTCAAGGCATTGTGAAAACACCTTAGCTAGGTGTCTGTAGGTTTCTTCTCCAGTCAATTGGAGTACGTCAATAGACAGTCCGTCATAACCACTAGCTTATCCTTTTTCATTTCGTTCACTGCCCTTCTAACTTCATATGGGAGGACTTAAGGAATTGGTGAGTCTGGGCTTGATGTCATTAAAGGATTTTAGCAACGTAAAATATCTTTGATTTAGCACTTGTTGACTCCTCCAATTTTTATGTGCTTCAAAGGGACTAGAGACTGACTATGAAAAATATGATTTCAACCAAAAATGCAAAATTCAACTTCTATAATGAATTCCCTAATAAGTTGTACCATGGTTACAACAGTGCAAGCTATCAGCATCAGATTATGTATAAAACTAGATATTTCGTTATTCTTTTTTTATTTTCATTGCTTTTATCTGTAATGAGTGAACAGTTTCACTATTTTTCCTTATTTTCATAGTCTAACAGCATTTTCACTGTCACCGTTATCTTAAATATTACTAGATTTTTCAATTTACTCTTTAGTTTCAAACAGCATTATTACAAGCAAGAAACCGAGCGTGGTGGTGTAACGGATAGCGTTCTGGCCTCGCATTCGGGAGGACGGCGGTTCGAATCCCCGTCCGGGCATCCAGATTTGGGTTTTCCATGGTTTCCCCAAATCACTCCAGGTGAATGCCGGGATGCTTCCTTCAAAAGGCCATGGCCGAATTCCTTCCCATTCCTTGCCCCCATCCTTTCCCGTCTCTAAAGACCACGTTGTTAAAAAGGGACGTTAAACTGTTAAAAAAAAAAAAACAAGCAAGAAGTTAATAAAAGTTACTGACAGTAATTTACCCTTTCCGAACGACATTCCAAGCTAAATTTTATAGAAAACTTGAAATAAAGCAGTTGGAAATGTGTTAAAGTTTTAGCAAAATTACTAAAAATAGACTTTCAACCAATATGATCTTATTAGAGTCCTATTACATGCACTTAGGAAGAGAGAGATTTGTAGATTGAAAAATAGTTTCAGAAAACTTGAAATTTCACAATCTTTTATTTTAAGTAAGCTAAGAATTTCCTGTTTCATTTATCAGTAATGCTGCATATGAACTAACTCCCAATAATAATTGGATGTAATGGTTATCATTTCATGAAGTAGGCTATGGATTTCATTCTTTGTATAATCATTGAACATCATTTAAAATGATATTATATTACCTATATTAGGACTGATCTTCATTTATACTTACGTTGTGTGTATTCTATACTTAGATAGTTAGTACATATATAAAACAAGTTTACTGAATTATAAACCAATGAGTGCTTACAGTTACATGAATTCCAGCAGCACTGTATGGAGATTTTTGATCAACACAAGCTCCTTGATAGTCATAGACAGCAACTTTCTTGTATATTCTATCTTGCACCAGGGAATCCATGATAGTTCCATCAATTTGACCAAAGAATTTTCCTGTGTTTTCAGGGCTTTCAGATATGATGATAAATCCATTGTTATCCAGGACATAACAATCTAACTCATCAGAGGCACAAGTTTTTTTGCAGTTTGTACACTAAAACATCAAATAAAATTTCAGTCTTACACAAATAAAATTCCATTAGATTTATCTGAATAAAAAGTGTGTTACTTACACTGAATTTTTTTTCAGTTATATTAATTATTTGATAATGTAAACAGTTTTTTCAATCTTTTATTAATACAACACACATATTATTATATAAGTAAAGTCATTAAACAAGATATACTTTCATTAATAAAAAAAATTCTTAAAATATTTACAAACATCAAATTCTAAGTAGCCTTCACCACATATGGCTGCATTAGACTTACCACGTATCTTATATACTATCTGGGGAGTTCTAAGATGTTTGGTAAATAGCTAAGCATCATCTGATTGTGCTGATTGTGATTATTCAATAGACACCTTTCTTGATGGCTTGTCCTGGAACCTAATTTGCTTAATCATCCACTTGTGAGATATTTGGTCTTCTAAGTTAGTTTCCGTTCCTCCTCACCCCCCCCCCCCCCTTTTCCCCACGTTTCTGCAGATACTTGCTTACTTCTATCAGCCATGACAATTCTTTCTTTATTTTTTGCCAGTATATGAAATGGTGGTTGGATAATTTGGTAGGATCCATCCAAGATAAGTTCATAAAATGCCTTCTCTGTTTTTTCCACAGTATTCGTAGAGCTCCTGATTACGTTGCCTTATGTATTCATCCCCTTCCTTGACTGGTCCCAATACTATCATCTTATAATTATCTTTCTCTCATGAATTTTGAGTTTGTGGTTTCATTCCTGTTAAATATTAGAAGTATATAAAGCATAGTGGATTACTGTCTGATAGTGCTTCATTTAAGTGTTGGAGAAGAGACTTTCTTTATTGCAAGTGTTCTTCATCAGTTGGTATGCTGGTTGGTAACTCAAATTGATAATACCATTCCTTTGGAGAGATTGAGTTCTGCCATTCTTCCAGGTACTTGTTGGTTTTCTTAATATTTTCCTATTCCTGATGCAGTACACAAGAAGGTTTACTGATGTATGTGATGTATTGTGTTTTCGCTGCTTGTTGTCTGAGAACACTGAGTTGGTTCACTGATATTTCTATTGAATTAAACAGAAGTACCAGGTGCTCGGCGGAAGCCAGGCAACCCACAATAAGTCTGATGCTGTTTAGCAAAGAGATTCCTCAATAATTGTCGATATTAGTCGAGTCACAATGAGCTTAATGACTTTTCTCATATTTTCACTAACTTGATGGGGGAGAAATTATGAACGTTTTGTCAGAAGTGTGATTTCGAATGAGTTAGTCAGAGCCACCAGCTATCTTCTTCAATGGATGTGTTTGTCCAATGCCATACCTTATGTTCATTACTGATAGCAGTTCATCTGCGAGAAACATTTCAGAACATACTATTTTTTTTAATGTGAAACCTACTATCTGTTGGCAATTAAAGGTTAACTTAATAGCTTGGCAGCTGTTTTTAAAGAAACTATGCATCTTCAACATACAATTTCAGTAGTAGTGGTAGAACTAATGACTAATCTGCACTCAAGCTACGTTTTGTCATTACAATTTCTTCCCATTTGCCTCATTCCAGTGCTTCTAATTTCTCTGTGATCTGGTTATTTGTTGAAAGTTTCTCTAAATCAAACTTATTACTTTTATGTGACTTGGTCTTCATAGTATTTCTAGGTATGAACCTGAGCTTAACTTTGGAAAGGTAGTGGTCCGAGTCCATATTCGACCCTCTTAAGGCTCTTACATTCTGTATTTCTTGATGCAAATTTTGAGAAACAGCTACATGATCTATCTGAAATTCTTATAAGATGTTGTTGGTTGATGTCTAGGTCTTCTGCTTACTTGATAGTCACTTGAAAGCCATTGATTTCATTACTATGTTGAAGGCCATACAGAGTACTAGTAGATAATCTCCTACAATGTACTTATATCTGTGTACTTCCATAAAAGAGCATTAAAATCACTAACAAGGATGATTGAGGGACCTGAACTATTTTTTTTTTCATGTTTTACAGTGGTAATAATTTGATTTCTGTGTCCTCATTCCAGTTCATTTTACCTTGCAGCATTGTTTTTTGTTCCACTACTTATTCATAATCCGATCATAATAATAACTTGAAGTGTTAAATATTAAGTATAAATTTTAATGGTAACCAACTAATTATGTACAGCATAGTAATGATTATGTCAAGGTTATATCATGCCAGACAGATTGAATATATACAAGGCAGATAATGCAGCAGAGAGACCACACTACCATGGACCCTATTCGAACCAAAAGGTAATGCGACTAATTGCCAATAACTTCAGACGAGGATGCCTCATGTTTGCCACATCCCAATAATAGTTGCTTGCTAGTTTGTTTTCTAAGGGGGGGAGGGGAGGATATAAGCGGTGTATATATTTCCATCTTAATGTCATTTTTTTAAATGTCATTTTACACTAGCTTGTTACTTGAAAAAGATTTGGACTACTTAAAGCCTAAGAGATAAAAATCACTGAATTTAAATGTGAACAACTAACGTAAATAATGTAGCACTGTAGTTTAAAAAATCATGGATGAGGAAGGGTTGAGCATCAATACATACAAGAGAAAAGAGAAACACAAAATTGTTAGAAATTAATACATTCTGTAAAGAAGAGAATTTTTCATATTCATTGAGAATGAAGTTATTTGATATGGGAATTTGGATGATCACCATGGATAATTTTTGAAAACCAAATTCTGGATTACGTGAGGATGTTTTACCTACATTCTTCAAAATATCAGGCCTGAGCATCACCATTTATGCAACAAGATTGAAATAGCATTTTGAAAATTGTGTAGAGCAAGTAGAGTCATAAAACAACAATATTACATCATCCTCCACCTTTAAAATTAAATACATTTTATAATAGGCTTAAAACAATTCCCAAACATGTATCATCAGGTAAAAGAGAAGCTATTGTCACTGAAAGCCTTAATGTAAGCTTAGTTCTAGGATGTTACCAGACAAATTATCCTGGGAATTCTTTGCCAGTCAGGTATTTAGTTTAATTAAAACGCACCTGTTACACAGACAGATATTTCCTGAATCATCCACTTTCTAGATTCATAACTTTATTTTTTAATCTTTAATTCTTTCAGTTTAATTTCACCAGCTACATACTCTTACACTTTATGAATTTTAAACTCTTCCAGTAAACTGTTCAACATTTCTCTTAGTAATTTACTGAAGTCGCTGAACCACTTGCCAACAAATAAAATTTTTCCAGTCCCTTACACCTGAAATTAAGGGCCAACTTGTGATCATTGTCATCTCTTCCTTTTCTTGTGCAACTCCTAATTATACTACTAATATCTGTGCAAGCATCAACACCAATATATGCTTTATACACTCCAAGCACTTTCTTCACCCTCCTTCTGTGATAGAATGACTGCCAACCCAGCTACTTTATCATCCCAATTACTGATAACAAATCTTCTCGGGTTTGCAGCTGGATTTTACTACAAAGCGACAAGCTTTCGGCAACTAGCTCAGTAGCCATCTTCAGGTCGATTATGTATCGGCGATCTTGCCGTTATGAATACCAGGCGTTTACTGTTGTCGCTTAGCAACCTCACGACACTCGCAGTCCCGCTTCACTGTGATTGGCCGAGGTGCCGGTCACCCATCCAAGTGCTTACCATACTCACTGTTGCTTAACTGCTGGATCTCAGCTGTGGCAGTCACCCATCCAAGTTCTCACCACGCTCAGCATTGCTTAACTGCCGGAGTCTAGCTGTTGTGGCACGCAACCAATCGGTACCACAGTTAGGAAGTCGTCGAGTTCACACCCTGATTGGTCGATTGGCTCCCTCTCACTTGGCTGTTCACACTCCACCGGATCACCGGCAATCAGGGAACGTGGCCGGCAAAGTATAGATAACCCTGGTTTCCAAGCGTTGCTCAGCAAATAACCCATGTCACGGTTAACCAGGTTGTCATGTAATCGTATTTCTATTGCTTCTTTAAACACGGACTCCTAAAAGAATGAACACTTTGTCAGCACCTTCACGTTGTAAAAATCCGTTCTGTGGCCATTTTCAATTACATGTTGGGCAATCTGAAAAAGCCGAATGTAGCATTGATATTCCACCACACGGGCCTTGATTGTGCGTACGGTCTGTCCAATGTAAGATTTTTCACAATCAGACTGTATACTATACACGCCCGGCGTCTTCAGCCCCAACTCGTCCTTCACAGAACATAACAGGTCATGTATTTTGGCAGGAGGATGAAATATGCTCTTAATACCATGTCGACCCAGTATCCTGCCTATTCTCCCGGATATGTTACCAGCAAATGGGATAAATGCCAGATCTTTATACCGTTCTATCTTCTGATAGAGGCAGTTAGCTGCCAGCCTCAGTCAGGTAGCTACTTCACTCTATATTCTAAGAAGGGAATGATCCTAAAAATTGTGATACTTTGCATATGTATATTTTTAACATCTTTTTAATTTTATCAATTTATTTTTATAATTTCATTTTTTTATTTTACCTTGACTAGTCACTACAGAGATTATTATCTTTTTCATAATTATCATAGGCCAACTTTCTTCCCTCACAATCAGTGAAATCCCTACCGTTCCCTCTTCTTTCATACTTGCTTCATACAATTTATTAACCAAAATATTGTACAATAGGTGTGTGCTTTTTTTGTGTGTTTTCTGGGCCTCCTGTCTCCATCTGTGGTGACGGGTTACTTTGCCCATCCTATATTATTTTAATACATATGGAGTAAAATTATACTCACATCAGTTCCTTTATACTGTTTTCTTGGCTCCTTTATAACATCCTCAGGATTTATTTCCAGTTTTTCTCATTACTACCTATATGGAAATGCTTCTTCTCCGATTTCTCCCCTCCCATTTCTGACTAACTCTAATGGTTTCTTAGAACCAGATACTTAATATGTTAGCATTTTTTTAAATTCTCAGTAACTTGTTACCTAATCTTATTAACAATTTTCTGAAAGCCTTTCTCTCAGTTTTCTAATAGATCCAAAGATATTTCTATACTTTGTTTACACTGAGCTGATAGCTCAAGACCATATTCCCTGTCGCTCTGCTGCTCATCTCACCATCATCTCTTACTGCCTTTCCCTCTGAACAGACCACTGTGTACAGGCTGACAAAGACTTAATTTAGGCAACATTCAAAAGCCATTATTTTTAATGTGTTGTAGCAAGATGAAGAGTATGGGTCATTTCCTACAAATTTAAATTAATTATTATTGTAAGAAATAAATGTAAATTCATTTGTATTGAGCTGGAGGCAGGAAGACGCAGACAGCTAAGAGTTCTGTGAACGTGATACGACAGTCTGGCTTAGGCAGAAAGTGGCTGTCAGTGTTAGGTAGACAACGACAATAGTAAGGGCTTATCTCTAGGTACGTGGGAGTAAACCCTGTGAGAGAAGGGTCGCCACTGGAATTTGCCAGAATGGGGTCTTGGACGGGACATTCACTCGGTGTATATCCGGAAGGTTATCTCAGCCAGGATTTCCTACAGCCTCCTGAAAAGCACCCAAACACTTTTAGAAAATGAAAGGCAAATGTGAGAATTATGTTTTTCCTGGCGTACACATTAAATGAATAATTCTCAGGTTTTCTGTCGATTAGTTTCTTTATGTTTTCGCCAGCACAGAAGGGAGACTTGCAAAAACAAATCTGTTGTATTTATTTCCCCACATGATTGGAAATTTCATAAATTTTGTCTTTGCATGATACACGCAAAGGAGAAATGGGTTAGGACTATTAGAGAAAAGGAGATGAACCTTCTTGGTGAAGACAACGACAGCACTTTGCCCCACACGAGGGGCACGAGCAGTATTGCTGACTCCATTCTGGAAGCACTGGTTGACTTATTGCCAAGCTCTATTGGGGCTATGACAGCACTTGGTATATGATTACCAAGTGCCGAGAGCTTTGCAGTACCTGAGACAGGTGTGCAACTGAGTGATGATAGTGCTCTTGTTATGATGCTTTCACTCCAATGATGAAGCCACAGTAATTTTTTGTCCACGAAACAGTATGTATGCCAATAAATCATTGAGACTGCCCTTTAATGGCCAAATGAGCGAGTGTTTTTGTGCCACCGAATATAAATAACTGGGACGATTGTATCTAAAAGCAGAGTGCTTTTCGTTTCAATTTTCCTACATTACATTGAAAGACAGACTTCCGTGTTTGGAAACTTACAATCTCAATTATTGGTGGGAACAAATTAATTTTCTGGTGCCCAGTAATTTCCAATTAAATCTGAATATGTTGCTTGTAATCACTGTAAAAATAAGAATCGCTCTCAATATGTCCAGTAGACTTTTTGCTTCAGTTGCATAAGAAATTTATGAATATTTGTAAAGTTTAACTATGTGCATGTATTACAGTTTCTAGGTTTCAAGTAACGATAATTGTTTGTTTAATATTTCGCAACTGTAAGATGAGGTACTACGTTGATTTTATTTTTGAACAGAAAGATGTTAAGATTAAAGGTAAATATGCTTCTGTCTGTTAGCATTTATGAGTACCAAATAAATCATAATTTTAGGATCATTTTCAAATACCAAAAACAGAAGTAATGGTTTCACCTATGTTTCCTGAAATTAATATCTAGGTTTTTCACAAAACAGTGGAAGGTGGTGATTTTAAATAATGCAAGGTAAGCAATAAATTTTTCCACAACTGACCAATGCACTACAGTGTATAGTTTCCTTAAGACATCAGAAAATTTTGAAGAGAAAGTTAATATACATTTTAAGGAACCCCAAAAAATGACAGCAGAGGCAATTGGCATGTCGTTATAAACAGTGCAGCTTGTATGTACCAAAGCCAAATTGAGTTATCCAGGGCCATTCTTTTGTTCTCCACAGAAAAACATTGGATTTAATTCTCAAAATGCCTCACAAAATTTTTAAAACTATTTTTTGTTCTGTCATCAGTCTTTTGACTGGTTTGATATAAGCCTCCATCTTGTCCTATCTAGAGCTAACCTCTACATATCCCTTACAACCCAAATACCCAATTATCTGCTTCATATATTCTAATCTCTGTCTTCCTCTACAGTTCTTACCTTCGACAGTTCCCTCCACTAAAAAAGTAACCAATCCAGCATGTCTCAAAATATGACCAACCAGCCTGTCTCTTCTTTCTGTAAAAGCTTACAAACTACTTTCCTCACTCATCATTTCCAAAACTCATTCATTTCATACTTTGTCTGTCCACTTAATTTTCAGCATTCTTCTGTAGCAACACATTTCAAGTGCTTCAATTTTCTTTCTTTCTGGTGTTCCTAAAGTCCATGTTTCATTACCATAAAGTGCTGTGCTCTACTCATAGAGTTTTGAAAAGTTCTTTCTAACTCCTAGATCAATGTTTGAAACTAAAAGATTTCTGTTTTTCATGAAGGCTCTTATTGCTAATGCTATTCTGCTTTTAACGTCATTCCTTCTTCAGCCATTGGTTGTAATTTAGCTTCCCACGTAACAGACTTCACTTACTTCTCCTATTGCATCCGATCCTATTTTTAAATTTAATCTGCAAGTATTGGTATTATTTCTGCTACATTTCATCATGTTTGTCTTGCTTTGATTTATATTCAGTCCAAAATCTTCCTTCAGTATTTTGTTCATGCCATTCAGTAACTTCTCAATATCCTCAGCCTGTTCTGCTATCAGCAAATCATAGCATACTGATTTTTTATCCCTGAACACTTATGCCACACGAAAAATTTTCTTTTACTTTCTTTATTGCTTCTTCTACATACAAGTTGAATATTAACGGAGATAGACTACATCCTTGTCTCACACCCTTTTTAACTGATGCATGTCTGTCATGGTAACCTACTTTCACTATAGCCACTTGATTCTTATATAGTTTATATTCTTCTATCTCGATATTTTAGACTTGATTTCTTTAAAATGTTGAACATCTTGTCCCACCTAACACTATCAAAAGCTTTTTCTAAATCAACAATCACCGTATAAGTATTTTTGATTTTCTTGATCTGCCCCTCAAGTATTAATCTTAAAGCCAGAATTGCTCCCCTTGTACCTCGATTTTTCCTAAGCCCAAACTGATCTTCAGATACCATCTCTTTTACTACACTTTTCATTCTGCTGTATATTATTCTGCTCAGTAATTTTGAAGCATGTGATGTTAGGCTAATGGTGCAATAATTCTCACATTAGTCAGCTTGTGCTTTCTTCTGAAGTGTGAGGATATTTTTATTAAAATCAGTTGGAATTTCTCTTGTTACACAACTTTCTGGAATCAGCTAGAATAAGCTTTTGATTCCTTCTTTTCCAAAGGATTTAAGATGTTCTGCAGGAATCTAATAAATTCCAACTGTCTTATTTGCATTCAAGTCATTAAAAGTTCTATTAAATTCTGTCCTCAAAACAGGATCTCCTAAGTCATCATTGTTGACATCACCTTCCTTTTCAATTATGTTATAGTTCAAGTCATCCCCATCATACAGTTTCTCAATGTAGTCCTTCCATCGGTTAGTTCTATCGTCTGTGCTTAAAAGAGGTTTCCTATCGGCAGCTTTAATGTTCACACCTCTTATCTTCATTTCTCCAAAATTCCGTTTTATCTTCCTATATGCAACATCTACTTTACCTATGATCATTTCATTTTCTACTTCTACACACTTTCCTTCTAGCCATTTTTCTTTTGATTTTTTGGATTTCCTGTTTATTTGATTTCTAAATTGCCTGTATTGCTATCTTCCTGCTTAATCCTGAGCATTTTTGTGCCTTCTCCTCTCATCCGTCAGCTCCAAAATTTCTTCTGTGATCCAAGGTTTTCAAACGCAACTTCACTAAAGCCTAATGTTTCCTTACCAGCATTCATTATTTTGGTCTTTAATGCATTCCATTCATTCTCGGTTGAGCTCCTATCAGAGTTACTTCTTAGACCTAAGTCTACCATTCTGCAAATTTTTCTCTCGTATTAGATTGTTTCCGTATATTCGTTTCCAGTCTGTTATGCTTATACTGCTTCCTTATTCGTTTGAATTTTTAGCCTGCACTTCATTACTATCAAATTAGCAGTTTATGTCTGCTCCTGGGTACGCTTTACAGTCTAGAGCTTGATTCCCAAATCTCTGTTTGATCATGATATAATCTAGCTGATATCTGCCTATATCCCCAGGACGTTTCCAGGTGTATATCTTTCTTGCAGAGTTCTTAAACAGTGTATTTGCCACAATTAGCTTACATCTTTAACAAAATTATAAGAACCTGCTTCCTCGCTCACTTCTTTCTCCTAGACCAAAAGTTCCTACAATATTCCCCTCTTTTCCACTATCGCATTGGTGGGAATATTGGATTAATTCTCCAATTTTGGTGTATATTTGCTGCTGGATTAATTTCTCAAAAACTTACAGAAGCAAAAATAGACTGCACATTCCACTAAATGTGAATTGCCATGGTATTTCTAAATCCCTACAGCTAGTGCAAAGCTTTTTCCTTTCTTTTTTATCAGCTACATTTATACTAATTAAGAAACATTAATTATTTATCACACTTTTTAAGAATACCATAAGGTATTATATCTAGCAGGCTCACTATGCAGCAATACAAAAAATAATATTTTTCTAACAAAATATTTCTTAAAAATCCATTACCAGTGTTTAAAAAATGTGACAACAATAATGACTAAAGCACAGAAAATAATAAACAACCATTTATAGGGCAATACTGCTTATCACACAATTGAAAACACTCATTGGATTCCATCTACTAACTTGCCGTGACTATCATAATTACTGATTAATTAATGAAATATGTAAGCTGGATAATGGAACAGAACAGTGGTAGGAAGAAAGATATGAGTCACTGGGGAGGATATTTTCCTGGAAGATCTGGTCTGAGAATGGAAACTGCCCAGGATGATGATGATCTCTTAATACCCATTTTCTTTTTAACAAACGCATACTAAATTAGAGGTGGAGGAACAGATCTAATTTATTTGTACATCTTCCATATGTAAGCCACCTGTTTCAATAATGGTAAGAATGAAAATGCTCGGCAGTCAAAATAACAAAAGTTAGGGAAGGTAAACCCATCAATCAGTAGAGACGAAGGCACGAGGTCCATGACAAACACATAACATGAACAGTTAAACACACTTTACATTATTTAGATAGAAATGTATCACAGCTCTATGCATGAATACTGAAATATTGTAAAGTGTGTACTCATTATGCATTCAACGAGGCTCTCCCGCCCTCATTTGTCGTGAGTGATGAGGTTACTTTCCTTATTTTATTTCATATGCTTATATGTCTCTGATTACTAATATTATTTATGTCTCTATCAAGTTTTTGATATAAATTTTCTGCTCTTGCAGCATTTCTTCATCTATGAAACAGGGATTGCTTCTCCTTGTGAGGCAAAAATGTTTGTGGGGATTTGCTAAACATTTATGCCCCAACTTTAATCATGTTTTGCACCCAGGATAATTAGATTGTTCTACAGTTTTCAGTCACTACCATTTTGAAAAAAAAAACTCAAAAATGGAAAGGTAGGTTTATCAAATAAAAGTAACTTCAAAACATTACTATATTCTTGAGAAATAATTTTACAAGTTCGAACAATCTTTCAGGCAATCAGAAATCGTCACCCAATATACTGACTGCAGGTTGTGATAAGTAATTCACACAAGACCAAACCCAATAAAAAAAACCTTACTGAATGATAGTCACATGAGGATATTTGAATTGTTCCACCACACCACAAAATTTCTAAGATTGCTACCTACATTTCACTACACCATGTGGTCTCCTACTTAGCCGGTTGCCTACCCAAGCAGAGCACTTCCCGACCCCCACACATTCCACTTAAGTGATTTCCAGCAACTCCTGGCCCGAGAGGTTTGACGGGTGGCATTTATGGATAAGTAAGTAGTTCCTCTCAGCATGTTCAAAAACATCCTTCCACGCTTATGTATTGTGCGATCAGCTATCTTGACCATCCCTTTAAAAAAAAGTCCTATCGGTCTGAAACTTCAATAGGCTTATAAATGTTAAAATCAATCCTTATTAAAAAAAAAAAAATTGTAGCTTTAATGGTTTGGTTGTAAAAAATTATTTTCTGTGAAACTCTAAAAATGTTTATAGCTTCCACAGTTTTAAGGCTACAAAGCTGAAAAAACTTTTAACTTGCTTCTAATTTTCTGCTCTTTTGTTTGGTACTGATATCGCTGTGTTCTTACACAAGTTTTAATTTAGAAACTGTATACATCTAGCTGACAACTCTGAAACATACATGTGATTCTATGTACTTTTATCTGTAAAGTGTGAAGTTTTGAAGTTGCTATCTGATTTCCTCGATTTTTTATTAATTTCTAAAGTAGACGCTGTCTCAAGATGATCAAACCGGAAATACTAGCTGGTTCCGACATTTTCTCGAGACTGTAAAAATCTCTACTTTGTCCCATCCTGACCAAAATACTACATGTATCTTAATGATACTTACTCAAAACTGTTTGTATGGGAATGTACTTTCTTTTGAATATAATTTCATCAACTGAATTTACTTATATTTTCTAAACTGGCTATTTTGACATTTCAACATGTGGTCAAAGTTTTTTAGAAATCGCTCTAAAACCAATCTTTAAACTTTAGTGAACCTTTTAAAACTTTTATGGGCTGTGTGCAACAAGATTACCCTTCTTTTGGGTTATAAACTGAATTTCTATCTTTCAAATGATTACTTCTAGAATTTTAAATGTGTAATTGTGTCTTATCTTTACATACCGGCTTCTAAAATTTAATGTCTTACAACACTTTAGTAGAATTTTCTAGTTACCAGATTTCTATCCTCATTTTACTAGTTATAATCCTAAATGGCTCTAGAAATGAAGGCAATGTTTACTTTCACGAAATATTCTTAATCCAAATACCAGATAGGCCTATGCTAATCTTATGTTCTGACTTTCTATGACTGTTTTACTCTGATTTATGACTTGAATTATCTACACAAATAACTTTAAAACTGATTTGCCATGCTATTCAAATGAACTCTCTGTTCTACAAACAATTTTTTTATGAAGTTATGTAATTTTTAAGTTATGACCCTAGAAAATTGAAGTTATTTTCCAAAGAAAACTGAATGAAATTTTGGAAAAACTTAAGCTGAAAGTTCCCCTCTAGCCTGACCTGCCATGTTATTCAAATGAACTCGCTGTTCTACAAACAAATTTTTAGGTTACATTACATCCTCTTGTGACATTTCTTAATCACTTTCGTAGTCAGTTACAAATCCTATTTTTACTGGAGATGGTGATGAGAGATACACCAGAGAAGTTTGGGTATCATGTTACAAAACTCTGATCAGACCATTAGTTGAATATTGTGGTGTAGTTTGGAACCCACATTTTGGGTGTCAAATATAGGAGTTGGAGGGCATGCAAACAAGAGCAACTAGATTTGTTTGTGGAAATTATCACAGGACCCAATCAGTATCTGATATGATAAAGGAGCAGGATTGGAGGTCACTGGAGGACAGGAGGACGGTGAAGAAGTGCTAGGAATGTACAAGGCATGTGTTGGTGATGTGGCTTGGAGGGATATTGATCAAAGAATTTGAAATAGTGAATGGAAGGGGAAAGATGAGCATGACCACAAGGTGGCACTTGATTTGATGCATCAGCGAGTGCAAAAATTTTCTTTTGCAGGTAAGGGTGGCAAGGATTGGAACAAATTACCAAGTATAGTCATCAACAATTGACCAAAAACGCTGAAAGAATTAAAATTTGTAAATCACAAAGGTACATGGGGGAGGATCTTAACACTTTTATATCAGTGTATGTGACTTGAAGGATAACGTGCATTCTACTAATGTGTTTCAGAATCTGATTTAATATTAAACTATTGCTGCAAAGTTGTGTGATCTGGTATCAGCCTATCTTTAGAATTTCAAAAGAATATATTGTTTAATTAGCTACAGTAATTTTTCTTTTCTATGTTACAACCTTCCATTATTTGTTGTGGTTGAATAAATTCAACAGTTTGGAGACTGTAAAAGCTTGAAGAAACTTTCATTTAGGTATCAGATTAACAAACATTTTCATCCATGGTCACAGCTTGTGTTAGAATTTTGCATGCCCCAAGCAACATTTAATCATAATAAGTAGTTGGTGTGATAGGTATGAAGGGAAACTGCCACTTGGGTATGTGCTTCATTCCAATTAAATGAAATATCTTGACATAACACTGGTCAATAAACTAAGCTGAGTAGGATACATAAGGTAGGTGGCAGCAAGAGGTTTCAAAATCATTCATTTACTGAAGAGGGTAATGATGAGATTTACCAAGTGAAGGAACTACGAGTAGATACAAAATCTTGGTCAGGATGTTAAGACAGTTATTGGAATTAAATAATGGGTATCAAATACAAGAGTAAAAGGAGATATAATGGATGGCAGTGGGTTATTTGTGAAAATTATCACATAACACACAGTAATTGATGTGACCAAAAAGCTTTGTTGACAGTCATTGGAAGACAGGAGATGCGTGAAGAGACTCCTATGAGTGTACAAAGTGTATATTAATGTGGTGTCTTCTTGGAAATTGGTAGTAGAAATAGGAGAAGATAGTGGAAGTAAAGAGGAGACCATGACCACAAATCTAGGTGCAAGGATATTGGAAATCTTTATTTTGTGGATAAGGGAGTCAGAGACTGCAATAAGATTATCATATGTAACAATTTAGCTGAAATGCTTGAAGGAGGTCAAAGTAAGACAGTAGGGAAATTGAAATAAAAGAATTTTCGTTCAAAATTCATTTAATGCTAAAGAAGATCAGTAGGGAAATTGCCTCAGGGTATTTGATACATCACAATTAAATAAAATAATAAGATTAGTTTTAAGCAAAAATGAGAACAAGTTGCTTACTGTTGCTGTAATGTTGAGAAAATGGGAAGCTAGCGTTGAATGCAAGAACTGAAGACCAACAACAGCTGCAGGTGCTCTATGTCCATTTGATTCCACAAACACAGCATGTGTTGCAGTTACAAGGGTCTTTGGTGTAGCTCCAACATCAAATGGTACAGAGAAAACAAAAGATTCTGGTTCAATATTATGTTGATCAACAGCTCTCTTGTACCACACTTCATCAATAGCACGACGATTTGTTTCACTAAAATGACTGAAATATTAGAAAATGAGCAATCAGTAAAAGAATTTACATAATCCTTGTGATAAAGATATTTCTAAATATAACAGACCTTATAGGTTGACTGCTGTCAGTAGTTGAAGGGGGGCACATGATCTTGCCACCGCAGCAAACCACTTCGAGTTGCGATGAAAGACAGCGTCACTCCAAACATCTGATAGCCTTGTCTGTAAAGATTGAAAATGTGTTGATACAAGGAAAAGGAATTATTACAACAGGTATGGTAAAAATATAGATTAATTATAATCTACAAAACTTTCCCATGTGTAAGTATGGAAAAAAGACTTTATAAACTTGTTTACACATTCATTGCATCACTAAATAATTTCATTATTATAAACCTGGATGAAACAATACAAGAGTAAATTCAGAAAAAGTGTCCATGCAGCTCTGAAGAAAAAACAAAAAAGCTAGAACAGTTAATAATACTAAATGGCTGGATTATTATGTGTTAATTAATGCCTGCAAAATGAAACATTTTTCTGAAATAAATTCATGAAATTCAATAACAAAATTAGTAACAGTGGACCACTGAAAGATAAAGGCAATAAAAAACTTCAAAATAAGAAGCTGGTAACTGTTACTCTATAATTAGATGAAGCGTCTGATTGGTTTGTAATGTGACCATCTTCTAGTAGCATCTGAAATTATAAAATAAGAGAAATAATACACTCTTAAGCTAAACAGCATTCGATTACAAGCCCAATAAACACACAAATTCAACCCAGTAACCTTCTAAAATTTTCAAAAGTACCTTAATGTAGTCAGGTTTCTAACCCACTGTACTGCAGATAAAAATTGGTAAGAAAAAAAATCATCTTTATAGTCAAGATGGTAGTGTAGAATGGGACCCACATTTTGCATATCAAATAAAAAACAAAAGGTTAATTAT
Organism: Vandiemenella viatica; assembly: GCA_031002005.1. Taxonomy (NCBI): domain Eukaryota; kingdom Metazoa; phylum Arthropoda; class Insecta; order Orthoptera; family Morabidae; genus Vandiemenella; species Vandiemenella viatica. The sequence goes on from JARYHS010011408.1 coordinate 274,712,940, forward strand.
GAATATAAGGTGGGGAAAGAATTGCTTGCTGAAGACTTGAAATGTAAATATCTTACAATTACTTTTGATAACAAACTTAACTGGGCAGGACACATAGGACAGGTGGTAGGAAAAGGTTTCAAAGTTCTGCACTTGTTGGAGAGAGTGATGAGGGGATGTACGAGAGAAGACAAGGAATTGGGTTACAAAACTTTGGTCAGACCATTGCTCGACTATGGTAGTGTAGTATGGAACTCTGTATCAAATACAGGAGTTGGAGAGGGTGCAAAAAAGGGCTGCTAGATTTGTTTCTGGAAATTATCGCAGAATGCAATCAGTGACGGATATGATAAAGGAGCTGGAATGGGATTCATTGCAAGACAGGAGGAGGATGAGGAGGGTCATGGGAGTGTACAGGGCATATACTGGTAATGAGGCATGGAAAGATATTGCAATAGGTATGAAAAGTAGTGCATGGAAGGGAAAAGATGACCATGATCACAAGCTGGCACTCAATTTCAGGCACAAGGGTGTGGGAAGATTCTCTTTTTTAGGTAAGGGTGTCAGGGATTGGAATGAGTTACCAAGAAAATGATGAATAATTTACTGAAAACTTTAAAAAAATTTAAACATAAAATTTGTAGAGGGCAAATGTAGGTAGGTGCAGGATAGGTGGAAGATGGGTGTGTAGGGAAATTGCCACCGGAGCCTGTGCTCCATTGCAATTAAATTAAATTAAATACAGGAGTTGAAAAGGGTGCAAAAAAGGGCTGCTAGATTTGTTTCTGGATATTACCACAGAATTCAATGAGTAACAGATATGATAAAGGAGCTGTAATGGGATTCATTGAAAGAAAGGAGTAGGATGAAGTGGGCCGTGAGAGTATACAAGGCGTATAGTGGTGATGAGGCATTATAAGATATTGGTGTAATAATAAGAAGTAGTGCATGGAAGGGAAAAGATGACCATGACCACAAGATGGCACTCGATTTCAGGCAAAAGGGTGTCGGAAGATTCTTTTTTTTAGGTAAGGGTATCAGGGATTGGAATAAGTTACCTAGGGAAATGATGAATAATTTACCGAAAACGTTGGAAGAATTTAAAGTTAACATTTGTAGAGGGTAGGTTCCATCTGGGGGCACTCTTGGCACATGGATTTTCCTGAGGATACATTTTTCATCTTTTTTCCAGATCATCAGCAAGGTTTCCACAGCATTTATGAACAGAGGTCTAACAACAGTTTTGTAATGTCAGATTTTAGCATTCTTCAAAATAAACTTCTTGTTGTAATGATTTCGTGACAGCTGGTATGCTACGTTGAGTTTCACACATCCATCTATGATGGAGATTCCATCTCTACGATTGGTGTGGACCCATTCACCAAGGTACCAGAATCAATCGACTTGCCATGGATGGTCACCAACAGGGCTTTCACAGGATGCCAACTCTTGAATTACTTGGTTTTTCGTACAATATCTGTAGTCCTGTCTAATCTGCTATCTCGTGTAGGGTTTGAACAGCAATGGCAGCATCCTTAGACTCATTGGTTAGGATTCCAATGTCATCTGCAAAAGCCAAGCTCCTGATTTCAATCTTTTGTGTTCCAGCTCCAATGGTGACTGGTTTGATTACAATTTTGTTCAGCGAAAGTTCCCAGGTTCTGATGACTTTGTCAAGCGCCAGATTGAACAGAATGGGTGAGAGGCCATCTCCTCCAGTTGTGATCTTGAAACCCAGGATAGTTCTCCTCTGAATTTCACTTCGTGAGAGTTTGTTTGATGAGGGTGCGTGTTTTATAATCTACTCCATGTTCTTGCAGCACTGTGATGAGTGTTTGGCAGTCAATTGAATGGTAAGCCCTCTTGAAGTCCATGAATATTACAGTTACATTCACTCTTCTCATATGTTTTAATTGGAGAATTGTTTTCAGATCTGCTCGCTGCAAGAGGTTCTTTGTAAAATCCTCCCTGATATTCACCAATCATGTGGCCACACTGACTCTCCAAATTGTCCTGTAGAATCCCAGACAGAAATTTGTAGGCTACTGGTAACAGCGATATTTCCCGATAGTTGCTGACATCACCTCTGTCTCCTTTTTTGTGCAGTGGGTGTATTAGTGCTGTTCTCCAGTTGTCAGGTATACTTCCGGTGTCCCAGCAGTCAGTCAGGATTTGGTGTATGGACTCTGCGATAGTACTTCCACCTGCTTTAAGGCTTTCCACAATGATACCATCTTCTCCAGGTGAATTGTTATTATTTAGATGTTTGAGCAGTGACTGGCTGCAAACTAGGAGGTTCAGATAGAGGATTGACATGCGTTGCATCTTCGATTGGTAATCTTTCCTTGGGCTCTGAGCATTTGAGTGATTGGTTGAAGTAGTTTGTCAGAAGTTCCACATTCCCATGGTGTTTTTGTTGGATCACGAGTTAGAGAGCTTCAGAAAGATCAAAATTTTGAAACACAGGTATTGAAAGGTTTCATAAAAACATATATACATTGGGTAGAAGTGGTATAAAGCAAAGTGAACACCTTTCATGGTAACAGATTACTGATGAGACAGACAGTCAGTACAATAGAAATAAATAAAATGATATGCTCAATTTTGTTCCCATGAAATTTATTGCTAATGTTGGGAGACACATAAATTTTTAGCATAGTAAATTATGTCTGTAGTCAGAATGTTTTAGTAATCATGGAAATAGTAAGCATTGTTTTTCACACAAGGATGGCATGGTGTTCCACAGACAAATGTACAGTAAACCAGACAGATCATGTACTGGTTGATGCAAGATACAGAAGTATGTTAAATAAAATATGTCAAAGGATAGCCATTCCAAACATGATGGGAACCAAAAAGTGGACATAAACATACAAAAACTGCAGCAAAATAACAAGAAAGAAGAGTTTACAGTGGCATTACAGAATATATTTTCAGAAGTAACTAAAACACAGGAAACAAAAGATGTGGAAGTATTTAAAGAAAATAAATAAGCCCAACAAGAAGTAACGGAATTTTTTTTAGAGACTGGCAAAAAGGAGGAAAACAAACAGTGGTTCAATGAAGAATGCAAAGAGATGATATAGGGAAGAAATGCTGCCAAAAACAAAGTGTTAGCAGACAAAAACAATGAAGGGGTACTTCAGCAATTTGAACAAGTCAGTAGAGAAACAAAAAGAATAATTAGGAAACAAAAGAGAAAGTACACCAATTTTAAAATATAACAGGAAGAAACAGGAGAAAATAAAAATACTACAGAATTCTGCTCTATGACATTTCAAGAAAGGGTGCATAGCAAGGACTGGTCTAATTAAAGACAATGGTGAAAACCTTATTATAGATGGGGCAAAAGCATCAGAAGGGTGGGGACAATATTTTGAAGAATTTTTAAATAGCAATTCACACTTGATCACTGAAAATGTTCTGAAAATTCTTAAAATGTTCAGCTGACATTCGAAGAGGTGAAGAATACAGTTAGACCACTGAAGAAAAAAAGACCCTGGGAATAGATGAAAATGCTGAGATACTGCAAGAGGGAAAAGAACAAGTGAAACAGAAAATACATCATCTTATGACACTAATCAAGGAAAGAGAAGCAATATCCGAAGAATTGAAAGACACAGTGATTTGGACAATTTTTTAGAGGTATCTTGCTATTGTATATTGCATACAAACTTAAGAGTTTGATATTACTTGGAAGATTAACCCTATACCCAGAGAAGATTTTGGAATACCAGCACACTTTTTATTTATTAAACTAAAACAGGTGTATGATAGTACTCAAAGAAGGTAGTTGGGAATTGAAATGGAAATGTCAAGGATTCCAGAAAAGTTACATACATACCAGGATATACATAAAAGGTTCTAAATCCAGAGTTACAATTAAAAGACATTATCAGCACCTTGTGAGGTAAAAACAGGGGATAAACAAAGAGACTGCTTGTCCCCACTCTTTTCAATCTTGCTCTGGAAAAAGCTATAAAGAGGGTGGATAAGATAGAAAGAGGATTACATACTGGCAGGAAAGTGTATAGCTTATGTGTTAATAGGTTAAAGCCAAATAAATACTAAGTTTTTTGATTTGTTTTGGGTTTTACAGCTCATCAACATCAAGGGCATTAGGGCTGGGAGAGTGTGTTGGGGAGGAGCAAGGACTGGGAAGGAATTCAGTGATGGCATTTTTGAAGGAAGCATCCAAGCATTTGCTTGCGGAGACTTTGGGAAATCATGGAAAACCAAACTCTGTATGGCCAGACATAGTTTTAGACTTGTGTCCTCTCAAATATCAGGAATGAACATTACTGCTCACCTACAAAGCTGCAAAGCTCAGTAAAAAATAACAGATGCGATAAAGGTGATAAATAAAAGAAATGATACGGGAAACAAACATAAAGAAAACAAAATACCTTCAGTCTTTTAGGGCTGACTGTGATAGATGTGGATGAAGTAACTTTGGAGAATTAAGTGATTTTAAGAGGCTTGGAAGACTGTTGAATGAGGGGAACATCATGGATAAGTCTCTTGGAAGGATATAGACAAGAAAAAGGAGTAGTTTTTTGATTGTAAAAATATTTGAGACAAAATTACTATAAAGAACATCAGATCTAAGGATTTACACAAATATAATACAGCCAGTGGTATTGTATGGTGCTGAACTAAGGACGGGGATGACTGGAGAAGGAGGAAAAACAGAATGCTAAAAGATTTATATCAGTTATCTGTTACCTGACACAATACCAATAATAAAAGGACAAAGCCTAAGGTGGAATGGTAACATAATGAGAAGGGATGAGGATCTCATTGAAGATGTGATGCTTTGAATGAGATAGACGATGTGTAAGGTCAAGATTTAGGTGGCATGACGCAATCAAGGGCAACATAAAAAAGGAAGGCATTCCAGAGGTGGAAGAGTGGACAGAGCTCTTTTTGGAGTGCCTTGTTGGTGACGCAAAGGCTCAGCTACATTAATTAATTAAGCAAGTAAAAAATAGAAAAATTTTAATTACATACTTCATGTAACTTATTTGCAGTAAACAAAATATATATTTGGCTGCATATAAGTAATTTAAAGGTGAATGAAACAGTTTTTTATGTTGTACAAATTTATTTCTAATTCTTGTTTCCTTCCCATCTGATAAACTGGTTACAAAGAGAAGAAGCTCCGTGAGTTATTCCATCCTCATTCATCCTGATTTAATTTATAAATGATGTAAATTGTTCCTCTTCCCTTTCTGCCAGTTTTTTCAGTTCAGGTGATTGTGTACTTCTTTTATACCACTTTCTTGTCTGTAATTCTAAAGCCTTCTGACATATCGTGTAAAACAAATCATATGATTTAAAACGACATTACCTACATATCATGTAGCCAATATCTTCTATCCATTATGTTTTAAATATATTCCCAGAAACCTTGTGCAAGAAATTCTTGCAAATTTTTAATTATTTCCTGGAGATGGGAAATGAAATGGGAAGAATTTGTAACAAATCTTCGCATCCTTTGATCAATAATTTTATTTTATTTGACCCGTGTGGTGAACATGAGAAATGGTAGGAAAGTGTCAGAAATTCCATTTACATAAAGAAGCAATTATGAAAATTATCAATTGCTTCTCCATGAAAAAGAGATTTATACAAACATTTTGATGATAATCTTCATCAACACCAAATTTCTATTTCAAAAGAGGAAGTGCTGCAAAATATTTGCCAAACATTCAAATGTAAAATACTATATGTTCAACACAATCACATAGTCTAACTTCAAAGAATAACAAAACATGAAGTATGAATCTTGTGAATGAAGACATTAATGTCAGCATGACCATAAATATTTACCAATTCTGACTTATCACTTCTTTCTTCAATACATACAGAACAAAGTGCTACCAGAATTTTAAAAGTTGAAGTTGAGGTAAGCAACTGCTTTACCTGGTTAGTGAACATTTGGAACACCCTTAATCTAAATGACAACCATTTTTTTTTTTTTTTTTTTTTTTGTAAATCTAACTTAGTTCACAACACGAAGGTTAGTTGTACACTCCCAAAGGAGGCATACTAAGCCACTGAGTAAGAGGAAAAGTCCTTCCTCCCACCAGGATTTGAACCCAGGACTAGAGCCAGAAACTGTTGAAAACAAGTGCGTTAACCACTGAGCTCCCAGATTATTTATTTTTTCACATACAACTTCAAAAGCCAAAGTAATATCAGAAAATATTAATATTGTGTTAAGGATGATACAGCAATGCCAGAATGGATGGAATATGAGCACATTTATATAAGACAACTAACTATTGTCATCTTTCACTGTTTTTGCATAGGGATTGCAAGATTCCTGGTTTGAATAATTCTGCTATACGAACGTTGATATGAGCTAAATCTCTTGAAAAAAATCCTCTCTTTATCTGAATGCACTCTTAAGGCTACTGGATTAAATTAATGAAGATATTTTTCAATCAGTATGATACAAAAAATACCAGTGTGAAAGTGCTTTTCAAACACAGGGTGATACATACTTCTCTCCTTAACATAAGGTTTGTCAAGACTGGTATTGGTAACATACTCCTGCACTTTCAAGGTATCTGGTAATAAACAGACATCCTTGAAAATTTCATCTAAATACGAGATACATTAAAAGACGCTATCTTAAACAACAATCAAAGAGGAAATATTACAAGAGTCATCTGCTGTTATGCTAATAGGGGTTTGTTTTCCACTTCAGAAACAATTGTTCAAGCATGAGAAAAGACAGTAAGTTTATGTATGTGCCATAACAGACAACTGTTTTAAACCAAAATCGCTGAAAGGTCATTTGGGAATTATACATATTGTTTTCAGGAGAAACAGAGATGTGCTTACTGTAAATAATTGGGGAACTGAAACATAAGTCAAAATTACGAAAGGTATTGAAGAATGTTTAAAGCCGACACATTTGTGTAAGCTTTATAACCACCACTACTTCTAACAATACAATGGAGAAAATGTAAATTCTGTCCCCTGTATGTTACTGACCAGACTGAGGAAATCAATTTTCAATAAAAAATGGGGATGGGGGCACTATTATATTAAAGAGACATAATAGAAAGAAATGCTACCTTTATTCAAAGAGAACCAAAGTACATAATACCTTTGATAGTGTTCAGGATATCCTGAACTGTGCATGGTATGTCTCATTACTATCCCTTGAAATTAACTGCAAAAGTGAAGTCAGACAAATATGTAGAAAAGATATGCTTCTACACAACAGAAATTTATTTTTTTATTTTTGGTTTAACTTTATTTGAGAATTTCAAAAAATTAACTTAGTTTCAGCATTTCTAAAGACATCGGCTTAATCAAACTGTACCTGATGTTTATTAAAAATTACAGAAGTCCTAAAATAAAAATTTATCTTCCTTGAAAGCTCCTGAAAGCTTACCATATACACATATACTTCTTTTAGCAACCTAAAACATTAAGATATATATAAAATCACAGACAAGAAAGTAATTCAGAAACTTACAACTGTGCAGTAAAATCAATACTACAAACAAGATAAGCAAAAATCTAAATTAGCTTATTCCCATGCAAAAAAAAAAAAAAAAAAAACCCTTGTGATTTCTGAAAACAGGTTAAACAGAAAGAAAAATACTGCTTTCAACTGTAAGAGGAAAAAACAGTGTTTTAGTTCATTTTTACTGCATGAAGCTTGAAGTAAAAAAGGAAGACTATTCTGTGTCCCAGAAAATAGTAAAAAGATTCTAAGTACATGAAAGGAAAAAAATTTGAATGCTCTCTTATGGTATTATCAATAATTAATTTCTAAAATATTGCAAACATGCAAATGTTAAATAACCATTCTAAATGATTCAAGTTCTGCACCGATATCTGTAGGAATAACTGTTTCTATTTGAGAGACAAATGTTATATAAAGTTATGTATGAAAAAAAAAAAAAAAAAATCTGGTGCTTATTTGAGAAACTAGATTAAAAATGACAATTGTTATCACAGGAATTGTAGTTTAGGTGTATTGGAATTTTCTGACATAGATCGTTCTCCTCTTTCCCCCTTTATGTTATTATAACATACCAATTTTGTTTCATACTTTTCTAAAGCCTTTGATGAAAAATATGTTATGTTTCTAATCAATATGACAAATCTATATATTAAATAGCATATAAGTGACTGAAATATAGTTTCCAGAAATATCTTTAACTATGTTTTAGTATAAACCACAGTACTGAAATAAAGATGACATATCTGTGTAGATGGCTACATCCTTCAAGAGCAGAAAGCAACTATAGAAGTAAATAATTCTCAGACAGAATGATGTGAAAGAAGACAGGTCCTTAAATGGGCAAAATGAGACCTTTCATGATGATGGTATTTGTGCTAGGATGAATAGATGTACAACCTTGAGCAAGTTCAAGTGAAGTAACCAAGTGGTACAAACTTGAAGTATGCCATATAATGCCAAATTGGTATTATTTCATTTGGTAAATGTTTTTAAATGTCCAGTTGCCAGTAACAGAGCATAACTTAGCCTCTGTACAAATAAATGTCCATTAAGTTATAATCTCATTAGTGACTGAATGAACTAAGCGTAAAACATGAATGATGTTACCACATTAATTGCTTTAGAATTTAAATAAGACATAAAAGAAAATGAGAATATGATATGTGGGATGAAACCTCAGTAGTAATTCTAAGATTAACTGCAATAACAGCTTCAATACAGAAATGGTATATATAAAACTAAGAAAGGATAGGGAAATAGAACCCAACACTTACCACAGATGAAGGTGGCTGTGTGAGAGTGGTAAGTGTTGGGTTGTATGTCCCTATCCTTTTTTAGTTTTATTGCTGTAAAGCATTTTCCTGCTCATTGTTGTTATACAGTAGAACCTCAATAACTCAAACCTCGGTAACTTAAAAACCTCTATAACTTCAAAAAATAATATGTTCCCTTCCCACCAGAGCCCAAAACCTCTATAACTTAATATACGCAACTTCTATAACTTAAATAAGTAATCTCTGTATTGGCCCTCAGTAACTAAAAGAAATGTTTCCACAACCTCTATAACATAAAATTGTTTGCCAATGAGTCATTTTGAAAGAGTGTGCAAAACAAAAGGTTTCAGTATTTATTGCTTGCACATGTTCACTAGTTAAATTGTTAACGTAAACAATACAGTACATATGTCACCTATTGTTTGCTTCTTCGAAATTCTTCAAAGCTTTACGGCAGTTAGCCTTAAGACAACGGCTTACTTGGATCATAAGTTTTTGATTATTGTCCTGGAAACATCGCTTTACCTACTGTGTGATAAAACTGTCTTAAAATGAGTTCAAAAAGAAAACTAACAACACTTACATACGCTGATAAATTAAAAGCTATAGAAGCAGTGAAAAATTGATTGAAAAGGAAAGAAGTTGTGGCTCAGTTTGGGATACATGAGAGTACATTATCAATCATCATTAAAAAAGAAGCTGAAATCTTGAAGAAACAATAATCAGGAGAAAGTCTTCAATGTAAAAGACGAAAAATTGCCGAATTCCCTAATTTAGAACAATGGTTGTTTACATGGTTCAATCAGTGTTGAAACAACAACATCAGTGTTAGTGGACCCATACTGAAAGAAAAAGCTGAAGAGTTCACCAATTCGCTGAAAATCAAAAATTTTAAAGCCAGCAATGGCTGGTTAGAGAATTTTAAGAAACAACATTTTTAAAAAAATATGCGGCGAAAGTGCGAGCATAAGCAAATCAGTCTGCCAAGAATGGAAATCTGAATTACATAATTTAGTTAACAATGAAAGGAAAAAATGCCGCAAGGCAATATTTACATTGAAAAGAAAGGGAAAATACACCCAACACTCACCAAAGCTGAAGGGAGGAGGGCAGCAGCAACACAGCACAACACACAAACAAATAAAAAACAATATTTCGGGTCAAGAATCCCCTTTTTCAAGTAAACAGATAGGTGGCTGGTCTTGCGCAAGACTTGCGTCGGACGCAGCCACTCATAGAACGCAACAGACCGTCGGAGGTGGTGGGGGCAGCAACGATAATATAACCGCGAGTATACGAAAGATTGAAATGATCAAAAATATATATATATATATATATATTAGTTATTAAAAATATATATAAAGAAAAAATATAATTGAAAATTTAAAAAAAAAAAAAAAAATGAAACTATTGAACTATTGTACTGGCCAGTGGTGGGTGTATAGGGTGAGGATGGAAGATGTTAACGGAAATTAAGGCCTGGGGGATGTCTGGTTTGAAGGATGTGTTGATATGCCAATTCCCACCTGCGGAGTTCAGATTGGGAGGTAGTGTCTGGAAGTACTCTAATGGCTCTTACTGTGAAGCAGTTATTAAGGTCACGGGTGTTGTGAGTACTGGCATGGTGAGCAACGGGGAGGTCCAGGTTTTGGGAGTAAACTGTCTGTCTGTGACCATTCATTCTGATGGATAATGAGTTTGAGGTCAGGCCAATGTAGGAACTTGGACAGTGGAGGCAGGTGAGCTGGTAAATGAGATGGGTGGTTGTACAGGTGGCATGACCTATTATGGGGTAGGTTTCACCAGTTGTAGGATTGCTATAGGTAGTGGTAGGTGGATGCATACCGCAAGTTTTGCAACGGGGTCTCTTACAAGGGAAGGATCCAAACGGTGGTTTAGGAGCATCAGAGGCTTGATATTTATGTACAAGAATGTTTTTTAGATTAGGCGGTCTGCTGAAGGTGACTCGGGGTGTGGTGGGAAGGATAGATGGAAGAATGCGGCGCATTTCAGGAAAGGATCTAAGAAAGTCATAGCCCAGACGAAGAATTTTGTTTAGGGATTCCAGGCCAGGGAAAAACTGGGTGAGAAAAACAGGGTTCTGATTGGCTTTAGGTTGTTTGTGTCGGTGTGGAGGACTGTCCCTGACCCTTGATACTTGTTTTTGAATTAGTTCTGGAGGATAATTGCGGTTTATGAGTGCCTGGGTCAGATTGTTGGTGTAGAGGGTAAAGGACTCGTGATCAGAGCATATGCGTTTGCCCCGAATGGCTAGGCTGTATGGAATGGAACGTTTTGTGTGATATGGATGGCAGCTATCAAAATGGAGATATTGTTGTAGGTTAGTGGGTTTTATGTGGACAGAGGTGTGTAAGTGACCGTTCCGTACAGAGATGTCTACATCCAGAAAAGTGATGTCAGTCTGAGAGTAGCACCAGGTGAAATTTAAGGAGGAGAAGTTATTCAGTGAGTGCAAGAAGTCAAGAAGGAGGTTTTCACCGTGGGTCCAGATCATAAATATGTCATCTATATACCTGAACCACACGGTGGGTTGTAGGGTAACCTGTTGAAGAAAACGTTCCTCTAGTCTGCCCATGAAAAGGATGGCATATGAAGGTGCCATGCGAGTGCCCATAGCAGTGCCTCGAATCTGATGGTAAATCTGAGACTGGAAGGAAAAGAAATTTTTGGTCAGGATGAATTGAGCCAAAGAAGTGAGGAAATGAGTGGTAGGGAAGGTGTGCGGGGGGCGACTGTCGAGGTAATGTTCCATGGCACTTAGGCCCTGGCCATGAGGGACAAAATTCTTCGTCTGGGCTATGACTTTCTTAGATCCTTTCCTGAAATGCGCCGCATTCTTCCATCTATCCTTCCCACCACACCCCGAGTCACCTTCAGCAGACCGCCTAATCTAAAAAACATTCTTGTACATAAATATCAAGCCTCTGATGCTCCTAAACCACCGTTTGGATCCTTCCCTTGTAAGAGACCCCGTTGCAAAACTTGCGGTATGCATCCACCTACCACTACCTATAGCAATCCTACAACTGGTGAAACCTACCCCATAATAGGTCATGCCACCTGTACAACCACCCATCTCATTTACCAGCTCACCTGCCTCCACTGTCCAAGTTCCTACATTGGCCTGACCTCAAACTCATTATCCATCAGAATGAATGGTCACAGACAGACAGTTTACTCCCAAAACCTGGACCTCCCCGTTGCTCACCATGCCAGTACTCACAACACCCGTGACCTTAATAACTGCTTCACAGTAAGAGCCATTAGAGTACTTCCAGACACTACCTCCCAATCTGAACTCCGCAGGTGGGAATTGGCATATCAACACATCCTTCAAACCAGACATCCCCCAGGCCTTAATTTCCGTTAACATCTTCCATCCTCACCCTATACACCCACCACTGGCCAGTACAATAGTTCAATAGTTTCATTTTTTTTTTTTTTTTTAATTTTCAATTATATTTTTTCTTTATATATATTTTTAATAACTAATATATATGTATATATATATTTTTTTTGATCATTTCAATCTTTCGTATACTCGCGGTTATATTATCGTTGCTGCCCCCACCACCTCCGACGGTCTGTTGCGTTCTATGAGTGGCTGCGTCCGACGCAAGTCTTGCGCAAGACCAGCCACCTATCTGTTTACTTGAAAAAGGGGATTCTTGACCCGAAATATTGTTTTTTATTTGTTTGTGTGTTGTGCTGTGTTGCTGCTGCCCTCCTCCCTTCAGCTTTGGTGAGTGTTGGGTGTATTTTCCCTTTCTTTTCCATTTACATAATTTAGTGAATGATTATGATCCCAATGATGTTTTTAACGCTGACGAAACGGGTCCATTTTTCAAATGTGTTCCCGACAAAACATTAACATTCAAAAATTAAAAATGTCATGGAGGAAAGCACACCAAAGAACGACTTACGATTCTGCTTTGTGCAAATTCTATGGGCACAGAAAAACTGAAACCTTTAATTATAGGCAAGTCAACAAAACCTCGGTGCTTTGCAGGCCTAAAATCACTACCCATGGATTATGAAGCCAATAAAAAGGCATGGATGACAGCCTAACTTTTTAAAAAAATGGCTGATTAACATAGATAAGCAAATGGTAACTTCAGATAGAAAAATTATTCTGATTATCGACAAATGCACAGCACATGGGGACATACCACCATTAAAGGCAGTCAAAGTACAATTTCTTCCACCAAACACAACATCACAACTCAACCTTTGGATCAGGGTATAATTAAAAATTTTAAAAAATTATACAGAAAAGAAGTTGTTAGAAAAATGATAGCTGATATGGAGAAAAATACGATTTCTTCTATCACTGTTCTTCAAGCAATGAAGATGGTGGACAAAGCTTGGCGAAACGTAACACCCCTTGCAGTAAAAAACTGCTTTAGAGCCTGTAGTTTTTCTTCAGAACCTCCAAAAATAATTGAAGAGGAAGATAATAATGTGCCTGAAGAATGGAATAAGCACATGTCTGGGTCAAACATTACTTTTGAAGACTTCGTTACTTGCGATGATGAAGTAGTCACAGCAGGGACGTTAACAGAGGAAGAAATATTGGAATCAGTAAACAACTGCATTGAAAGTGATAAAGACGATGATTTTAATGACAAGCCACAAACTTCATCTACGAGCGTATCAATCAACGAAGCAAAAAGAGCTTTAACAACTGTACGATCATTTATAGAGCACTGTAGCAACAAAAAAGGTAATGTATTCGCCTCTCTATTTGTCATTGAAAATCAAATCGATTTAGAAACTGTGAATTGTTTAAAACAAAAGAAAATCACAGACTATTTCAAGTAGACTAAACCTTTAATTGTTGTTTTATTTTTATGTAACGTGTGCAATGTGAATAAATAAATATGATTACTGTATTTAAATTTCTGTATTTTATTGAACCAATCCTTCTGATGCATTCAAGTAAAAATAGGAACAAGGGTACATACATACATATGTACATACCTACCTCTATATTAACCTATCCCTAACATAGGCCCTTGATGACTTAAAACCTCTATAACTTAAAATATTTTCATCTACATCTACATATACTCTGAAATTCACAAAATTGCGGGTGGCAGAGGGTGCTCAGCACCAAAGCTAATCACTTTGCTGTGCATTCCAATCCCTAATGGTACGAGGGAAAAAAGAATTCATATAAGAATCAGTCCGGTACCTTATTTCTCTAATTTTATCTTTTCTGTCCTTCCGACTCAAATAGGTATGCGGAAGAAGTATTTCACTACACTCAAAAGTGAAAGTGGGAGTACGCATGTTTACCAAAAAGTTTAAATGAAACGTGTGTCATCTATCTACCAGAGACTCCCAACCTAATCTACTAATCAGTTCTGTGACGCTTTCATTAGGACTGTAGCAAGCAGTACCGAATCGAGCGGCTCTTCTCTGTACTTTCTCTTGGACTTTAACTTATCGAGGTTCTACTGTATATATATATTAAATTATTATAGGGAAATGAGCCACCACTTACCTTTAGATGATGGATGTGGGACGCGAACACACACAAGACAAAAACACTTTTCTGTGTGTTCGCACCCCACATCCATCTTCTAAAGGTAAGTGGTGGCTCATTTCCCTATCCTAATTTGATTCCTATATATATATATGCAAATAGTGAACATTCTTAATGTACTTTGGCTTATAAAATATGAAAATTTACACACAATGCAGCTGATAGTTTTTAACTACTTCAATATCATCAAAAACAGTTTCCAGCTACTGACAAGGTCTGTTTTTTAAGTAGTTCAGATATACTTGAAGAACACAATTATTTTCCCAGTTTCAGTTGACAATTAAAATCACGTAATACTGTAGAGTACAAATATGAAACAATCCACCAAACCAGGTAAGAAAGCTCAAGAGTCCACAATTTTAACCACAGTTGAGTTTTTTGCCAATGAAAAAAGAAATGATGCAGTAGGTGCCACTTAGAAATATTACAGAAACATAAAGCCCTTCTTTTGGCCTCTGTGGTAACATTGGTACCACACTGATACTGAATAACATCAAAGCAGTTATGCAAAATGCGATATGAAGCTGTCATATTTTATTGGTTTTTAGATAGTTTCTTGTCCTAAAAATATGTTATGACACATCAGATTTGGAAGAGAGTAATTGTCTGCCATTGGCTATTAAAGACAGAAGAACAATAAACTAATGATATAACATGTCAGAGATGAACAGAAAGGGCTCTTTGCCATGAGGTAGACATCTTGTGTAATAAATCAAGAATCAAAGGTTAAGAGAATTTACACTGAGGATTTTGTTGGAATCAGAGTGAAATTGAAATTTAAACTAAGATATGTGTGTAATTTGAAAAATGTCTTTCATGGCTGTTTCTAATATTGACATTACTTTGAACTCCTAATTTATGTTAAATGATTTAGGAATATTCATTACAAAACTTGAGCTCATGAAAGAATTACAAAATATCATAATGTAACAGAGAGAAATATGAGAAGTTGAGGTAGGATCTAAAACAGATGATAAAGCCAAAGATATTATTTTCAAATGTTATCTATGATGGAAAGCTTTTGTAAATAGAGCAAACATTTCTCCAATTTAATTAATGACGCCTATACATTAAAACCAGTATCAACTTTATGAAATAAAAGCAAATAAGAGCACAAATACATCATTCTTCTTTGGTGCCTTGTTGTATCAGTGTGTCTGAAAATTATAATAAAAAAATAATGACTAATATAAAGGGAAATAACAACATATTTATCTTCTCTTACTAAAAATATTAATTCAGTTATCAGGAACTGGTATGGTTGGTACAGTCATAAATACTGTAACATTACTATTTCATATAATCTGTAATATATTACATTTATTTTTTTAAAACTCTGTAAATAAGGATGCAAAAAAAAATAAAAAATATACACACACCCAAGATGTTGGTTTCGTTTTAACACTAATATAAATACAGTTGAATTAAGAAAACACTTGCAGAAAAAAATGCATTTTATGTAATATATTTCATAATAAAATATACTTTGCTGTAAAGAACGGAAACAGCATTATCATCAGGCAAAACTCACTGCAATACTTACTTTATCCAAGCAATAAGGTATAAATAAATACAACCACTTAAAATAATAGAATAATACACAATACAAATCATACACACTTCAATAATATCAGCTAATTATCCACATGGCAAGACAGCACAAAAAGTAAAAAACAAGATTTTACATACATATTATACATTCAGCTTAAAAAATAATAATAATAAAGAGTTCAAAACATAATTTATGATAAGAATTATGAACACAACACAGCAATAGACTGAAGCAGTGTCTTCTGAAATAACATATCTAAACTACAATATTCTATGAACAAATGTAAAAAGAGTTTGTGTACTTAAATTGTTGAATTAGCAGTAGTCAATTTTAAAATGAAAGAGACCATCTGATATTTTATAGTGCTGAAATCATCTCATCAAACAAAAGTTAGTAACAAAGGCATCAGTGTTGTTTCAATTATTTTCCTGACATGCTGTGTGTTCGCAACTTTACGACAGTTGGGGAACAAAGCAGTCAGTAACCACTCATAAGATATTTAATGGCCGTAGTTTATTTCTTGATATCCTTAAATTAGAATAAGAACTTTAAAGCAAGAAAACAATATACTTACAGTAACAATTCTATTTCTAGATGAATAATGAGTAAACCCAATCATTTAACTGTAATCAATGTTTTAACACAATGGAGCATTCTCAATGTTTAAATTGGTCTGGTTTACATATGAGCAGATTTTTTTCTTAGTCCTTTTTAATCCTATAAATCACTTTCAAACTCTTTAATATACAAAACACATTGTTATTCGACAATGAATTTTTAATCTGCTTTTGCATACCAAACTCTTTATTCTTCTTTAATATTCAGTAATGACTTGTCCCTTATCATTTATCTGATAAATATTCACCAGCTTCTTTTTTGTTGAACAGTACCTATAAGATTATGGATTACAAGGAAATAAAAGAAACTGGATAGCAAAATGAAGTGTTTGCACCCAAAAAGTTCAATGACTTGTGTGCATCTTAATCTGGTTTTAATTTCAATACTGTCATTCTATCAAAGGAGTTCTTCCTTTTTCCTTATTCTTACTTAGTCTTTCACAAATTCTAGATTCGAAATTGTGTTATAACAAATGAAATCTGGTGAGCATCATTATTGGTTCTTGTAATACTTTTGTAGGGTAACCATAATATATTTCCAAAATTTTCACAGAGTATTCAGATAAATGTTTCATGAAGTAGGGGCAGCACATAAACAAATGTTTACACTCCTATCGATTTGATGATAATAAAAGATGTGGCTTAGCAAATAAAAAAGAAGATAAAGTCAGGAACCACTCCTTAACAAGGGTGAAAGCAGTTGGTATAAACCCAAAAACATATAAATGGTGTGCATAAGGTGAGCGGCTAAAATCAACAGGATAAATTTGTCCTGGAAAATCTTTTTCTTTTACTGAAAAGTTTCACTAAAAAATTTCAATGTTTTTTGTTGCCTTTATATCTTATTGTGTAGATACTGTTACTATCACTGGAGATGAATCCTTCATCTATCCTCATTTACAAGGCACAAGAGTGTGCATGAAATAAAAAGAATTTATAACAGTGCCAGTTTCCATGCCATTTATATAATTATGGTGACATTGTTGTTATTAGTCAGAGATAAAGTGATTCTGTAGATAGGGAGAACATCTCTATCCTCCAAGCTACGTGTGTGATTGTATGATAGTTCATTAGCAATATGATTATCTCTGCCAAAACTGTATGACAAATATTGTGAATCAAGCATTTTTCTGAGACATAAAACATAAAATGGTGATTGGCTTAACCAGCTGTGACAAAAACTATCCAGCAATATAAAAAAACTTACAGAATACTAATTGCTTACTTTAAAAAATACTACCCAACCTTATATATATATAATTTTGTCAAGAACAGGTCTTATGATAAGTGAAAATAATTAAGTTTTATTTGAGAGAAGTTTTCAACAATCATCATTATGTAACAGAATAAGAACCTTAAGATACAAAGGATATCATGGAAAAAAAGCAACTCATTTTCCAAACATGTTTACTATCTCTGTCATGGTTGCTTATTTAAAATTAATCAAAATAGGAAATGTGGACTTTCTGTGACTAGTTAGTGGTGAGAAATATGTAATTTTTCTGAAAAGGAACTTGGTGAAACATTCCTGAATTGGCCTATTTGCGTAGGTGGGCACAGTTAACCAAAAAGTTAACTTCGTTAATCGTTAAACTGCTACTCAAAAAATTAAGTTCGATAATTGTTGAAGTGTTACATTTTTGCAAATTTAATGCAAGTTGAAGTTAGCTGTTAAAAGATAACCATCCAAAAGTGGAACTGATGTTTATATTTTGCAATAGGTATTACTGCTATGTACCGAGATGTGAATCAATAATATGTCTACCAAATGTCCTTACGGAAATTGAGTTTTTCTTCAAAGTTTTACCAGTTTCTTAAATGTATTGGATTCTTCAACATGTAGTGGATTCATGTCATCAACGAAAATGTTTATGATACATCGGTCCACACCGGCCTGGGATATGACTGCCTGTAGCTAAGATGCCAAAAGTTTTATTCGCGTAAACTTTTATTAGCAGATGGGGGTAAAATCAAATCAATTCTGCTGCTATCTACATCAGAAGAAGCCACTGCATTTGACGAAGGTTTTGAATTTTTTTGTTCCCCATGAGTTGGCACGGCTTTTACTTTATCTTTAAACTGTTCATATTTGGATATATGCATCCTCTTCATATGTTGATTAAGATTAGACACGTGAGCCTTAATTGTAGAAAGTTTAGGTAAACACAGTTTGAATTCATATATCAATTGTTCTCCCAGACATGATTTAAATGCAACATAATTGCATAAATGTGGCCAAAGATTTTTAATCTTCTTGTTGTTATTGTTAGCGTTGCTGCTATCACTAACGGATTCAAGAGTTCAGTTTCCATGATGTAATAATGTAATGAATGTTAGTTTATTTCACTAACGAACACCAAACCAGTAGCAACTAAAAAGTGACATTTTCCTGGCAGCAAAAAAAATTTAAATTATAAAAGAAAAAAAAAAATTATCAAAATCAATCACCGATTGAAATAGAAATGAGTAGTGATTTCCAGTTTGCAGATGTAAAATAGAAACGCTCCAAAACTCTAGCTTTCCTGCTCACAACCATGCCATGTCTAGCATAACAGTTGTATATGCATCACACTCCAGATTACCTAATTCGTTCCCCATCCGACTTGCTTAACAGTCGAGCATGAATGGCACGCAATTCAAACAAACCAAATACATCAACTACCAATGTAACAGGCTAAAGTTAATGGTAGTTCAATTTAACGGAAGTTAAGAAGACTGTTAACGATTTTTTAGGTTAACTTTAAAGTTAAATTTTTCCTATTCTGTTAAATTCATTAATTAACAATTAACAGTTTTCTTCCCAACTGTGCCTATGTGATAGAAAATCATCTAAAGCAAACATAAACAGGACAGCTGTCACTTTAGGAGCAAGCTCTGAAACCACACCTGTTGCCTCTCTCTGGTCCATTTTGCAAGCATTTTAAAACACACAGTATAAATGACAACCAATAACTCTCCTAAATGAAATTTTTCAAGGAATCTGCTTATTTATATCACATGTCTACATAATAGGGTGGTCCTTATTTTTCAACCTCATTATTTTTAAAGTCTCACCTCCTCAGTTTTTTCTAAAACTGACACCAGAAAAAAAATTGGGCCATTTGCATATTTTTAAATGGTGCCCAATGTAAATTAAAATAATTATTTTTCCACTAATTGAACGAAAATTTAAATACTACATAGTGTACTGTACATAAAAAAATAAAATCATAATAAATATACAGTAACTCATCAATACATAAAATATCAACTTATGGATACAGTAAAAGCCATGTCCTGCAAAACCACTGTGTCAACTATGGGAAGAATGTATGGTGTTTAAATTTTGTTACAAGAAAAAACTGGGGAAAAAAACCTCTTATGATTAAACTGCAGACACCATACATATGAATTTGTTTTAAAATCTACTTTTGAGGTGTGCATTAATACATCACTTGGATCCTATGCAGTATTATTTCAACATTTTGAAAAAGCTTGGACCAATATAGAGGTTTATAAACATGCTATTCTAATCGACAATTAATTTCTTGGGATGTGACACAACAGAAATAGTTATAAGATTGAGCTAGAATTTATTAGTAATAGCTTTTAAGAAAAACATATATTTTGTTCTTTGGGCATGGATGCAGTTGAATAACGAGAGAAAAAGAAGAAAGTTTGGGTTACCATGGTTAAGAGAGAATACAGCGAGGTTTGAACAGTGTAGATTGGACATATGTGTTGCTACTACAAATATTAGTTATTGCTGAAAAAGAACCTGGTATATTTGGATACTTGATTTCTCAAATGGGGTTACTTGAAAGATAGACAAAAGGACAGCAACAAAGTTCGAAACTGTTGAAAATAGTAAAGACTAGATTGTTTTTGTGAACAGTAAACATTATATGACAAATAAATCAATGGTTGTGCAACAGTGAGCTGTATTGGAAGTACATAGAGATTACACACAAATTTTTCAAAACACATACTGTAAGATAACAGATATGAGACAGCTATAACAAACTGTAGCAATTAAATATTATATTTTTAAAGAAATTTCAATTAATTAGTGCTTTATATAACATTAGACGTATAGCAAAAGTTATACACTGCTTGAAAATATTTATTTGAAATTCATTTATCTTGACTCAGCAGGAATTGTAAGGATAGAGGGATATTTCAATATTGTAAAAATATACCTAAAAGTTTGTTAGAATGCCAAACCAGGACCTGATATTTTTAAAAGACCTCTACTTTTACAAAGAAATTAATGATAAGGTTTCTCAGGCAAATATTAAGTAATTTTGTGGCCTTTGTGGCACCTAACAGAAGACTGCAGCTTAGGCATTTTCTGATGATACACTGTGTGGCATAATGATTTTCATGGAGAGATTACAAAAGGCTTAAGGATACTCTGGGAAAAATTAGTGGTCATGGTAACAACCGGAGTAACAAACGGAGAGCGAGCGAGATAATAGGCATGTGCGTTTGAGGTGATGAGAAACTGTTACTGCGAGCAAAGGACCTTGTATCTTCGGATCCTTATCTATCGTGTAATGTTTTAATAAACTGTAAGAAGTCATATAAAGTTTATTATCATTCTATGAGAAATTAAGTTAATAAGATTGAAAATTAAACTACTGAACGAGCTTAGATGGGACATGTATCCCTGGCGACTGTGATTTAAGATATAAAGAAACACAAAGTCCAATAGCCACACAAATAGACGATCGAATAGTCAGCCAATGAGAAGTCTAAAATTAAATACAACTGCCTTCGTAAAAGAAAAGTAAAAATGGCCAAAGCATTTCCAGAAAAAGAATGAAATAATTTTAAATCCAAGCATTTAAAATTGAAACTTAAGGAAATAACTCAATTTACATACAAGGAATATAATTTTGTGTTAATAAGAATGTCTGACATTTTTAAGGTATTTAAAATATCTTTAGATTTTATTGCTCAGGATCCTGCAATCTTAATGATTATCAACATGGCCTTAGAGTAGTTAGGAACTTCACAGTAATCAATGATACAGCAGAGAGAGGTGTGAAACTTATGGAAAAAAAATCATAACTCAAGACGAAGAGCTAAAACAATACAATCATTATCAAAAAAATATTAAACTTTTTTTATAGGCCTATTTATTGTAGTTAATAAAAACTTGATATAAATTCTTCGCGGGTTTGCCGCCGGATTACATTTTCTGCTGAAGAGCTTTCGGCGACTTGCACTGCTGCCATCATTGGGTCCGTTGTATCTAAAGGAACAACAAGAACTGAACTGAACAGCGGAACAGAAGCGAGATTTCTGAATTACCATATTTATATCAATTTTCACTAACCTTGGAGCACATGTTAAAGTGGTAAATTTTTCAGAAATTTTCACTTGGAAAAAAAATAGGTGGTGAGATGTATAGAAATATAATTTTTATTTTTTGCACATCTATTAAGGACCACCCTAATACATAATTACACATGATATTTAGATAGAAGTTTCACAATCTCTCTGAACATTAACTTTTTAGGGGCTCTTGTATTTGTTTAAGAAGGGAGGTAATTCAATTGCAGAAGCATAATCACCACTGTGCAGTAAGTTTAGAAAAATACAACAAGGTAGTACTGAGGAATCTGTTTCTACAGATAGTAGTCATTCAAGCGGTACCAATTATGTATAGACTAGCAGATCACAATTTTTTTTTTTTTTTTCCGAACCTAGTGCATTATTAGCGGAGATAATAAAGGATATAGGTTCGCTTTGTAGGGTTTCACAAAGGAGGATAGCATAGTGAAGGAAGGAGGAGTGGTGCGGGGAACAGTATTAATAGAAACGCAGGTTATAGCATACAGAGTGACCAAAGAAGGTGGTGAACGAGGTGCAGAGAATCAGATTGGAGCTAATGCAGGTCTTAAATCACCATGAATGGTCGCAGTTGAACCATACTGTGGGCAGATAAATACAGAGACAGACGTGCTGCTTGGGAAAGACATTAGTTTTGAATTGGGTGTTGTGACTTTGGATGCCATTAGTTTGTGTGGTTTCATTATGCATGGTATACACCTAAACAGAAAGGAAATGACTAACGGCATACTTCCTGAGATGTTAGACAAGGATGTAATGGAGCTATTTCCATTTATGATAGGGTTAGGACAGTCCTTTTTTTATTTAGATTAGAGGCTGCTGATGAGAGGATAAAAATAAGCAACCAAAGGGATATTGGGTACAGTTTCATAAAGGGAAAAATCATAAATGCTAAAGAAATAGTAGAAGCTGACACACTTATAAGAGACTGGTTCACAACTGGGAAGGTGAAGGGTAGTCCCGATGATATTACAAAGCCAGTAATAAGACTGTTCCTTGTGAACTGTAGAAGTACAATGAACAAAGTAGTGGCTGCATCTAGCACAAGGCTTGCGTGAGCTCAGCCACCTACCTTCTACTTGACAAAGGGTTGAACCCGAAATATTGTTTAATTTTTTTGTGTTAGTGTGTTGTTTTTGCCCTCCTCCCTTCAACTTTGGTGAGTGTTGGGTGTATTTTATCTGTTCTTTCCATATAAATATTGCTTCGCAGCACTTCTTTCTTTCCATTGACCAAAGTAATAAGTTTGCTAACACAAACCATAAGTAGTTATTGGAGTAGAATCTTGCTTAAAGGAAGAAGTGCTAGACAATTAGGTTTCCACTGATGGTTATAGAGATTATTAAAAAGACAGAGATGCATTTGATAGATGACTATTTATATTGGCTAGCAAAGATTATTACATACAGTTCACTAGTATTCATTGACCACTGGGGGTACATGCAGAAAATAAAAATAAAAAAAATATGGTGCTGGCTGCTTACTGCATTGGAAAAATGGATGATGAATATGAGGTTCCTTGGGAGAAACTAAACACATATTCAGAGTTCAGAGGAGGGTGTAAAATTGTAATTATTGCTGTGGATTTGAATTTAACATTTGGCAACTTAGTTGGAAAAAATATTACTAACACAAGGGAATAAAAATTTACAAATATCTTAGTAAGGTAGAGCACAGTACAAGGGAATCAAACTGTTAGTTATCCCTAGTAAATCCTGATGATAACCTGGTGCTGTTTCAAGCAATTGAAAAAAATAAGTGATCATTAAGAAATTCTGGTGGATATTCGAGGGTTCAGTAAATCACTGGCCATAACTGATGGGGTAATAGGTACAGCTATAGAAAGGTACATGTTTGATAACTGAGGAGGTATTTCAGAGTAAGATTCAGTATATTGAAACAAGGCACAAATACAGTGGAGTCAAAGTTGGCACAGTGCAATGAGATAATAAAAATGGGAGAAGAAATGTTTATTCCAAAACAGAATAGTACAGAACCTCCGTACTTTAATAGGAAGATTAGAAGGCTAAGAAAGCTAGTAAGAAGAGGACACAACAAAGTTAAAGACAGCAAACAGCAGAGAACGCGTGAAACAACTAAACTACAGGGAAGCTAAAGACTGATTTATGAAGAAAATTATGGTTGCACACGGATCACTGAATGATGCATCGAGAAATTTCTATAGCTACAGTAGAAAACTGAGAGGAATCAAACATATTCAAACAATTACAGATAATGATGAAGAAGAAGTTACTGAGGATCTGAAAAAGACAGAAATTTTAGGCAACTGGTTGGATGACTATTAGCATCTATGATTCAGGAATGGAAGGGTGTAAATCACAGGAGGCGCTTGTCCAAACAAGTAGCAATGAGCCAACTTCAAAATTTGACATTCATGCTGAGGATATTATGAAGAAGCAAAGAGAGCTAAAAAGTGAAAAATGGATACTAAATGGAGATATATTGAAGCTAGTGGGATACAACATTTTATCTTACCTCAAAATGCAAAGTTTGAATCTGGATTCTTGATGCTTACAACAGGACTGGAAAAGTGTGTTAGAAGTACTGGTCCACAAAGGAGCAACAAATAAGGTTGAAAATTACAGGATGATTAGACTGACATTAGTGGTAGGTAAATTTATGGAGGGATTAATGCAAAACCTAGTAAAAAATGTCTGTAACGAAAGAAACTGGTTAGCAAGCCGCCAACAATGCTTTGGGCAATGATATTCATGTGAATCTCAGTTAATGGGCTATATGCAAGATATTTTTGGTGAAATTGACAAATGAAACAAAGCTGATTATATAGCACTAGATATTTCTAAGGTAATTGACACAGTGAACCATAAAGTGGTGTTAAAAAGGGTAAAAACAATTAGAATCGATGAAAAGTTGTCTTGCTGGCTAGAGGAATTCTTGGAATGCATCACCAAAGAAATGGAAGTAAAAATCGCAATGTCGCAGGGTAGTGCATTGGGACCTTTGTTATTAATTATTCTAATGGATGATTGTATTAATTGTTTACAGTCAAAATTTAGGATGTTTGCAGATGACATAATGGCACCGAAAACAATCATCTTACTAGGTATACGGATAAAAAGCTAAAGGTTGTTTTGATTATACAGTGGGGAATAAACTGCTTGCGTAACTCCTCAAGTATAAATACCTTTAAATAACATTTGATTGTAAACTCAAGTGGGCAATACACTTTGGGCAAATGGTAGCAAAAGGTTTCAAAAATCTTCATTTACTGGAAAGGTTGATTAGGAAACGTATGAGAATTTTGTTATTAAACTTTGATAAGATCATTTGTTTGTTGAAATTGCTGTATAACACAATCAGTAACTGAAGTGATAAAGCAGATTGATTGGGTTTCTCTTGAAGATGGGAGGAGGATGAAGTTAGTGTTCGGGGTATACAACGCATATTTTGTTGAAGAGGTTTGAAAAGGTATTGGTTGGAGACTTATGAGTAGTGTGTTGTAGGGGACAGTTGAACATGACACAGTGAAGGATATACAAATTTTTCAAACCAGGGCAAAAACTTTAGATTGCTGCCTGGGGCAGAATGGAGCTGTTCTTTGTTTTAGTCACCCATCTGATGGTTGCCGATCAGGGCAGGAGAGCTAAAAAATGGTCGCCGCTCTCAAGAATTTGTCATTTATCACCCCTTCAAACATAATTTTGACCCCCCCCCCCCCCTCTGAAGTTGCTGTGCTGGTTTGATCCCCTCCTCCCTGTCCCTAGATCTGGCATTGTCATGACAACCTGGCATTCAATTTCAGGCCTAAGGGAATGGGAAAATTCCATTTTGTAGCAAAAGGAGAGAGGGGTCATAACAAATTACCAAGTGTAGTGATGAATGATTTACGAAAAATGCTGAAATAATTTAAAAATTCGAAAAGGGCAAAAATAAGTAGGTACAAGAACGGAAAAATAGGCATATAGGAAAATATATATAAGGAATAATATATGGAATTTAATCATCAACCAATCTAAAAAATATAAGGGTCATCTGATTAGTAAGTCTATCTCCATGTTCCCACAGTTTATTTAATTTATTTCATAATAAAATAAGAAACCCATCAATTAATGACTGTGAAGACACCGATCTTACCCGGAATCCTCTCAAAGCTTATAAAATTGTGAACTTTATGTTGTCGCAACTTTTTCGAGCGGCATGAATCAACAACTGTAAATGAAAACAGATAAAAATTAATAAGTTCTCGTATCCATCAAGTTAATAAGATCTTGTAACAAGCAATCATTGATGTCAAGGTTGTTAGAAGTATGAAAGGATTGGGGCTGAGAATGGAACGGAATTTGGCCGTGACCTTTTGAGGGAACCGTTCTGGCATTCACCTGCTGCAATGGTGAAACCATGGAAAGCAAAAATCTGGTCAGCGGATGACTATTCAAACCTATGTTTTCCTGAAAGAGAGGCCAGAGCATTACTTCTTGCCCACCATTCACAGTAAGAATTCTTCAGCACAGCTAAACAGATGATCCTTATAGGAAATAAGTTTATTTATTCTGTTTTCACTTTTCTCATATTTATATTCTGATTCTTTAATTCTGATTTTTAGTTTTTTCTTAAAATTATTTTTAACAAACCATGTTAGTTTTTCACACCTTGTTTCCATTACTCATGTACTCACTAAAATCTATAATCTGCTCATTAGCCACTGTGTGAAACTATCACAGACTTACTTTTCAAATGACTATTTTTTGTATTAAATGGTTAAAATTAAAGTGCTGATGCCAATGTTAACCTTAATTTCACATTCAATTAAGCCAAAATGTTCAAAAATCAGATGTCATACATAACAATTTTTTATAGTTTATATGTATGCTATTTGTTTGTATCAGATTGTCTTTTCCAAATATTATATTTTCATGTAAAATAGACTGAATTTTGTTAAATCTTGATAGTACTGAAGCTGCTGTTATTATATCAATATTGGGGTTTAACATCACAGCTATGAACTGCAATTCTGCATTTTAGTTACAATTTATATTGCAGAAGAGATTTTTTTAAAATTTTGAGGACCAAATTAAATAAGACAATATCACCAGTTTATTAGTATTAGTGGAACCTTTTTTTCAAGGTGCACGTCTATCTCAATTAACTGCAATCGATTCCTGAAAACATATAAATCACTAAAATTTCAATAGTGAAATTGAAAGTACAGGTATTGCTTCCCTGTCAGCAAACAAAGGAACTAAATGGTGAGAGTGTGAAAAGATTAAGAAACAATCAGATATTGATGTTACAAACAAATTAGGATAAATGCAGGCCAGAGAGTTGCAAAGACACAAAATGACAAACATACTTACACCACATTTTGGGTGACATCTATGTCATGAAAAAGATGAATGAAGAAGCTCTTTGCAAAATTAACAGATGTGTTTGTATTGAATGCCTTTTCATCTTGCCTTTCGCTTCACTTCTTTCTAACATAATTAACAGTAGAAGATAAGACAAAATACTACCAGTATATAAGTCTTTTTGTGTCATCACACTCCTACTGCCACTAACTTTATTCCTGGAATGTAAGGATTTACTTTCACTATCCTTACTGTCTTTTAAAGCATTTTCTTTTTAATATTGCACAAATCAAAATTTTTAGGCATGAGCCGAACATAAAAAGAAACTTTACAATAACTGTTACCATTTTATTTAGATGCTTAAAAAATGTTTCACAAGACAGCACTTTTGGATGGGAAAAATAAAGTTACAGGTCTGAAACATTAATATCCTTTAAAACACTCTAATTGGTTAGGCACATATTTCTTTCTGTGGTTTTTATAATGTTTTAACAATAACTCCTCCTTCATGTGTTCTTTTGTGTCCCAGGAAAAATGAAATCAGGGTCCTCCGGAGTCATTTTCAAAGTTGCAAAGATCCAAGCGTGGAAATTAGGAAGAATAAAGAAAGAGAGAAATATTCCATTTTGAAGTCCAAATCAGATTCCAGAAATGTATTTGCTCAACAGGAAATGAATCTGTGATACGAGTTCACTACTTTCGCTCATGTCGCTGTCTGACTATTAGTGAATATATAACAGGTAACACAAAATTCACGCATGCACAAGAATATTCACTAGATCTTTCTGACGAGAGATACCTCTCTAGAGATCTAACTCCTTGGGCATGAACATAACACAAATGATAGAAATTTTCTTGTTATAGCCCTTTGTTAACTAGATAACATTGAGGAGGGGGGGGGGGGTGCTGTGGGATACTGGCTTACAGGGTGAATATTAGCTAAGAATATATATATATATATAAGTACAGCTCCACATATATACATAAGTGAAAAAGTCTTACATTGCCTACTTCCCTCACCACAATTAAACATCAATTGGTCTGTCCAGGTATAAATGTTTTTAATTTTGACTTCAACTGTTCTCCTAAATGCAGAGAATATTCTTTCTTAACAATACAATTTTATCTGAAATTAAACAGATCTTTCTCATGTGAACAATACTAGAATTTTGGTGAACTGACAACCAGAAATCAAGCATAAAAGGAACAAAATCACTGAACTATGGACATCATATTTGCACTGTTAGAGGTATATTATGCTTTTTAAGAATATATGTCTTCCCTTACATTAAATTTGTGTGCTGAGTTCTAAATACAAGGAATATAGGATAAATTATATAAGTACCAAATGATAACCTGGCATGATATTATATCTGTGGTAGTTTCCATAGCACAGAAAATAGATAAAGGTTATACTTCAAGATGATACAAATATTAGCCTAGCATATTAGCCCAGTAAAAATTTCTGGGAGAGCATGATTAAGGAAGCTACGCAGATTTATCCTGTTTAAAATATTGTAAAGAGAATTTGGGTATCAACTTAGCATAGCATGGAATCCAGTTATTAGTCAGTTGAGAGAGAGGAACCAGAGACATCAAAGTCAATCAAAAACCAACCAGTTTCTGACCTCCTACATAGTGTGTATCCTCCATCACACTTTCTGTTCTGCTGCCTAGCTCGCCCCACCATGCTTCTGCACATAATGGTGTTCAGCACATTGTGACTATTATGTCACCAGCCGATGTGTGTTGTATTAAAGCAGCCATTCCAGGAACCTAACACTTCGCTGGAATATGAAGTCAAAGGGTGTTTATGAAACACTGTATCTAACTGACACACTCCATCACTGGCAGGACTGAGGAGTGTTTTATATCATTGATACATCAGGAAAGCCTCCTATTTTTCAAGATTATGTAGATTGAGATTAATGTAATTGAAAGTAAGATTAATAAAGCAAAGCATAGAAAAACTCTTGAGCTGACTGAGAGTTTGATAGTGACAGAGAGACTCCCATAATGCTCCTTAAACCCCGATAGCCCACTATTGCCCTGTCATGATGGGGCAGTTTAGGCCAATCCAGTGCCTTGACAATGTGGTCATTCTATCTACATCTACATCTATACTCTGCAAATCACATATACTGTGGGTGGCAGAGGGTGCTAAGCACCAGTCCTAATTCAGTGCATTCCAATCCTGAAACAGAATGAGGAAAGAAGGAATACATAAATGTATCAGTACGTCATCTTATTTCTCGAGTCTTATCCCTCCTGTCATTGCGACCTAAATAGGTTGGTGGAAGAAGTATTTCTTTGCACTCGTAAATGAAAGATTTTCACATATTCTCCAACAAATTCAAACGAAAACGACGTCGTCTGTCCAGCAAACAATCCCAGCCCAACCCACATATCAGCTCTGTGACACTTATGTAAGGACTGTAACTGGCAGTCACGAATCGAGCGGCTCTCCTCTGTACTTTCTCCCTTGTGATATGGATCCCAAATTCCACAACAGTATTCCAAATACGGACGCACTAGTGTTTCATACATTATTTCCTTTCTATGAGCATTACAACTTCTCAAAATACGACCTATAAATCGTAGTTTAGAATTAGCTTTGCCTACGATGGAAGTTATGTGCAAGTCCCATTTCCTGTTGCTTTGTACTGTTACGCCTAGATACTTCAGGGGATCTACCATGTCATTAACTGAATTGTTAACTTTATACTCGTGAGCAAACGGGATCTTTTTATTACTTATTTGCATTGCCTTGCACTTTTTACAGTTAAGTGTAAGCTGCCATTTACGGCACCATTCCAAAATAACGTCCAGATCGTGCTGAATTTCTAAGCAATCATCAGAGCACCTCACTTCCCTATAAATAAGTGCATCATCAGCAAAAAATCGCATCCTGCAATTAATGTTGTTACAGAGATCGTTTATAAAAATTAAGAAAAGAAGAGGCCCTATTACTCTTCCTTGAGGAACACATTCAAAAACATTCTTAAACTCTCCTTTGGGGCCTTTTCGAACCTGTAAAGGACCCTTTCTTTTTTCTTTTTGCGCGCGGCTGTTAATTTTACTGTAGCAATTACAGCTTTATGATCACTTATTCCCATGGTGGTAGAAATGTCCGTGAATAATTCAGGCCTATTTGTAATGAGAATATCTAAAATGTTTTCATTGTCATTGTGGCACTTAGATCAGTTAAGATGCAGTTTTAACTGCCTGTCAATGTTCTACATTCCCATTCCAATGCTTCCCTTCCTAGCCCCAATGTTTCCAAATAACACATGCTCACCCTCCTCTTTTTATACCTCAGATATAATTATTTCTTGGTCATAATATCATTGTGTTACAACACTGTGTGCAAACAGAGAGTTTTTTAATAGCTGAAATTAAATCATACTAATTTGTTCCACAAGAAGTGATGATTGTAGAGCAGTAATAGCTGACAGTAAAAGTAATATGGATAACAAGAGTTAACAGAAAGAGGATGAAAGATTTGTGTAGACCATTTCTGTGATTCTGAATAATTTTATCACTTTCCCCTTTCATACACCAAACACACATTGTTTTATGTCATCTTTAGTTGTAATATTCCAAGAATAAAATTATTTGACAGAGAAAAATGAATTACTTTGAGATCAGCTTTCATATGTAGGATGTACACTGCACAATGTAGGCTGTTATTAGTATGTGCATAGTGTCAGGGAAAAGAGAAGGTTAGCGTAGTTAAAATCTTCCAGTCTGATTGTAATGAAGAAGCTTTCCTTGCAAGCATAAAAGCTAACACCGGTATTTCAGCATAGAGGAAAGCAGGTTAGCAAATGAAAACAGGCATGAATAAACAAGAGGTTAGATGATACAATGTCAGAATAAAAGCAAAGAGGATCAAATAATCATTGTAATTAATGTTTTGATTCTTTAAAGTGTCTTAAAAAATAGGATATTAAATTTTTTTTAAACAATAACAAAAAGGTTCATTGTCAGTTTGTAAAAGCATAAATAAAATGAGTTAAGGTGGTGTAGCGATTACGTTGTTTGTTCACAATTGACAGTTGTAGTATTATTCCAAACACATTAACAGTTTGTCATGGTGTGGATGAATTTTTTTTTTTATTAATTCAGTACTTTTATCTAGCCACTGAATGGATGTTAAATTGTTTTGTAACTTTTACAGTTCAGTCTATGCACTGATATGACATTCTGACTGCACAGTCTTGAATCATGTGGTATCAGACCAATGGATTGGAAATACTGATATACAGGTTCAGTAACTAATAAACCAGGTTGCCATTCCAGATCTTGCGAAAATGTTGTCCAGTCACTTGAACAGTTTGCTTAAAAAAGAAATTTGGTGTCCAGAAATAACAAAACAATTCATCACTGAAGTTATTACATGACAGTTTATTCAATCGTTCGAAATTACAAGCCCAGTACCAGACACGTGCTAAGCTAACTAGTACAATAATGAACTACGATCCGAATTCAGTTTGCAGGTTGGTAAATAAGGAACAGCTTCTTACTGACTCATGCTCGTTACAACAACCACTCTTCAAAAATAGTTAATCAATTACGAGGACTCCAGACTCCAATTCATCACTCATGTGCAGGATATTCGCGGATACGGATAGTGTCTGACAACCACATGGCAGCTACCCTCACCACACTTGCTATGCATTTCCTACTCTGTCAAACTAAAAAATAATACTGACTAAGTCAAACATGGCAGACCATCACTTTGATCTTTCAGTCAATCAGCCTTTATCATCACGTGCTCTTCTTAGTCTATCCTGAATTTGCACTTGAATCACACACCAGAGATTTGTCTCTCCATCAGCCTCTCCACTACTTCTAATGTTTCTTACTATACAAACTTGCACTCTCTGTCTTCTAACCTTCCTCTCTGCCGGGCCGTTACCTGGACCAAAATAGTTTATCTTTTTCCCTTATATAGTTGGGGTACAGTTACAGCTTACAGTTATAGTTGTAAGGAATGAAAATAAGATGGTAACAGAGAGGAAAAGAAAGAACAGAGGAAAAAGAAAAGAGGAACAGAAAAGTAAAAAACTGAAAATGACTTTTTACAGTAATCATATAGTATCATGGAAAAAGAAGCAAACACATTTGTTTAGTTACAACAAGGAATATAATTTTAAAAAAACTTTTAGATAAAATAGTAAAGTTCTAAAATACAATAAGCATAGAGGATAATCTAGTAAGAGACTAAAAAGTGTGGTCGAGTAAAAACAGCTCCTCTACATGGAAACTAAAACATTTAATGGAAAAATAAATGACCAATTTGGCTATAAATCAAGAAAAGAGTTACAAATTAAAGTCCAAAATAGGGGAAAAGATATGAGTAATTAATTGTAAGAAGATGAAACAGAGATTTAACAGTTAGATAGTTTGAGGGTAGGTACCCATGTTGTTTATCTTTTAATTGTAATATAAAGGAAATGAAAAAGTATAATTCATAAAATCCAAACAAAATATGATAGAGAAAGTTGCAAGGAATAAAGTGTAAGTAAAAGAGCTAACTAAGACTCATGACCTAG
This sequence comes from Vandiemenella viatica, assembly GCA_031002005.1. Taxonomy (NCBI): domain Eukaryota; kingdom Metazoa; phylum Arthropoda; class Insecta; order Orthoptera; family Morabidae; genus Vandiemenella; species Vandiemenella viatica. Next base: position 274,745,642 of record JARYHS010011408.1, read on the forward strand.
AAAGAAATACTAATATGAAAATTCATGACGTGCAGATTTCTGGCTACGTTTATGGCAAAGGTATGAGCTATTTCAAGAAAAGTATCAAGTAAGAAAATGTTTTTAAACGTCATTCCTATAAATGGTAGAAGTTTCTAAGAAATTGGTATAAGTTTAATTTCTTAAGTGCACTGGTGTAGTCAAAGTAAAGATGAAAAAATTAATATAACCCTCGTTTGAAGGATTTAAAGTTATTAAGACACATAATGTAATTTACAATGCAACTTATTAAAATGTATGGGCTTAAAACATCAATTTAAAGGAAAGACTAGGAAGTACACACTTTTGCACTTGCTTGGGGAAAACTGCATAATAATGATTGCATCATATTGGAATCTCAGTCTTGGATCAATGTACACCTTAAAATGATGGTCATGCTTTTGAAGTGGAAATGAATGCAACAAAATTATGTCTGAAAAACAACATTATTTGAATCTTATGTCTTTTACGAAAATGGTTTAGAATCGATTTAAAAATTGCTTTACTGTTAAGAAAATGGTTATATAAGTTTTTTACTATATGAGATTGGCCCCCTTCTAAATGTGTTTGGCAAGATAATGGATATATCACAAGGTTGTGTTATAAGCTGAAAAGTGATTTACTATTAGGAAAATTATTAAGTTATTTTCTATATGAATTATTTGTAATAGTGCTCCTACTAAACTGTTTAGGTCAGATAATAGACATATAACACGGTGAGTTTGGAGATGTGTAATGATGCAAGATGGTTAGATTGCATAAGCTGTGATTTTAGCGCTCTTTTGGGAACTTGTTGGAGCCATCTGAGTAAAAGATGTGAACTTCTAAAACTGGGACATGAAGTGAATTATCATTTGCATCGGCATCTTATAGAATTTTGAATTCAAAAAGATAAATTAACAATGTCTTAGCTTAACTTTTATGAATTTTTCATGGGGATAAATCAACCTATTATTGGTTGTCATTTGAAATTATTTTCATCAGTGGAACTTGTAAGCTTTAGTATGTATCGGAGCTGATATAGATGAGAACTGTTATGACTGATATCATAAATCTGAAATTGAAAACCAGAAAATACACATTTTGAAGGACTTACATTTTTAATTTCATAGTTAGCAATTACCTATAGGCTTTCAGGTTATAATTATTCCTTCACAAGAAGGTGGTAGTATATAAAAAAGATAGAGAGAGAGCGACAGAGAGAGAGTTGGTGACAAGCTACACAAAATATAAAGTTTCACATTTATATTATAAACAACAGAAACAAGTCCACAGCATTAGAGGTTAGACAGGTTTGTATCCCCCAACAAGCATCTTTTCCTTTACATGACTCAATGCAGTAGGCCATAGTGTGTGCACACCTCACTTGTAAATTAGCTTATTCCTCCCGACATGAATAAGGTTTTATATTGAAATATTGTAAAGTGTGTTTGTGGTTTTGTGTTCATCTGGACTTCCTGCATACATGTGTGGTGAGAGATGAGTTATTTTCCCCATACTTCCATATTTTCATTGCATAATGGCAATTTCACTGTCACTATTTTCCAAAAGTTTATTGATTGAGGATTATGGGTTTGATGTCACCATACTTCAAAATATGTAGACCAGTTGTAACATTCAACGGAGAGAGGATTATCAACTTGGAACAAAATTTGATTAAAAATGTTGTAAGTAACTGAAAGTGTATTAAAAGTATAAAGGAAAATTTGTTATGAATTTTTTAGGTTAATTGCACACTTTCGGAGGATTTTTGGACACTCCAACAAATTTATAAGTTTTATCTAGATTGGTGAGAATAATCTTTTAAATAATTTGTTACATACTGTTTGGTGTATGAAGAGTCTGTAATTGGCTGGAGGAGAAGTCTTGATGTAAATTGAATTCACAATTAAAAGCTACTATAAATAAATGGTGGTAGCTGGGAGAATTAGTGAAGGTATTAAATCCAAAAATGAAATAAAAAACTTTATTCTTCATTTCATTGCTTTTGAAATTTATAGTATTTCCTTCAATATGAAGGCGATAGCCTTTTAAAAAACTGCATTTGAAAGAACTTATTATTCACAACACATTATCCCAATCAAGTCACAATCCTGTCACATAAACTAAACTTTGCTAATAAATGATCAAAATTAGTTTAAAGAGTTGCAAAGATAGTATCAGTCCAACAGTAAAGAATGTTTAAAATCATTTTCTTGCAGTTTTCAAGGGATAAGTGGGAGTAAATAGTAATATGTGATCATAACGATTTGTAAACATTGACATTGTATAGAAAAACTTCTTATTTTTGATTATAAATTGTTCCCTTCATTTTCAGAGATGCAATAAGTCATAAGGACAAAAACGAGATGGGACACTTTAGGGGCATAAAATAGTACCGATAAGATATTTGAGTTTTAAGTTGAAACAATTGGGAAAAACAGTTAAATAATTTCCAAGCTTCGAGTTTTCAAGCTGCTGAAAAGATTTATAGCTCAAAAGATGTGTCGAATTTTAGTATACAATATATAAAAATTTAGAACCAGTAGGTAAAGGTTAAGTAACGTTTTTAAATGAATAATGAAGATTTTGAGAAGAAAGCGTAGTTTTCACATAGCATAATTTAGCTAGATACAGAGTGGAAAGTATATTTAAAATAGATTTTTTTCTGAGCATAGTGATAAAGTTTTTGTAAAGATCCATGCAGTTTTTAGAACAGGAAAATTAATAAGAATTAAAATGAAATGGAGGGCAGAAATGGTGAAGATTGAAAATAGATTTAAATTGAAATTTTGAAGCTATATGAAGGCAACTAAATAACAGTTAAACAACACCACTATCATATAGAAAAGGCGCTCGTTAAATGTTTAAAACATATTTTAGCTCTGTAGCATCAATACTTTGTGAGATATAGGAAATAGTAAGTTTGGGTTAAGACACAATTTCAGATTGTATTAAGATAGTAAATTGAAAGCAAGTCATATTATACATCGAAAGATCAGGAATTTAAAATACGAATCAACACCATAGCTTGTGTACCAGTGGGAGAAAGTTTTAGGTTTCACCAATTAAAATTTTTTTTACAGACAAACTGCTACAGCTAGAGAAATTTTTATAAGAATTTGTTTTCACATTTAAGGGAAAAGTTACCTCCCACAATAGTTTCAAGTAGATCAGAGGAAAAATAAGGTTTCATGGTGTAAAAATCCCCAGAAAATAGCGCAAAAACTGAGATCTTCTATAAATAGAATCCCGGAACCCATGGAGGGGGCAGTTGTTTGAAAGCACTTGTACATGAGATTGTGTTAGCTGTACAGCTGATTGGGAGCAATGAGTGGAGAAGAACCAAGAAGTTTCAGGCGGGTGCGAGGCTAGCATGTCGGCCATGATGGACTAACTTCAATAGATAGTGGGGAAGTGATTTACTCCAATGTTATTGAGCTTTATTCAGCTAGGGGGTCATCAGGAGTTGCTTGTGGCTTGTCTCAGGATTTAAACCTGCAACTGTTTGAGAGAATTAATTTTTCCCGGCGTATGGCTGAAAGAATTCTTCTCATGCATTCTGCCGAATAATTTCTTCTTTCCACAACGTTTCAGCAGCAACTTCTGCTGCCTTTATCAGGTGAGATGTGATATCGAAGCTACCACTGTGATGACCCAGCACCGACTGTGAATGCCTAGAAATCCTGCTCCTACAAGTACCGAGTGGCCGCAGCCCACTGCTCGAGAGGCTTTCCGCTGTCTCCCATTGGCCAATGCATCAATCGGCTCACACAGGGTCCTCAACAGACGGTTGAGTACCAGGTCTTTCCTGGAACGAATGTCCAGCCCACTGCTGTTTCAGATCTGGGATAATTGGCTTCCAAGCTTCGCTGAAGAAGAGACTGCCATCTCTGTTCATGTTGTTGGAGCTTAGTTGAACCTCCAGCAATTCTCTAACTACAAAATCCCAGAAATATGATGTCTGAGGGATAGCAAATTTACAAATGGGGGACTTTGAGGAAAGGGCTCTGGACACTGCTTCAATAAAACCTAAATGTTTCTTCCATTACGTGGATGATACATTTGTAGTCTGGCCACAAGGTTCCGTGGCACTCGAAGAATTCCTGGAACACCTGAATTCAGTCCAACCAAACATATGATTCAAAATGGACGTAGAGAAAGATGGCACGCCACCATTTCCTGGACGTATTAATTAAACGCAAACCAGATGAAACTCTGGCGCATAGCGTTTACAGGAAACCCACGCACTCGGACCGGTGTTTGGGGGTTACATGCTTTCATCACCTGGCCCAGTGAAAAACTGTTTTGACAACACTGGTCCATCGTGTGTGAGCCATCTTGGACAGTGATAGCCTGCAAGAAGAACTAAGACACCTACGACAGGTCTTCAGACAAAATGGATATTCAGGAGAGCAAATTAAACAGGCATTTCTCCCCTGGAAACCAAGATTGACACCTGAACAAGAAGACTCTCTAAATCCGTTGCAGTGTAACCTTATGACGGGAATACTTCTGGGAAGATTGCAAGGATTCTAGCATGAAATGGCATAAGGAGTATCTTCCATCCACCATCGAAGATACCATATATGTTGCGCACGAATGACAACCTCGGCCATCCAATCCCACGTGAATGTGACAAAATATACATCAGCCAAACTATTAGAACTATTGAGAAAAGCTGCACCGAGCACCAGCAATATCTGCAGTTGCTACAGTTGGGCAAATCCGCGTTATCCAAACATGCCGTGGAAAATTTCTACAGTATAAACTTCGACAAGACTGAAGTATCTGTTCAGACATCATATTTCTGGGATTCTCTAGTTAGAGAATCGCTGGGGATTCGACTAAGCTCCAACAACATCAACAGAGATGACGGTCTCTTCTTGAGCAAAGTGTAGCAGCTAATTGTCCAAGATCTGAAACAGCAGCAGGTTAGACATTCATCCCAGAAGAGAGCCAGTACACAGTCATCCAGTGTGGACCCCGTGTGAGCCCTGTTGACGTGTCAGCCAATGGGAGAGCAGCGGAAAGCCTCTCCGGCAGTGGACCACATGACTCTGGGTTCTTATAGGAGCCAGGTTTTGAGGCTTTCACAGATGGTGCTGTGTTGTTGCAGTGGTAGCTACGATATGACATCTTACCTGATGAAGGCAGCAGATGTTGCTGCTGAAACGTTGTGGAAAGAAGAAATAATCCGGCAGAATACCCGAGAAGAATTCTTGTCTGCATCTGTTTATTTTGGAAAAGAAGTTTGGCCTTAAATTTGGTTACTGTACGAGGGTCGTCTCAAAAGTAAGTTACACTTAAAAAAAAAAAATAACGCCCAGAATTTGTTTAAAAGGTTATATTTGTGAAACTACATATATTAGTTATTTTTCTACATAATCTCCTTGAATTTCAATACATTTTTGGTATCGTGGTAAAAGTTTTTTTAATCCAGCATCATACCATTCTGCCGCCAAACAGGTTAGCCATGTCTGAACTTCTTCTTTGAGAGTTTCTTCGTTTGCGAAGCGTCTTCCCCCAAGGTGTTGTTTCAGCTGTGGAAACAGATGAAAGTCGCTTGGAGCGAGATCAGGGGAGTATGGTGGGTGTCCAAAAACATCCCATCGAAACTCTTCAAGCAGGTCTTGAGTTTGACGAGCAGAGTGTGGACGAGCGTTGTCGTGGAACAAAAACACTGTTTTCATCAACTTTCCCCTCCTTTGGTTCTGGATCGCCCTCCTGAGTTTCTTTAACACCTCTCAATAGCGTTCAGCTGTTATCGTTGTCCCACGTGGCAGGTAGTCGATCAGCAATACCCCCTTCGAATCCCAGAAGACCGTCGCCATAACCTTCCCAGCTGATTCCACAACTTTCGCCTTTTTTGGAGTTTGCTCATTCTTCCCTTTCCACACCATGCTTTGTCTTTTGGTTTCAGGCGTTCAGTGATGGATCCAAGTTTCATCCCCGGTCACAATTCGGTCGAATAGGCCATCTCCTTCATCCTCAAAAAACTGAAGAAATTGAAGAGCAGCGTCAACTCTCTGCTCTTTGTGGTGGTCTGAAAGGAGCCGTGGAACCCACCTTGCACACACTTTGGACAGATGCAGATCATCTGTGAAGCGATGCACGGCTAATTTCAACATTAGGCGGGTTGTGAATGAATGTTGTAGAGCGTAAGGCGACGATTGGCGTCGACGACTCTTCGGACTTCTTCGACAATGTTCGGGGCCCGTGAAGTGGATGGGCGGCCGATTCGTTGTTCGTCGTGTGTTGTTGTCCTGCCTTCAATAAATGATTGGCGCCAACGAGAAACCATTGGCCTCGACATAACGTTTTCACCGTACACACTGCACAACTCATGGTGAATTTCAGTTGCATTTTTATTTTTTGCCGTTAAAAAACGAATCACACTGCGTACTTCGCAATCGGTGGTAGGAGTAAGTGGTAGCTCCATAGTGGCTTGATCGCAACTGACAAATGAGTCATGGTGGCCTCTTAAGAATTTTACAGTGCTGCCACCACACCCGGACAAAAGTTCCCTGTGAATCCCAGACGTCTCCTGCCAACTGCGCGGATATAAAAAAATAGTGTAACTTACTTTTGAGATGACCCTCGTTTGATGGAATAATTTTGGAAGAACATATTGTTTGAACAGTTCATGAAAGTCTAGTGCACATCATTGAAAACATACCTTCCATCACTGAGGTTTTCAGTTGGTTGGCGAACGCAAGATAGAATATCCTTAGGCCACAGTTGATGGTCACAGTTTAGTGTAAGCAAACAGCCCCAAGCAAACAGTTATCGTCTAACAATATCTACCAAAGGCATTGAAATTGATGGAACCACACCATTACAGTTCTGCACAACATTTTCTTTCTAATCATAAATGGGCACGTACTCACAAAATACTATTAGATGAGCAAATGTTTTATATATATGGTATAAATTTCAATAACTACTCTAATGATATTAATGAAAACAATTGATTACGAACTTTTTATGTCTACAAATAGATACGTCTCAATCATCTATCACCTTCTTCACATGTTAGTTCTGCAATCCCATCTACAAGCTATAAGGCTCACTGTCAAGAGCATGAATATAGTATCCTGTTGAGTGCAATCATACTCAACTGAATTCAAGAAAATAGACTTCTAACCTTACAGTTAGCATTTCTGTATTGTAACTCTTTATCATATATGCATTTTTGTTTCGTTTGATGGGTGTAATTGCTCTCATCCCAAGCTGTTTTATAAAGTAAAGCTTTTGGCAAGCCTGCTACACAGTTTGGATGGTTAGAGGCAGTGATTAGTTGTGTGCGAATTTTTTGTGTTAATTGGCATCTCTTCTATAATTGTTGCAGATATTATTTCCAGCCATATATATATTCTGGTAAGTGTAGTAACTAATACCACGCTCTCTTTCATGCTAGCTCGATCATTTGAAGAATATACATATTGTAATATTGCCGCATGAACGCCAGTGTACCGTCTGCCAGCATGGCGCAGCGGGTAGCGTCACGAATTGCGGTACCGAAGGTCGCCGGTTCAATCCCGCCCACTGACAAAAATTATTTAATTCTGTTTATTATTTCCAGAAGATTCTACATGTTTCCTAAGGTCACTTGTAACTTCTACACATTTCATTTGTTAACTACTCTTGTAATCTCTAGTACGTTCTATCTGTGTATAAATAGAAGAGCATTCTGCCCAAGAGGCAGTCAGTGCTGCGTGTATGTTTGAGTTCTCAATAAACCTGTTCTCAGTTTAAGTGCTGTGTTCATTGACAAGTAACCTTCGAATTCACACCTGCCCCGGTTGCAACGCGACATAGTTTGGTGGAGACGCCGGGTACCCTGTGCAACAGCTGCATCATCGTGGCTCCGATTAGGCAACGTAAAAGTCGCCGCCTACACGGACTGGAACCGGACTACAAAGGATATACTCAGTACGTCCTTCCGAAAGTCCGCGTCATTAGGAAACCCATGGCGGCAAGCCAGCTGCACATTCGACACCCATCGGTGTTCTCTGGAGACGCTGGACAGGACCCTAACAAATGGCTAAAAGGGTTCGACCGAGTCGCCAAGTACAACAGGTGGGATCATACCATGTGCTTGGCAAATGTTTATTTCTATCTGGACGGAACCGCCCAGCAGTGGTTCGAGAACAACGAAGATAAACTGAATAACTGGGAAATGTTCCAGACGGAACTTAAGAAAACGTTTGGGGACCACCAGCGACAAATCCGCTCGGCGGAAGAACAACTGAAGAACCGGGCCCAACAACATGGGGAGCCGACGCAATCTTACATACAGGATGTTTTGGCCCTATGCAACGTAGTCAACCCGAATATGACTGAAGCCGACAAAATCACGCACCTAATGAAAGGTATTGCAGAAGACATGTACCAAGCTCTTCTGATAAAAGACGTCGCTACGACGGAAGAGTTCATCAAGTGGTGCCAGCGGATTGAGGAGATGCAACAAAGGAGGGTTGGGCGAAAGAAGTATGACAGACTTCCCAACGTAGTCCCTATGGCAGTTGTGGAAGACCAGCACGACTTTGCGTCTCTCATACGACAAATTGTGAGAGAAGAATTACAACAGTTCATGGCAGCTGGGACTCTTGAACCGAGTGAGCATCAGATCATGGCCATGAATGTAAGCCCAGTGGGTCATGAAGGAGCCGACGCGGCGGAAAAAGAGGTATTTCAGACAATAGCTCCTGTCTGCCGAGCCAATCGCACTCGACGTGAAGAATGGCCTCGCCCTGATATGACGTATGCTGCAGCTGCCAAACGGCAGCCTAGGAACCGGCCGACACGGCCACAACCAAATCCTCCGGCACCTATGACGTCCCGCAGACGAACGGACGTCTGGAGGACAGAAGACAACGCGCCAGTATGTTTCCACTGTGGGCGCCCTGGACATGTCGTACGATACTGCAGAGAGAGAAGACGAGTATTTGACGATTATTTTGCCGCAAGACGTCCGCCATCAGAACAGTTCTACCCCAGGCAGCCACCCGCTGACGAGTTCGGTCGACCTACGGGAAGAAGCCCATCGCCGTACCCTAGACGAGGTCGATCCCCGACGCGCCGCTGCCGTTCATCGTCGCCGGACAGAGCTACCAGCCGCTCCCCTAGCCGCCGCACGCAGGAAAACTAAGCAAGGCGACCATCTACGTAGGTGAGGCCGCCGCAGATGAAAATCCTCCATGGATGACAGTCACTAAGATGTCGGGAAATCTCATCAACGTTATAATCGACGGCCAACCTGTCCGGGCGCTGGTTGATTCAGGAGCTTCTTTCTCCGTATTGTCGGACAATTATCGTCGCACACTAAAGAAGACAATGTTCCGTGATACGGGGGCAACTGTGCTAAAGGTCGCAAATGGAAAGTACGTCCAGCCAGCTGGAGCTTGTGTCGCGAGAATAACCATCAACAACAGGACCCAGCCAGTTGAATTTGTCATTTTAACAGAATGTAGTCATAATGTCATCCTTGGATGGGACTTCCTTAAGGCATCCCAAGCTGTCATTGACTGTGGAACATCTGAGCTGCAAATTGAAGAAGTCGTTGCGACGGGTACACGTAACACAGAATCTTCTGGGAAGTTATTCGCCGTTGACAACGTGACAATCCCGCCGTTCGCAATGAGAAGAGTCCCAGTCAAAAACACGGACGACCGCAACCTTGAAGTGCTTGTCGATAGTAGAAAGTTTATTAGGCTCACGAAAGAAATCTACATACCAGCGGCTATCATAAGCATTATCGGTGGTCGAGGAGACATTTGGATCACCAACTGTCACGAGCAGTCACAAATTATCCCAAGGGAATGTGCATAGGGACAGCTGAACCAGTCCAGGAGGGCGAGCTCAACGTCATTAACGAAGATCCATGCTCTGTTACTAGTACCGACAACACGCTGGAGGAAACAACTATGGAACTGCCAATAGGGTCCGGCCTGACCAAGGAACAACACCACCGGGTGTTAGCTATACTACGCCAATTCTCTGGTGTATTCACACCCCAGCAAATAAAAGGTCAGACGAAACGGCCCACGATAAAGCATCGTATCAATACTGGGGATCATCCGCCCATTAGCCAGCGCTCGTACCGATTGTCACCAGTCGAAAGGCGAATAATTCGAGAGGAAGTGGAGAAGATGTTGCATAATGACATTATTCAACCTTCGGAGAGTCCTTGGTCATCTCCGGTGGTCCTCGTAAAGAAGAAGGATGGTACGTGGCGATTCTGTGTCGACTATCGGCGGCTGAACAAAATCACAAAGAAAGATGTCTACCCACTGCCGCGCTTCGACGACGCCTTAGACTGCTTGAAAGGAGCTACATACTTCTCAACCATGGACATGCAGACAGGCTACTGGCAAATCGAGGTTGACGAAGCTGACAGAGAAAAGACGGCTTTTATTACACCTGATGGCCTCTATGAATTCAAAGTAATGCCATTCGGATTATGCAACGCTCCGGCCACATTCGAACGCATGATGGACAACTTACTTCGACACCTTAAGTGGACGACGTGTCTTTGTTATTTAGATGACATTGTTGTTTTCTCGAAAACATTTGAAGAACATCTGAGTCGCCTGTCAACGGTGCTGAAGTGTGTTCAGACTGCAGGACTCCGCCTCAATCCGAAGAAGTGCCTCTTCGTCGCCAAAGAGATAAAAATCCTGGGGCACCTGGTCAACGGAGATGGCGTCCGCGCTGATCCAGATAAAGTAAGGGCAGTCATGGAATTTCCAACTCCTCAGCACATTCGTGATGTGAGAAGCTTTCTTGGGCTGTGCTCATACTTCCGGCGTTTCATAAAAGGATTCTGTAACATGGCACGTCCACTGCAAGAACTTTTGCAGGGAGACGCCAAGTTTTACTGGGATGAAACTAAAGAAAGATCTTTCCAGGCACTTAAGGAGGCTCTAACTTCCGCACCAGTTCTAGCCTTATACGACGAGAATGCAGAAACTGAACTTCACACTGACGCCAGCGGTTATGGGATCGGTGCAGTGCTTGTGCAAATTCAGGAAGGTGCTGAGAAGGTGATAGCCTATGCATCAAGAGTACTCTCTAAGCCCGAGATAAACTACTCTACAACCGAGAAAGAATGCCTCGCAGTTGTCTGGGCTATCAACAAGTTTCGTCCGTATTTATTCGGCAAACCTTTCACCGTCGTGACAGACCACCATTCTTTATGTTGGCTAACCAGCTTGAAGGATCCATCAGGTCGACTAGCAAGATGGGCACTTAGACTTCAAGAGTACGACGTCACGGTGGTATTCAAAAACGGACGCAAACACAAGGATGCCGACAGCCTTTCAAGGAATCCTTTAATAGAACACAACAGCATGAATGGAATTTCAGCCCTCGCTGAATTAGGTGACGTTGCAGCTGAACAGAGGGAAGATTCAGAGTTATTAAGAACCATAGACGCCTTGGAGAAAGGAGAACCGGCCAAAGGAGAGTTTCAATTGATAGATGGGACATTGTATAAGAACAACTACGATCCACTAGGCCCCAAGTGGCTTCTGGTCGTTCCAGCTCATCTCCAGCCAGCTATTCTCAAGTATTTCCACGACGCTCCAATATCCGGTCATCTGGGATTTGTGAAGACCCTGGACCGAATCCGACGCAGGTATTACTGGAAGGGTCTCTACCGATCTGTCAAGCATTATGTGAGTCACTGTAAAGAGTGCCAGCGACGGAAACATGTGCCGCAATTACCTCCAGGTCATCTAGTACCAATTCCGCCTGCAGCAGTTCCATTCCACCGAATTGGGATCGACCTTTTAGGGAGGTTCCCGAAGTCGACAGCCGGTAACCGATGGATAATAGTCTGCACCGACTACCTCACGCGCTACGCTGTCACCAAACCTGTGCCGACTGCAGAAGCTCCAGAGGTTGCAAAATTTCTAGTAGAAGACATTATTTTGAAGCATGGAGCACCACGTGTGATGATATCCGATCGTGGAAAGGTATTCCAGTCAAGACTAGTATCAGAGGTCATGTCAAGATGCGACGTTGTCCACAGGATGACAACTGCATACCACCCTCAGACAAACGGTCTCACAGAACGCTTCAACAAGACATTAGCCGATATGCTGTCGATGTATGTGGATGTTGAGCAGAAGGATTGGGATACAATACTGCCAGTGGTCACATTTGCTTATAATACAGCAAGGCAAGATACGACAGGCTTCACTCCGTTTTTTCTGCTCCATGGCCGTGAAGCTGAGACCACAATGGATACGCTGTTCCCATTCCAGCCGGACGACACTCAGGATGACTATATAAAACAGCTCATTACCAGGGTCGAAGAAGCAAGACAGCTGGCTCGCATACGAACACTGGCCACCCAGGAGAAGGATCGTCAGCGGTATGACGGCAAGCACCGACCTGTTGCGTACAACCCAGGAGATCTCGTATGGATTTTTACCCCTGTCCGGAAGGTTGGGCTATCAGAAAAGTTACTGAAGCGGTACTTTGGTCCGTATCATGTCATACGCCGCCGGTCAGACGTCACATACGAAGTCGAGGATTATGAGCCGTCTTCGAAACGACGAAAACGAAGGGACATTGTTCACGTCCTCCGCATGAAGCCTTACTACAATCCTGACGAGCAGCTAGGCACAACCAGCTTCTTGTTCAAGGACTCTGAGGACGGTTTGGATACTGAGGAAGTCGGACAGGAAGATAATAGTACAACCGGGAGGGGCCCTCCAGAACTGCCATACAGAGGACCCACGACAAGATCAAGATCCAGGACACTTCAGCGTGCCCCAAAAGAAATCTAACAGCGGGACGCTGTTTTCCTCAGGAGAGGGAGCAATGCCGCATGAACGCCAGTGTACCGTCTGCCAGCATGGCGCAGCGGGTAGCGTCACGAATTGCGGTACCGAAGGTCGCCGGTTCAATCCCGCCCACTGACAAAAATTATTTAATTCTGTTTATTATTTCCAGAAGATTCTACATGTTTCCTAAGGTCACTTGTAACTTCTACACATTTCATTTGTTAACTACTCTTGTAATCTCTAGTACGTTCTATCTGTGTATAAATAGAAGAGCATTCTGCCCAAGAGGCAGTCAGTGCTGCGTGTATGTTTGAGTTCTCAATAAACCTGTTCTCAGTTTAAGTGCTGTGTTCATTGACAAGTAACCTTCGAATTCACACCTGCCCCGGTTGCAACGCGACAATATTAGAAACTTAGTAAAATTCAATGCTATTACAGTATGCTATCGTGTTATATTATCAACTCTACTTGTATCATTATTTCTCAATAATTTTCTGGGTTTCACTCGGCTTAAACTAACTGGAGTCTTAGGTATGGAGTATTAACTATGTTATGGAAACCATACAATAAATCCATTTACTATTAGAATCATGTTCTAAGACTATACTACAAAATTCTTTTAATTCAGTTTGGTAAAGGAGATAACTGCAAATTTTAACAAAGTTCAACTTGAATTTGATGCCAGCTTTCATGACTAAATTTCCCACTAAGTACAGTATTTTAAACAATGAGAGTATTTGATTCTCTTTATGTTGGATATGGCCTATCTCAAGATATCAATATATGTTGCAATTTCAGCGAAGCTTGGGAAATTGAGACATACCTCTAGATCAAGAGTTGAATCTGTATTTTACTAAGCACCAGTTTCAAGCATTACTAACTATCATTTATGCTTGATTAAGGATGTTAACAATGTACTATCAACACAAAATTCTAGTTCAATATGTTTTATTACCAAGTAATGAATTGTCTATAATAACACAATTATTCTTATATCAGAATAACATATTTCAACTTTTTCTGAGAATTGGTTTATGGTATATTTTCCCAAATGTACGTAACTTCAACGTATCAAGGTGATAAACGCAGAAACCACTGCCATTCCTGCTGTCAAGGATCCCTAATGGAGCTTCTTCTCTATTCCTACTACGGTATAAATTTGTCAATTTTGAATAATCATTATAAACATAAAAAAGTTAAAGAATATTTACAGGAGCAAACATCAATTTACCAAAAAATGTTTAATGATCAAGGGAAAACTGGAATACACTTTGCAGCTGATCTGGGTTATTAAGCACTATAATACTGCCACAATTTAGAAACAGGAATAAATACTTTTAATATGTTTTTAAAGGTAGGACTTATTTATTTTTCTGAAATATAATAAAAGTTTTATTACTATTCTAACCTTGGAAAATAATTTGAATACATTAGAGGAAGAAAGCAATAGCATGAATCCAGTTTTCTTAACCTTATATTTAGCAACCTATGAAATAAACAACATCCAATCTTTTTAATCCAGGTAATCATCCAGTGAAATAAAGATTTTACTACCAAGGAAAAATACTATTTGGTCTTTGATATCGTTCAATGAAAAAGGACAGCTCAGATTCCCTCATCTTAAAGGTTTTTGGCTATACCTTCCATTTCTTCCAAAAAAAAAAAAAGACTGACAATCCTAGAGGCTATTACTGTTGCAATTATTAAATGTCTAGCCCTATCACAGATCTTGTTACCTGAATTTTCATATTTATTTTAGAATATAATTAACATGTATATTGATATGAATAATCTCTAATAATATTACTGCTACTGAAATACACTTCACCCTATTCTACTTCTAAACATTATTATTTAAAGTACTGTGCATATCTGTGAGTGCTAGCATTGGTACAAGTTTAAAAACAATAGTAAAGACAAGCATATTATTAATAACTGTACATAAAGCAATCAAAATCATGCAAGGTAAATTGCAGAAAAAAATATGCACTGGAAAATCGATGAGTAGCACAACAAATCAATAACTCAAAGCACACATTTAATGTTCAATACAACTTCAACATGAAAACTGTTTTATCACGTTCCCAGTTCATCTTCAGGAAATATATAAATTACCATTGTCATGAGTTTGTAATTGATAAAACTATTAATTCTATATTCTACTTTCTTTAATACATAAATATCCTACTGGCCCAGTGTTAATAAATATTGAACAGTAAAAATAAATATGTACATAATGCTGAATAAAAACGAAAAATGCAAGGGAAAGAATGCAAATAAAATAAAAAAATAGCTCCGATAATTACTGTGCTAAATAATTTTAGAGTAAACCCTTGTTTGAAAATACAATTAAATTTAAAAAAAGGGATACAATGGATAGTGGCTAAATCTCTTTGACCAAAACAATGTTTAGATAGTAAAGGAACCACATGCAATAATATAAAGACATGCAATAATGAACAACTCAGAGTTCAGGCACAGTGGTTTTCTGAAGGTAAAACAAAATTATATAAACTCTACATTGGTGATATATAGTTACCAATAATGCATAAACTAAAATACATTAATATTGATTACAAATTAATAACTGAAAGTGATGTTATGAAGTAAGAGGAATAGGCTTGCTCCAATTTAAAAATAATGTGATTGGAAAAGGATAATTCCTGCATCCCCATTTATAAAAATTAAATAAAACCCACCAAGACTATATATTTAAAAAAAAAAAAAAAGTAATTGAAAGAAAATATGATGAATGGCATGAACAATGTGTTATTATAATAAGGAGGTAAGAAAGCTAAAGAGGCCGGTAAGAGGAAAATATAATAGGATAAGAAAATGGGAAGTCAGAATGAAACATTTGGAGCAAACAATCAAAGAACTAAGGCAGGATAGAAGGAAACTAAAGATGAATTATTTATTGTATGCCTGGGATATGAATATTTAATGAGGCATCTAGACTTTTCTATGTTAGAAAGGCATTAGGAGAGAGGAAATTAGCGACCTCAACCAAATGACAACACCTCCTTCTTGCGCTGTCAACCTACAGATCGGACAGTGGTGACAGAATAACTCCTAGTATAAGTAATCATTCACTGCTTGCAAATGATCATCTGATAACAGGGTCTAGTATTGGGTCTCTTATGGCTGGAAACAGCCCCTAAAGGCAAATTAATAAGAAATGGTCAATGGCATTAGAATGCAGAAGTAACATAATTAAAGGTCCAAAGGGTACTCTGAGGCCATGCGGTACTCTCAAATTGCATTTCCTGATGGGAAAATTCTCCAAAAGGAAAATACTCCCTGAATCAAATCTTCGAGTGGTAACGGCTCAAATAAGAGTTACCATAATTAATAGAAATATACTTTCAGTTGGAGCATGTAATTTTAGCAGTCTGAATCAGGTAGGTAGATCAAATAAGTTAAAAATGGAATGACTTAAGTTAAAAGATGTTTGGATTAATAAGATAAAGTGCAAGTATTTGCAGGATTTCTGCTCTGGACAATATAGAATGCATGGCAAACAATCTGTCAGTGGAGTTGCTGGTGTAGGATTTGTAGCAAACATAAACATAGGAATGAGTTATCATGATAAGTTTAAAGACAGGATTAATATGATGAGGATACTAACAAGCTCATGTCAATGATAATAGTACAAACCCTTATGCCAATTTCACAATAGGAAGAGGAAAGTATAACAATCATAGGTAGTTGGAATGTGATAGTAGATGGATTGAAGGAGAGAATACTGTAAGGAATTTTAGGCTAGGAGAAAGAAGTGATAGGCAGCAGTTTGTTACAATTTTGTGAAAAATATAAACTGATTGCAACAAATTTAAGAATAACTTAAAAGAAAACACCTGCAAAAAGGCAGGGGATATAGGTTGATATCAGGTTCATTGTTTCATGACTGAACAGAGATTCAGAAACCAAATTTAAGACTACAAAGTGTAACTTGGAGCAAATATAGACTCTGATCACAATGTAATTGTTATAATATACAGATTTAAATTCAAGTGTACAAGGCAAAACAAACTTGAAGCAACCAAACTGAAAGAATATCACGCAAGGGAATATTTTGTTAAAGGCTGTAGACAAGGGTAAAAGAACTCTGAAAGAAATTCAACTGAATAAGATTGGAATACACTGAAAACAGTGATATTCAAATCTGGTAAACAAACAATGGGCATTAAGGCACAAAAATGCTGAACATGAAGAAAGAAGACAGTAGTACAGATATTTTAAAAATCAAATAAATATGAAATGCAAGAAAGAAAATGTAAAGTGATTGCAAGCCAAAAGAAGCTGAGAAGCAGTTGTTTGGAGGTAAAGTAGACACGGCTTATCCAGGGTTTCAATGAAACGAGTCCCGGATTTCAAAATGTAAAATCTCAAAAACAAAGATCGACAGAAGAATGCAACAAAAAGGTATTTTTACTGTGAAAGCTATAAGAATGCCATGCAGAAGTTTAAACAAAAATTTCTAATAGTTGTTAACAGATGGCACTGTATGCTGTACAGATTGTATCAGACTGCACAAATAAACTCGTCCTCTGCAAGCAGCCTTTGCAATGAATGAATCACATCACAATGCTTTCAAAATGTCTACCACTCAAAGAGGTGTTGCAAACAAAGAATTAAATTTTTCATTATATCCTGCAATGTCTCAACGGAAATGGATTCAGTAGACACACAGATCAATGATTCAAGCTCTTCCAGTATGGTTGGATGGTTTTGGTAGACAGTGTCTTTCAATGTGCCCCACAAAACGTACTGTAGTCACAAGGCATCAGATCGGGCGAATATGGAGGCAAATCCATGCCTGTGTCACTACTGTAAATTTGGAATAATCCAACGCAATTACTCTATTCCCAAAGAATTCATCAAGAAAGTGAAACACCTGTTCAGTGTGATGTAGTAGTGTACCATCTTGCATGAACCACTCGGTGCCTGGTTGATACTCCAGCTCAAGCTGTGAATTGACAAATTCTTTTCAAAATTGCAACCTAACGTTAATTAGTGCTCATTTCTCACATGAAGAAAGGGCCGATACGAGGGTGGTTTGTAAAGTTCTCGGAATGTATTAGAATTAAGTATCTTACCTCGGTGGAACTGCTGTTATTTTTCAACATAGTCTCCCTGTAGACTAATGCATTTGGTCCAGCAATGTTCCAATGCCTTGATCCTATCTCGAAAATGAGATTCCTCCAGGCCTGCAAAATACCTCTCCAATTCGGCTGTCAATTCTTCCCTTGTAGAATATCTCCATCCGTCAAGGAAATTTTTCAGCTTGGGGAATAGATGAAAGTCTGATGGTGCCAAATTAGGTGAATAAGGTGGATGTGGCAACAATTCGTACCCAGTTCATGAAGTTTTGCCATGGCAATAACACTTTTGTGCGGCGGAGCGTTGTCCTGATGAAAGATGACGTTTTTCCTTGCCAAACCAGGCCTTGTTTCGTGTATCTTTTCCTGTAATTGGTCTACGAGGTTTCCATAGTATTGCCCCATTATTGTTTGGCCAGTAGAAAGATAATCTATCAGCAGAATGCCTTTTGCATCCCAGAAAACTGAGGCCATGACCTTTCTGGCCGAACGCACTGCCTTTGCTTTCTTTGGTGGTGGTGAATCAGCATGTTTCCACTGCTTTGACTGCTGTTTTGTCTCTGGGGTATAGTAGTGGACCCAAGTTTCATCTGTAGTCACAAACCGGCACAAAAAATCATGTTGGTTGCTCTGAAAATGGGCCAGACTTTGTTCGGGACATTTCCAATCTGGTGCGTTTATCGTCCAGTGTCAAGAGCCGTGGCACCCATCTTCCGGATAATTTTTTCATACCCAATTCTTCGGTTAAAATATAATATACCCATTCAGAAGACATCCCTACAACTTCAGCAATCTCCCGCACTTTCAGTCGACGATCCTCCATGACCATTTTATGCACTTTTGCGATAAATTCTGGTATCGTAGCACTTTTTGACCATCTACTATGTGGATCATCATCCAAGCTCTTCCGACCAAATTTAAACTTGCTGGTCCACTTAGCAACAGTTGAAAATGAAGGAGCAGAGTCCCCTAGTGTGTTCTGAAAGTCGGCATGAATTTCCTTTGCTTTCATACCTTTCTTTACAAAGTATTTAATCACTGCTCGAATCTCAGTTTTTTCCATTGTCACAAATCACTACGCGGGAACAACAACAAAGAGTCGTCACTACCACAATCCTGCAGCTAGAGCACTGACGCGCCACGTGTTCACTCACAAAGGATGTGTGATTATTGTGCAGGAACCTCGTTGTTCTAGCACTGACATCTAGCGGTGATTCCGAGAACTTTTCAAACCGCCCTCATAATGCCTCTGCTGCTTAAAGCAGCTCAAACATTAAGTTTGGGAGAATACAGTTGTGTTGCTTCATACAATAGAGATTTTCAGAAACCCAAAATTGCCATTGCAAATATTCTGATGGAAAGCCATTTTGAAGCTTAGAAGGCAGAGTTAACCACCTATAGAAGTAATACATCGAGAAAGTATGATGGGGATGGTCTGAACAATAGTATGCTGGAAAAAAAAAAATGATGAACATCCTGTTTTAATGACATTATATGACAGAGTTTTAAAAGATTTCAGTATAAATAAGGCAGTAGAAACTGGCATGATTAACCGCAATTCATGAATCAAAAAACTATTCAAACTGATATCGAAAAGTTATGAGACAGGGGAGAATCAAAAGACCAGAAGAAATCAAATGTGAAAATAATTACATAATACATCTAATATAATGCTTCAAAATTACTGACTTGGATAAGGAGAATGGAATGTGAAAGAGATTTTAGTCCAGAATCAGTTTGGGTTTAGGGAAAGATGAGGTACTAGTGAAATTCTAGTAACAAGGCAAATCAGGTTACTTTTATGGCATTTGTGGACTTAAAAAGGCATTGAATGATGTTACATGGAGCAAGATGTTCAAAATAAGTATAAAATATCAGAAGAAGAATAATTTATAATGTATGAATCAAGTGGATAAATAGAGAAGCAAGAGAGGTAAGCATCAGTTAAAAATGGTGTGTCTCAGAATTATAGTCTGCCTCCACTAATATTTAGCTTGTATGCAGAAGAAGCAATATAGAAGTAAAAGAAAAATTTGAATTTTGCATAAGTGTTCATGGACAATGAATCAACATGGTGTACTTTTCCGATGAAACTGTTCTATTAGCAAACAAGAATGAGAATACTGAGAAGTGACTAAATAATGTGAACAAAATAGTGGGAGAAAAATTTGGATTAAGTACAAATCAAGGAGAAGTAATTAACAGGAAATAAAATTATAACTAATGGCTGAATAAAGAATGATGTCAACATCTTTGTTCCTGAAAAAGAGATAAAGCTTGAACTTTTACCAGAAAGAAAGAAAATTGGAGATTTGAAATGTTGTGGAAATGAGAACAATGCTGGGTAGACATAAGTACAAAATGAATATGTTTTGGAAATGATAGGAAAGAAAGAAGAGAAAGCACGGTGGGCCATATTTTATGACGTGTGGATTTATTTAGCCTGTTAGTGGAGAGATGGAAATTAATTAAAAGAAAATAAAAGTTCATTAATTAATTTCTTTCCCATGACTAACAATTCTGCTAAATATTTTGGTAAAAAACCTCAGTACATTAGAGGTTAGATATCTGATCCCCTTGCCATGTGTGTCATCTCTAACGTGACTAAGGTCTTTTAATGAAATAACTCCCCCCCCCCTGCAATATCTGTGGTAAGTGACCCATTTATTTTCTCTACCCATCCTTCTCTTTATTGCCCAACATGGTCACTATTATAAAATATTGGAAAACTGAAAACTAGAAGCCAGGGCTGACAAATGGGTTTGAGAACTGCAGACCAATTCATTTGAACACAGAACTAGGTAAGTTGATGGATAGGTTAGTATGACCACATCAGAAATTTCTGTGAGGAAAGTGAGTAGTTTATACATCAGCAATAAAGCATATGAGAAGAAATTCATGTGAATCTCAGTATGTTAATTAAGTACAACTGATTTCAGGTGAAATGGATAGGGGGGGGGGGGGGCGTTATGGAGGAATAAGTGGAGCAAAAGTACTCTGGGTCAAGGCCAGGGTGCCTGACTAAATAGACAAAATAATTATAGTTAATTATAAGATAAACACAAGTTTTAAAATCTGCACCTATGATTTTGGACATTTTTGCATCAAAATTTTTTGGCTTTATTAAGGGGGGGAAAAAAAGTATACAATTTTTCGGAGGTGGGGCAGAGAGTGGGGGGACAGGGCCTAAGAAAGCTTACCATACAGGCAGCTATGTTCAAAGTGCAGTATTCATTCTCTGCAAATCATTGGGCAGAATGCAGCTTAGCATAGTGGTAAATTGAATCAAGACGAATGAATTGGATCTAAAAATAAATTTCAGGATAGAAGAATTCTGAGGAAGAGGGCAATAAATTATTATGGTATTAATCATAATGTCAACATGGGTGGAAGTGAGAACATCAGTGGCATGGATAATGTATGGTTACTTCTGCTGTTTGTTACTGTAATGAATGGTTTGCAGTCAGAAGACAGGTTGTTTGCAGATGATATAAAGTTGATATAAATTCTTCGCGGGTTTGCCGCCGGATTACATTTTCTGCTGACGAGCTTTCGGCGACTTGCACTGCTGCCATCATTGGAAAATGTAATCCGGTGGCAAACCCGCGAAGAATTTATATCAAAGATACGCCAGGAAAGACTTATCTCTCATATGATATAAAGTTGTCTAGCAATAGTTTTAAACTTAAGAGACAGTTTTGAAGGAGAACAGCTAAAGGAGGATATGGAATTGTTCATTTGAAGGATAGGTCAACATGAAATGAAGCTAAATGCCAAACATTCATGTAGTGAAAAAGTGGATAGTATATTGATAATAATCATTATTATTGTTATTAATATTGATTTATATTACTATTTATTACCATTATTATTCTAATTCCAATGTATTTGATGAATTTGTATCATATACTTTTGTAATCAAAGGTTTATAGTAACCAAAAAAAAAGTATGAATTCTCAGGCTTCTGTCACCATCTTTGTCAATAACAATCGGATTTTGCTGGAATGCTGCATTATGTATTAAACAGTCAGCTTTCGATTACCATTATGCCGAATTAAGGAGGTAGCAGTAATTTTAAAGAATATGAACAATTTCAATGATGACAGCGGCCTATTTCTCTGTAATGCTTGATGCTCATTACCATGTAAACATAAATAATATTTTTAACGGAGGCTGCACAATGGCAGCCGAAAGCTTACACTGTCATATAAATAATGAGGCATTTGAGAAAAAACTCAGCTATTATTAGAAAATATGTTTCACATTTAATATGATCCAAATAACTTGTGAAGACTGCATCAGTTATCATATTAGATTTCTTGATTGAAATTTGTGGATTACTTTGCAAAGATAAATTGAAGTTATCTCATAAATATTCAACTAGCTTCTTGGTTTTATCTAATGCAAAAAACATTAAAATCTCCACTAAAAATCATATGCATTTTATATCATCTTTATGAAGTAGCCTTGTACTGTATATGATAATAATAAATGATGTCATCATCTAACTTTTAATAAGGAGAAATGTACACTGCTACAATCCTAATGTTTTTCTTATTTTCAATTTGACATATCACCAACTGTTGATACAATTAAACCATACACATTGGGTTCTACACATGTGCAGAACATTGGGGCATATGCAGAGTAACCACATAATGCCTAACTCATAACGCTCACAAATTTCCCCAGCCTAAGAAGATTCACTTCAAAAACAAAAACAAAATTTTGAAATAAAATATATTTATAAATTAACTACACTAGCTAGTGATGAGTATACCTAGGTGAGGAAGGTGAGAGTTATCCGAGATTAAGACCCGGAGGATTTCTGGTATCCAGAATGTGTTGGTAGACCAACTCCATCCTCCGGAGTTGAAATGGGGATATGGTTTTAGGGAGTTCTTTAATGGTTCTAATTGTGAAACAGTTATTGAGGTCACAAAGATGTGAGGGTTGGCATGGTTACCAACATAGCAGAATAGATTTTGGGAGTAAACTGTATGTCTGTGGCCATCACACCTGCTTCATAGTGACGCCGATGTAAGAAGGCAAGTGAGCTGGTATATAAGATGTGAATTGATACAGGTAGCAGTGTTAAAATAGTGTGTGGTGGTTAGATGCACATTTTATAACGAGGTGTGTTACAACGGAAATAACCATATGGTGGTTTCGGAGGGTTAGAGGATTTTTATTTGTGGCTGGTATGTTTTTTTTTTTTTTTTTTTAAAAAAAAAAAAAAAAAAAGATGGGTGGCCTGCTGAAAGTGATTTGGAGTGTTATTGAATGGCCAGTGGGAAGAATGTGACACATTTCAGGGAAAGGTCTGAGAAAGTCGTAGCCAAGATACATAATCTGTTTCAGGGAACCCAAACCAGAAGTGAACTGTGTGAGAAAGAAAGGTTTACGATGGATTATGATCACAATGAAACTGCCATTAAGCAATGAAAACAAGATATGACATGCAACATATCCTGTCACTTACCACAGATGAAGTCTGGAGATCTGCATGTACACAATAAAACATTAACACACTTTACAATATTTAGGTTAATAATCTAACTCATGTAGGAGGAGAGATATATGATGGGGAAGGATGTGTACATATCCAGACCTACTACACATTTTTTTTTCTCATGCACATGTCTCACTTCCTACATGAGTAATGTTATTAACAGAAATATTGTAAAATGTGTCTGTATTTTTTGTGTTTATCTGTCTCTCCTGCCTTCATCTGTTGTAAGTGTAAGGCTATTTTCCCTATCATACCATATTTTCAAAGACGGGATTATGGTGGTTCTGGATTGTGTGTTTTGATGTGGAGGACAGTTTTTAAATCAGGATTTCTATATTTGAACCATTTCTGGAAGATAATTATGGGAAATAATTGAAAACAGTTACAGACTTTCATAAGTCAATTTATTATGGATAAAGTAAAGAATAAGTGTTTGTGTCAGCTAAAGGATTCTTGGACAGAGAAGATGCATCTTCTTCAAATGGAGGAATAATATATTTTTTTTTAATTCTCCCAGTTCATAGTGGCCAAAGTTCTGAGGTCATGGATCACAGTGATTTCATGGCAGAAGCCTAACAGCTCTCCAATAGCTCTATTTACTGACTTCATACCACTGAACTCACTAAGTCTATCTGCTTAAAAATCTGTTCTTCCCCCTTTCGTCCCTTAGAAGATCTCTCACACCATTTAATTTCCCTTCTGACTTCTAAGACCCCCTGGACCCCTAGCCTGTATATTCTGCTCAAGATATATAAAGTGTGAAACCCTGGACACCCATAGTTGCCACCTTGTAGCTTTACCATAGAGCTCATTTCTGCATTTGTGGACCAATACCTATAATCTTTGTCCATGCTCTTCTGAGGAATGCCAGAGAAACTCCCCACTTCTTAGAATGTTTGGAAATAGTTCCAACACACCTACCTGCAGATTCCTTAACAGCAACCATAGATATCACCTTGCTCTAGAAAAGCATACCACATGCCTGGGACTTAGTGACCTTGAACATTATCTCTACATGCATCCTCCACACATTCTCCTTAGCATAGCCTTTCTAATTTCACTGACTCACTTTATCCTAACCAAAAATTTCTTCACCTTTCTATCCCATTTTTTCCACTAGGCATGAGGCACTGGTATGGGCATTCATGTGGCACCCTCTTTTAGATCTATCTTTTCATGGGCAAATTAGAGGAATCTTTTCTTAAAAATGTTACTTTACAAACCATCACGTGATTCAAGTATACAGATAACATCTTTATGATCTGAACCAATGATGAAAACATTCTACTTGAATTCCTAACTCTCTGAACAACATCCACTCCCAAAACTTCACCTGGTCCTATTGTTATGCCCACATCACCTTCCTTGAAGTAAACATCTTTGTACATAATGGCCACTTACACCGCTCTGTCCACGTCAAACCTACAACCGTATCTCTACTTTGATAGCTGCCACCCATATCACACAAAACAATCCATCACCTACCGCCTAGCCATTCAAGGAAGATGCATCTGCTCCAACCAAAAATCCTTTATCCATGACTTCCACCATATGACACCAGCAGCTATATCCCGTAATTATCAGCCATATTTGATCCACAAACAGATATCCTATATTTGAGCAGTAAATGAGTTTTTACTTACTGACATTTTACAAAAAAAAAAAGGATAAAAAACACTCACAATACAGACAAGGAGACATCAACAAATTTGTAATAATTTCATAACATTCCAGAAACAATTGTAATTGTTGAAATAGGGGGGGAAAAAGGAAATGTTGAAGCAAACACGTACATACATTTTAAGCTAAGAAAATTAATTTGATGGTATAATTCATTCTTCAAGAAAAATGTTTCAAACGATAATTGAAACTATGATATAGCTGACCCAGCTGGTGGGGAATTTTATTTTGTTAAAAGTAAGATGTAACTATTATACACTATTAATCAGTTATCACAGAGTACTGACCACAAAAAATAAATAATACAATGTAGGGATCATGTACTCATCACAATTAAATGGAATTGAACAACAATGACAAAAGCTGGAAAGGTACTTGTAGGATGTTGTTAATGTTTTCATCTAGTAAGTCATACTTTGGTGTCATAAAAGGAAATTCACATTAGAGGATTATAAGATAAAAGCAAGAATAATCAAATAGAGGAGTAAATAAACTGTGAAAAGTTACAGTTATTATTAGTACTGATTACTAAGCAAAGCAAGAAAATGAAAAAAAATATACCCAAGAAAAGAATGATTTTGCTATTACATTGAAGGGATTCATGAGACATTATTTATAAAACTAAATAAAATGGAGCAAATATTATAACTTTAGTATTTTGTTATTAAAATGTAGAGGTAGTTTAGGATCGAAGGCAAAGAAACTTTAGTGGATAAAAAATACTAATGAAGAATCAAGCAAAATGAGAAAATGAAAGGGGAAGGAATGTAAATTGTCTGGTAAATTAGTCTCAACATTAACCAACACATCACATAAAAAAGTGAATTTTTGTGACTTATTTCATCAAACGAAAGAGACTGTTAATCATTTTAAAAAAATTTAAAAGACTTTGTAAAAGTTTCTGATTTCAATTTCTGCACTGATTCTTTATAACTGTTTGTAACCCCAATAATTGATATAATAATAATAATAAAAAAAACAATCATTGAATTGTGGCATAATGCAATAATTAATTGACTAAATTCTGGATATATTTTAAAATACTATAATTTAATGTGCACTTAACTATACTTTACCTGTGTAGGAGAGCCATCAGCATGGCTAACGGGCTTTGGGTGAGAACAGGAGGTATTAACAGTTAGTGCAGAACAAATACACATACATGAACAATCACTAAAATTGTGTGACTTTCATACTAAAATGTGAAGGAAACTGAAACAGAAACACATTCACAAGTAGACTGGTCTCCAGCAGTTAAAAAGCACACTATAAAACAAATAAAACTGAGGTCATCCATAAAGAAAATTGATTTAGTACAGGATATATTGTGAAAAAACAAGATTTTTTTCTCACCCTCCTTTTTTCCATAAAAACAGCAAATTGCCATTGTTGTTAATATTTGTTTAGTTATAGTTTTGACTGTACTATATGTGCCTCTACTTAAATTAAGATGCACACTTTTTGGTATTAGATCTAAACTCATAGGTTGTTTCAAAAAAATTATTTATGGATGAGCTCAAACCTATAAAACAGTGTATAATTACACTGTGTATATGTGTTGTGTAATTAAAATGGTGTTGAACTGTTCTACTTGTGTATCAAACATAAAAGTGCCGGTAATTGTATGTGAAATATAACAGTTTCACTAAGGTTAAATGAATGTACTTACACACATCACTGTAGTCTGTAAAATTTTCAAACAATTCCTACACTTTCAATCATATAAGAAATTTCATATTAAGTGACAAAAAAGCTATGGATTTTTAAAAAGAAAAAAATGTTCAAATTTTTCTCATATTGTATGAAGTTTTGTAAATGGAAGGAAAGCATTTTTAAAACACACTCAGCATGTATTTTAGTAACGTTTCCACAAATAATAAAAAAATGACAATGAAAATATATTAGAATGTGACTTGGCTATTAACGGATTTTAAACTTGTGTTAACAAAGGAAAAATAAATCAAAGGGCAAAAAAATCACAGAAAAAAACGAAATGAATAAAACATTATTAACTTATATGCACATTTCATATTCCAGAGATATGTATTTTAGCTCCAATAAATCTACTTGAGAAATTTTTTGTCTATCTTCATTTTTTCTGTTAAATATTTTCATTTCTGCCTTATGTCTAACATAAGATCTTTTCTGAAAATAAGATAGGATAGGGAAATCCTATCTTATCTTATTTTCAGTGCCTCGCGGCAGTTTCTTTGTTTCCTTTACCCAATAAGATCTTTTCTATTTATTTTTTTTTTAAATTTGTTTTGAATTATTAAAATAATCTGAATACTCTTAGTTTTTCTTTCAAGTTTCTAATCACTTACTTTACTCCTTGCGTTGATGTCATCGTGATTCAGAATGACATGTGATTTGTTCTTAGTGTTTTTAACAGTGGTACTTCATAAGTTTAAAAATGATTATTTTTATTATAATTCTTCACATATTTAGACTTTGTAAATTAACCATTTTAATTAATGATCTATCTCCTAATACCAACGTCTACCCCTGTGTGCAGAAAAACTGCAATTCCTACCATTAGTAAATTTAAGTACATTTTTTGTTTGTAATTGAAAATTTTTAAATTTTTCTTGTGACTATTTTTATATTTATAATATCTCACTAAATTCTTTTGATGAAATACTGTTCTAATATTAACAGAACTGTTAATAAATAAATGATTTTGCCTTATCTGGGCAACAGTTGCCCACTTTTTCCCTAAAGAATAGTCAACTGTGGCAAGACTAAACCAAACTTAAGACAAAGTGTGTATACAACAAATAAGATAAAACCTTTCTTTGTTTCTGAGTTTTCACTTTGTTATCTTTCTGAAGCAGTATTTATTCCCACCAATGATCATTAATATGCCATTGCTATATTCCTATAGCAGCAACATATCATCACAAAATGATCCTTCACTATACGTTTAAAAATAATTGAAGCTTCTTAGATATTTTACCAAATGTTGCTGAAGCACCACAAAAAACTTTAATTACATTGATGACATCCTTCAAATTATTTATAGGGACTTTATAACATTGTATTCTAAGAAAGCTTGAAACTCTTCAAGTCCCTGTCAAACAGAAATATGCATTAAAGTAAAACAAATTTAAAAAGAAATCAAACAAAGTAAAATTATATAAGCAAAATAAATAAAATGAAAATTGGGTGAATAATGTATATATTATTTTAAAATTTTCGGAAAAATTGAGATATAAGTGTATATGGTGGAGGAAGCGACAAAGTGATTAAATGAAATGGTGAGCGTATTCTCTTGGCATCAAAACTGGTCTGTCCTGACTTTCCTTAGAAATAGATAAAATTTTAAAGGATGTTAGAAAAACTGAAGATGATTTGCTGTTATATCAATACAATTATCATATTTTAGTAAACATTATATTTTCATTATTTCATATTTACATTAAGTGGACAGACAAAGTACAAAATGAACGCGTTTTGGAAAAGATGGGTGAGGAAAGAAGATTGTGGAAGAAGCTTACAGAAAGAAGAGACAGGATGATAGGTCATATTAGTTAATTTTTTAATGGAGGGAACAGTTGAAGGTAAGAACAACAAAGGAAGACAGAGATTAAAATATATGAAGCAGATAATTGAGGACATGGGTTGTAAGGAGTATGTAGAGATGAACAGGTTAGCACAAGATAGGAAGGGATGGAGGAATGCATCAAACCAGTCAAAAGAATGATGACAGCAAAAGAAAAAATAATTATTGCGAAACTACCACTTGAAATCTGTTTTACCTGCACCTATTTGATTCATTATTAATAAAAATTATTTGCTCTATAAAAGAAGTACATAAGCTATGCTATTTACACATTTTTTGATAAAACAATTGAAATAGGAACATAGCATTATTTATATATTGATCTACATCAATGATTTAAAATAATAAGAAACAATATCGAATGGCAAAAGTAATTGAGCAAGGATAGAGAAAGTAAACTCATCACTGATCAGTGTTAAAAAGGCAGAAGGACTATGACAACAAATAACACAAAAAATTAAAGAATCAAATCTATTATGTGTTACTTACTACTATTTTAGTCTATATGCTCTGGCTTCATCTACCCCAATGACTTTATACTTACATCAACCCACATGCTTTTATTTAACAATTTTGCAATCACACAGTTAATTTGTTACCTTTCGGTTTGTAACAAATAGTTTACTATAATTTTTATAGTAATGTTGTCCAAAGATTAGCATGTAATAATACCTGGCATATATGTTCCATACACACTCTACACCCTGATAAAATTAATGGGACACGAAAAGCAAAGAATCTTTGAGCCAGTTTTCCTTTTTTTTTTTTGTTATGTTTTTTGTTATAGCCCTCCAGCTTCCAACTTTGGTAGGTGATGTGATTAATTTATTTGTCATGACATGTTTACCTATATCATTTGGACTTGGAATGTTGAGATTGGTTCCAATTCAAGTTATTGTTTTCAGAGTGAAATTTCTGGAGGTTTCTACAAATTGCCTTTTGTAAAATTATTTAATTTATGGTGCAAAAAATCAGCTTAAATTAATACAAAGATGGAATGAAAAACTAAATACTAATTTGCAGGGAATTTAGTTCTCAAAATAAAATTAATGCAAAATCAAAGCCAGAATGGTGCTATTTTTAAAAATAAAAATGAGAATTCTTTCATGTTTTATGGTTTTAGCCTGACAAAGAAAAGTAATTTGTCTTAATTTACATAACTGAATAATATGATAACTTCGTATGTGCTAGACAGTGATCGTAGGTAAGAGGTAAGGGAAAAAAATGTTATTGCACAGCTATGCTATAATTGATTTTTGTATCTATACTGATAGCAAAAACCACATACCCAAAGTAAAGGCTATTTGATATAGTTAAAAGGAGTAACAACAGACTTTGTCATCCTGTAAATTTGTTATAGTTTACAAAATGATGTATAATTATCCTAAATGTCATCCTCAATGTCATGATATGTTCTGTAACTGTATTAATTATTTTTATTGAAACACCTTACTGTTAGAATGTATAGCTTGTAACCTAAAAACAAATTTATGAAAAATGTTCTTTTTATGTGAGATTCAACCAATTGTAACTGAGCTGCAAGAAAATATTTCAGAATATAGCATAAACCAGACTATAATGATTACTTATGTAAAAAGTGAAAAAATGGTTTATTAAGTTAGAAATAATTGTGATTATGTAAATGTAAGCAGAAATATAGTTATTATAAACATTATGTTTTCTTTTTAATTTTAATCAGTTTTGTGATTTTAAGGCCTAACCACAATATATATGCTGGAGACCAGTTTTACTGTGTAACTTTTAGTTTAACAATTATAAACTTGCATAAAAAGAATGTGCTTCACATTATGATAGATATATGTGATTTTAGCCATGCAACATAATATATTTTTTGCTGTGCAAATTCAACTTTGTGAAAATTGATTTAAAAAGTGTAATACTAACATCACACACAATTTAATTTCAGTAATGGTGCGTGGTGCATGTTGTAATCAAACGTATGCAAAGACACATATTACTCACTTTGAATCTTGAGTCGCTGTTGATGGCATATGTCGCTCTAAGCCATCTGTTGCTACAGCATCATAAACAAGGGACTGCACCAGTGTTTTATCACCTGAATGATAACAACTGTATTATTTACTCATTATTATCTTACAAAATAATATTTTTTAAACACAAGTATATATAATAATTATAATAATAATGAACCCAGAAAGAATTTTTAGCAATGAACATAACAAATGATAAAAAAATAACACATCGCTCACTAAAGTTGAAGGTAGCCTGCTGTATGAGTCATACGGTAGGCTGTAATATGGAAGGATTTCCATGGCCAAATGGCTCCTTTCTCTCTACATTATTACGGTTTTAAGCTGAAATAATGTAAAATTATGTTCATCTTGTGTTTTGTGTGTTGGCCACTGCTCTTCTGCCTTCAGTATTTGTTATATACAATAATTAGTATAGTGATATTGCCTCATGGTATTTCTTCCTGCTCCAATGTTACTAACAATAACGTTTATATACTTATAAGGAGTGTTGGATATGTTTAAGTATCTTCACTACACAGATAAAATACTACTTAAATATGTCTATGTATCTTCATTTCACAAATAAATTAATGCCTACTGTCAGCATTTTTATATATATAAAACACGAAAGCAGTGGTTGTGCTGCATGCTAGATAGGATAGATAAAATGATGCTGGATCAAATCCCGGACATTGCATAGTGGCCATCCTGAATGCAGTTTTTAAACAGTTTTAGAAAATCAACAAGGCAAATGTTGGGATAGCTTTCAGTCTCTGCCATATACATTACACATTTCACAAAAACAAACATATCACACAGAACACAAGTAACACATTTCACAAACAAATGGCAATTTATCTGCTCCTCAATCAAAACTATGACAGGCCTAGTAAGCTGGTAGTAGATGGAGCCTAGCTTTAAAATAAACACAGCTCCAGAAAGAGGATGTGCTGGATGATCTGCAAAAATAGGAAATGTCCATTGACAATGAAAATAAAGTGGCAAAGGCAGGATTACAAGTTTCATTTGAAAAACCAGTGAAGGATTAGGAAAAATAACAAGTTCAAATACCTGATACAATGACTGGAATCCAATTTTTCCAGAGAAACAGCATTAACAATTTGAGTTAACAAAATATAACTGTCCACACTACCATGAAACAATATCAGACAGTCATCTGCCCTGAATCCTTATATGCTTTGAAAAATAGGAGGGCATGGGAAAACTATAAATTCTGGAGAGAAAGATAATGATGAATATATTGGGGGGACCAGTAAAAGAAGGGGATGAGTACAGAAGGTGAGTAAAACAGCTTTATGAGTGGGTACTATAAAAAAAAATCATGGATATCGTCAGGAAGTTATGTCTGAATCTGCAGGAATTGTAGAGGATAGAAACAGAAGACCAAACATCTGTCATACGACGTTCCAGAAAAAAACAAAAAATAAGAAGATAGGTGCCCTACGCACAAAGTAAAGGAAGGAGCAGCACTGTTACATGAGTGTAACTATTGACCAAACATCAAAGCTCTCCCCCAAATGCAACAGTTGAGTGTCTTGGTCCTTAGGTTGACTATACAGAACAATAAGAAAAATAAAAACTATGGATGAAACTTTTCAGTGATGAGTATTTGGCATTTCCTCTCTTCTGGGTTCCTGGCACATCCTCTTCAATATCAGCTGGCCACCCCAAGTTTCCTCCAGCACCACTTGTCTCTAGTCAACTTCCTTGGCTTCTATATTTTTCTTCACTTGATCCATCAATCTTCTCCATGGTCTTGCAACAGATCTCCTTCCCTTCATGTTGTTCAAGAGTGCTAACATTGGATATCTCTCCTCCTACATTCTCCTAATACTTCACCCAAGTAAAAAAGATGCACTTCATTTATCAGCATGAATATTTTTTTACCCATGTATTGCAAAGTTAAAAAAAAATAATAATGAAAAATGTGTAAGTTCTGCAATCAAGCAGCAGGAGTTGAAAAGGTTATAGCAGCAAGAACAACAATTTATTGTTAACTATTCAAAGCATACTTTGATCATCTCACATTTTTATAGTTGCAGTTCTATATTTCCCAAAATGCATCACATACTAGAATAAAACAATTTAAAAAAAAAGTTTATTCCATTTGTCATTAAAGATTTCCAA
This sequence comes from Vandiemenella viatica, assembly GCA_031002005.1. Lineage (NCBI taxonomy): Eukaryota > Metazoa > Arthropoda > Insecta > Orthoptera > Morabidae > Vandiemenella > Vandiemenella viatica. Next base: position 274,778,434 of record JARYHS010011408.1, read on the forward strand.
AGTTTTGATAAATAAGACATTTTTTTTTGCTGTTATCAGTCTTTCGGCTGGTTTGATGTAATCCTCCATCCCTTCCTACCTTGTGCTAACCTCTTCATATCTACATATCCCTTACAACTCAAGTTCCCAATTATCTGCTTCATATATTCTAATCTCTGTCTTCCTCTACAGTTATTACCTTAGACTGTTCCCTCCACCAACAAATTAAACAATCCAGCATGTCTCAAAATATGACCTATCAGCCTGTATCTTCTTTCTGTAAGCTTCTTCCACAAACTTCTTTCCTCACCCTTTATTTCCAAAACTCGTTCATTTCGTAATTTGTCTCTCCATTTAATTTTTAGCATTCTTCTGCACCACCACATTTCAAATGTTTCAATTTTCTTTCTTTCTGGTATTCCTAAAGTCCATGTTTCGCTACCATAAAGTGCTGTGCTCCACACATAGAGTTTTAAAAAAGTTTTTTCTAATTCCTAGATCAATATTTGAAACTAAAAAATTTCTCTTTTTCATGAAGGCTCTTTTTGCTAGTGCTATTCTGCTTTTAATGTCATTCTTGCTTCAGCCATCGGTTGTAATTTTGCTTCTCAAGCAGCAGAATTCAGTTACTTCTCTTATTGCGTCCAATTCAATTTTCATATTTAATCTACTGTGATTGGTATCATTTCTGCTACATTTCACCACTTTAATCTTGCTTTGATTTATATTCAGTCCAAAATCATCTTTCAGTATTTTGTTCATTATACTCAGTAACTTCTCAATATCTTCAGCTCGTTCTGCTAACAAGACAATGTCATCAGCAAATCGTAGCATACTGATTTTTTGTCCCTGAACACTTACGCCACATGGAATTTTTTTTTTTTATTTCCTTTATTGCTTCTTCTACATACAAGTTGAATATTAATGAGGATAGACTACAACCTTGTCTCACACCCTTTTTAACTGATGCATGTCTCTCATGGTTGTCTACTTTTATTATAGCAACTTGATTATTATACAGTTTATAAAGTATTCTTCTATCTCGATATTTTGGATCTGATTTCTTTAAAATTTTGAACATCTTGTACCACCTAACATCAAAATCTTTTTTCTAAATCAACAAAACTATCTTTGTTTTTCTTGATCCGCCCTTCAAGTATTAATTTTAAAGCCAGAATTGCTTCCCTTGTACCACAATTTTTCCTAAACCCAAACTGATCATCACCTACTATCTCTTCTACTACCCTTTCCATTCATCTGTATATTATTCTGGTCAATAATTTTGAAGCATGTTGTAACAGCCCTAATACCTGTATTTTGAATAGTATTGGACTGTGTGAAATATTTGTAGTGAGCCAAAGTTTGCTTGAAAGTGATTTGATATGTTTATTTTGTAATTTCTTGTAAATAAGTGTATATAGACTTTGTTTTAGGTAAGAAAATTATTTAAAGATCATTTAATCTGTTTAAGAACCGAATGATGCAAGAGAATTTATTAAAAGTTTGTAATTACATGTATTAATGTAAGTTACGATGTCTACAGGACAATTTTCCACTATTTGAAAGGATTTCTGTAAATAATTTTGTATTTAAGTATCTCTAATTACCATTTCTAATCATTTTTTAATGTTATTAATTAATTTTGTATCAATTCCGATTGTTTTTAATATGTTTGATTGTTTGAGTGATTGTTAATGATCGAGAAATATCGGGCGGATGCCTTTGAAGAATTCTCGTAAATTCGATAGACTCTATATAAACAGATTGCCTGGACAGAGAAGTTTAGTTTGCATTAAGTATTAATTCAGTGTTACAGAGACATTCATGCAAGTTTTCATTCAAGTATTCAGTAAGTCAGTATTGCATCTTTTGATTGTAACAACTATGCTTGTGAATGTCGCAGACTTGTTGTGATTGAAAATAAACGAGCATCAACATACATTGTTTTTTGGTGGACTTTGTAATTAATAAATGCAGTAATTAAACCACCCAAAGAACCTTAACATGGCGACCGTTGACATGACGAGAAGTTCTTAAACATCTGTGGGATGTTTATCTTCTAAAAAGAATCTGCAGAAAATTGCGACGGAGTATCGGCGATTTAAGCGAACATAACCTGCGAGGAAATTTCGACCGGCTACGACACGGATTTGAAGCCAAGCGGACCTTCTTCGGCCTAAGGCGGAGAATTTTCATCGGGAATCGGCTGTAATCTTCCGACGACGAGTGGATTTTCTTCGGCCTCAACATCGTCTTCCTACAGTGAATTGTGAAAAGTGTGGTTAAGTGTTTGAAGTCAGTGTGGTGTTTAATGATTAATTAAGTGCTTCTAAGTGAAATTTAATGTGATACAAAAGTGAGGAATAGCTGTAAGTACTGCATTGAATATTCAAGTGATTTTTTTTTTGCATGTTATTGTGTGGCAGATTGGAAAGATTTTAATTTTTCTTAATTTTGTTTTTTATGTTGATTTTGCTAATTACTAAAAATGGCTGATAATCAGAACCTACAAGCATTCCTAGAGTCTTTTGTAGCCAGTTTTAATGCAAAGTTTTCCGAATTTGACAGCAAATTTTCTGAATTCAGAAGTGAATTAATAAGTGATACTGATAGTAAGTTTTCCAAATTGGATAACAAATTTTCTGAATTTAAAACTGAGTTAAATCTTGACAGCAAATTTTCTGAAATTAAGTCTCAGTTTTCCGAAATTGATGGCAAATTTGATAATAAATTTTCCAAATTTGATAGCAAATTTTCTGAAATTAATTCTCAGTTTGCTGTAATCAATGATCAGTTTTCTCAACTGCAACAAAACAATGATAAAACATTCTCTGATTTGACTAAATGTTTTGATGTTAAAATCGCAGAGCAATTTCAGGGTTTTAGCTCTCAATTCAAGGAAGATATTAACAATTTAGATTCTAAATTGGGGAAGGTAGTAACAGAATGTAAGGAAAAATTTGAAAAGGTTACAGAAATTTGTGAACAGAATAAGACTGAATGTGTAAATTTGATTTATAAAGAAGTCAGTGAAAATTGTGATAAGATAAAGGAGGAATATGTTGCTTTATTCCAAGCCAGTGATAGTAAAGTAGCTCAAAGGGTCAATGAGTTGAGACAAGAGGTGGGATTAAATATTAATACATTGGTAAATCATCAGGAACAACTTACCCAGGGATTGGAAACAACCCAATCTAACGTTAATCAGTTAGAGAAAAGGGTTACTGGGTTGCAGATTCAGTTAAGTCAGGTTCCCTTAACAGGTAATCCAAATTTCAGTGTCGATGTAAAAGAAGAATTTGAATTCTATGATGATAGTGGGAGGCTTCACCCTATTGAATTTATAGATAATTTTGAAAGATCAGATTATTTTAATTTATTACCCGATAGTAAGAAAATTGCACTTGTGGGTAAACATCTAAAATCTTAGGCTAGGGCATGGGGTGATAGACAAGCTAGGGAAGTGCCTGACTACAAGCTGTTTAAAGAAAACTTTTTGAAACATTTTTGGTCGACAAGCAGGCAGATTCAAGAAAAGAGAGAGTTGATGACTGGTAGACCCTATAAACCTGGTAGGGAAACTCAACATGATTTTTTCCATAAATGTTGGATCCGTTGTAAGTACCTAGACCATCCTTATGGAGAGGAGGAATTTATTGATTTGATAGGAGCCAGGCTACCTCAGCAAACAAGAAATTTAATTGCCACTTTGGATGTAGTAAATGTGGATAGAGTTTCTGAATTGTTGAGACGCTTGGATGCCCAGGAGTCATTCAATGAACAACATTACCACCATCAACACCATAGGAGGGGCAGCAGGAGTCCCCCTAGAAGGGGTAATGGGTCAAGGGATGGTAGATTGAGGGGACGGGATCGTGATAATTACGCAAGGAGGAATAATAATGGGGGAGTGAGAGAACAGAACCCTCAATCTGAAAGGGAAAGGCAGCATGGGGGGCAGACAAACTAAATACCCCCTCTGTGACGGGCCCCGCAGTGGTGGATAAGATTGTGGGTCCAGGTACCAACTGCTATAGCGTTAATACCCTTTTTATGAATAATCCCCGAGAAGATTTATTGGAAGAGGTAGAGATAGCAGCAAGTGAATTGCAGGATAAGGTTATGATAGATGTAATTAATGAGGTTGATGATGTAAAGGTTGATAATAAGATAAAGCGGGAAGGGGACCACCATAGTACCTTATCACTAGAGTCAGTGTGTGAAAGTAATAATTTTCATGTAGAAGATTTTCGAAATGGTCACTGCCTAATTACAAAAAGGGGTGCAGAATTTATAGTGCATACTACAGTGTGGCTATCAGAAACTTGTAAGGTCCAGAATGGTATAGTTGGGACTATGTGTGCTAGGATAGGTGGTAATGAAGTTTGTAGAAGTGCTGAAATCGAGGAGTTTCTCAAATATCTTGAAGATGAAGGTGATACAGTGGTGTGGATAGGAGACCCAGATGAGGAGGAGAATTGTAAGTCAAAGTATTTGTCTTCTGAAAAGAGAGAGGTTGAAAAGCCTTATGTACCAATCCCTAAGTTGGAAAAATGTCCTAACTTTGACCTAGCTGATACGTTATTTAGCTCTTTATTTGGTGTAGATGATGACATTGAAGAAATGGGTGGGAGTAAGGATTTATTTGAACCAGTTTCTAATTTAGAAAATTGTACAGAATGTGACTTAGATGACACTATGTTTTGTACTCTCTTTGATGTGGAAGCTGATAGTGAAGTAGTAGTTGCTGAGAAAAATAATTATTTGGTGGATGAAGTCAGTAAGCCAGATGTTAAAACAGTTTTAGGTACTGATTCATATAATTTGGTAAGTTTAAGTAGTAATCAGATGATGAAGAGTGGGGTTGGGAGTAACGATGGACTAAACTGTAGTAGTGAGAATAATAAATTTGTATTACCAGTTGAGTCAACAGCATTGCTTTTAAGTGACAATCAATTTGCTAAAACAGAACCATTGTATGTCTCAGCTGTTGCGTGGTTGTACCAAAGTCTGTTGTCTGAGATGATTGGAAGTTTGTGTTTCTGTATATATATAATGAAGCTTTGTGAAAATAGAAATGTAATATTAAATGTGTATACAAAAGTTGAAGAAAACTGGAAGGTTAGGAAAAAGTAACTTACATGGTTCTGGGTTTCCAGGGAAATCCTGGAACCCACTTATGAGAATTAATTGAAATGCATGGTTTGGGGAGGGGTCCCTACCTGTATATATCTAATTTTGTAAATAAGTTTTTGAATTGATGCATGTAAATAGTTTGTGTGAGTACTTAAGTTCAGATGCAGATGTAAGCATTTCAATGTATAATTTGTGACAGTTTTGTGTAGAAACTTTTGATGTTTTGCTGATGTTGTGACTTTCTATATTGAGATGACAAATTATCAGCTGTAAAATGTAAATAGACTGTTGTCATAAACAAGCAGACATCAAGTGTGTAATTTGGAGTGAAAAAATTGTAACTTAAGGTGATGGCATTGAACGTTTGTTGTGTAAAAACAGTAAATGATAAAATGATTGGATCTGAGAAAAGACAATTATTGTAAAATCAGTGTCATGGACTATGTGCAGATGTTGTATGAAGAATTGTACTTGTTCATTGTAAAAGTCATTAGGTTGATTGATTGTAATCTGTTCGTGTCTGCATTATGTGTACATTCAACCTGCTTAGATTCACGACGGATTCAATCAATTTTATCTGTGTAAAATTAAGTGAATCCTGGGGAGGGGTTGTAACAGCCCTAATACCTGTATTTTGAATAGTATTGGACTGTGTGAAATATTTGTAGTGAGCCAAAGTTTGCTTGAAAGTGATTTGATATGTTTATTTTGTAATTTCTTGTAAATAAGTGTATATAGACTTTGTTTTAGGTAAGAAAATTATTTAAAGATCATTTAATCTGTTTAAGAACCGAATGATGCAAGAGAATTTATTAAAAGTTTGTAATTACATGTATTAATGTAAGTTACGATGTCTACAGGACAATTTTCCACTATTTGAAAGGATTTCTGTAAATAATTTTGTATTTAAGTATCTCTAATTACCATTTCTAATCATTTTTTAATGTTATTAATTAATTTTGTATCAATTCCGATTGTTTTTAATATGTTTGATTGTTTGAGTGATTGTTAATGATCGAGAAATATCGGGCGGATGCCTTTGAAGAATTCTCGTAAATTCGATAGACTCTATATAAACAGATTGCCTGGACAGAGAAGTTTAGTTTGCATTAAGTATTAATTCAGTGTTACAGAGACATTCATGCAAGTTTTCATTCAAGTATTCAGTAAGTCAGTATTGCATCTCTGGATTGTAACAACTATGCTTGTGAATGTCGCAGACTTGTTTTGATTGAAAATAAACGAGCATCAACATACATTGTTTTTTGGTGGACTTTTTAATTAATAAATGCAGTAATTAAACCACCCAAAGAACCTTAACAATGTGATGTAGACTTCTTGTGCGATAATTCTCACATTTGTCAGTTTGAGTTTTCTTTGGGTGTGTGAAGATGATATTTTTATTAAAATCAGTTGGAATTTCTCCTGTTGATATCAGCTTGAATAATCTTCAATTCCTTCTTAAGAAGTTCTTCTGGGATCTCATCAACTCCAACTGCCTTATTTGCTTTCAAGTCATTCAGAGCTCTACTAAATTCTGTCCTCAAAACAGGATCTCCTAAATCATCAATGTCCACATCGCTTTCCTTTTCCATTACACTATTGTTCAAGTCGTCCCCATCATAAAGATTTTCAATGCATTCCTTCCATCAGTTAGCTCTATCATCTGAGTTTAAAAGAGGTTTCCCATCAGCAGTTTTAATGTTTACACCTCTTTTCTTCATTTCTCAAAAATTCTGTTTGATCTTCCTGCATGTAAAATCTACTCTACCTATGATAATTTCCTTTTCTACTTCTTCACACATTTCTTGTAGTCATTTTTCTTTTGCTTTTTGCGTTTCCTGTTTGTTTGATTTCTAAATTGCCTGTATTGCTCTCTTCTTGCTTCATCCTGAGCATTTTTGTGCCTTCTCCTCTGATCGATCAGTTTCAAAATTTCTTCTGTGATCTGAGGTTTACAGGTGGCTTATTCCCTAACGCCTAATGTTTCATTACCAGCTTTCCTTATTTCAATCCCCATTTGTCCTCGGTAGAGCTAAGACATAGAATTAATATTAGAAGTATAAGGAAGTAGAATAGATATTTACTACCAGTGAATTTGCAATTCACAGTGATAAATTAAGATCATTTGATTCTTTGTGTATATTGGCAAATGTTATATCTAATCACATTGTCTGAACTGCCATATATTAACCAGTTCATATTTTTTTTTTCATAAGATTTATTTATTTCGTATATACAAAAACAGTAACTACATTAACTTACAATCAATATAACTATTACTACAGACTGATGTCCAACAATTGCAGCCATTCAGTTGCTTCTGTTGTTGCTTCGTGAATCTGATGCATTGTACCACTGAATCTCCCGAGAGGGCATTCCATGGCGATGAGGTGAATGGTTTGCTCATAGTTACCGCTGTCACAAGAAGGATTCTCTGTCATTCTCCACTTGTACAACCAGTAGTTGCATCTACTGTGGCCTGTTCTCACTCAGTTCAGTGCTGTCCAGGTTTTCCTAGGAAGGTTGAAACCAGGTGGTTGTCATGTATGGTCTTGGATTAGCTGCAGCTGAATAGTCTACATCTCAACAGGCTGCTGGACCTAGAGCTTTAGCTTGAGGATATCCCAGCAATTAGAAGATACGGAACAATGTTTTCATAAGATGAAGTTACAGATCATTTCAGCCCATTAAAATTCAGATTAGTCAAAATCCACATGTTTGTTATAGTGTCTACTAATCCCTAGTGTGTAAAGCAGGATGGTTGGTTTCTTTTCTCCAGGACCTAGAGGTCAATATAGAATTTTTTATCATGGAACAACCACATGATACTTTCACTTACACAAAAGTTTTGTTGGAGATGTCAGGTTAGATACCTGTGGAAGTTCCAGTTTTCACTATGAATCAAATCAAGAACTTCAGCTTTCAAAATAAGTGTCCTTCTACAGAACCATTTAACCCATTTCACTAATATTACTATATACTAATAATTCTTATCATGAGGAAATATATCACAAGGAATAATAAACTATTATGACAAGGTACATAATTACATCAATGGTACACTAAAGCTCATTCATACATCCACTAAACTTGTGTATTAGTTCTTTACAATGAAGTTATAAAAGAAGTAAAAATTGTCCCACATAGCCCATTTAAATTAGTACAAAAAGTATTTCTAATGAGGCACAGCTTTTATACCATTATTGAATTTATGGACTCATAAAAAACAGTTGTTTAGGACTTCTGAATTTTGTTTAAATCTACTGTTGTATTGTAAATAATTCTTATTTGAGCAATTTTTTTTTTTTGGCGACATGTATTACTATTCGTCATTACTATCAGTTGAATAACTGTGCTGATAAATATTTAATCTAATCATTACTAAAAATAATAAACAAACAAAAATGCTAAATAAGGTGACTCAGCAATTGATATAATACACGACATTACTATTTGCTATTCTAAATGGCTTGAAATTTATTAATTTTTTCCAGACACTTTTAGGGCACTGAAAATAAGACAGGATAAGGAAAATAGCCCATCACGAATCACAAATGAAGGCAGGAAAGCCAGACGAAGATGAAAAGAACACGAACACAAATCACAATATTTTATATGGTGTGTCTGGATGTTCTCACAACTTTCCCCCTGTCATATGTCTCACCTCCTATGTGACTCAAGTTATTAACTAAAATATTGTTAATTGTGTTTATGGTTTTTCTTGTTCGTTTGACCTACCTGTCTTCATCTGTGGTACTTAACAGGTTATTTTCCCTATCTTATTTCCAGAGACTTTTGAAATACATACTGCATATACAGTTCATTTTCTGATTATTTATTTCCTACCTCAGTTTGACATTAAAGAAGATACAGTAAAAACAATTTTATAAGTTTGCCAATTTATCTCCCAAATTTGGTAAGTAATGCTTATGATACTTTTTTCCTACACTTATTTAATAACAGCACAGAAAATGTTTTCATCCTTGTTGATTGGAATATAATCTCCACAAGTGTACGACCAGACTGTGCTGAAAAGACATGATATTTCGACGGCTAGCTCTCCCGTCTTCTTCAGATGTGATTAGTACAGATGGTTTCAAATCAGGAGAAGACGGTGGAGCTAGCCATCAAAGTATCATGTTTTTACACCAAAATTCAGCAGTACACCAATGAAAATTTCACTGGAACCATATGCATGGAAATTCTCCACTCTTACTTTGTATATATGGTCAACTAATCCGGATAAAGTGGAAGAGTATTGGAAACTTTTAGAAAACGAAATCCATAAAATTCCTACAGATAGTGTTACTTGGAGATTTCAACACACAAATTGGGAGGGAAAGAATTTATAAGAATATTGTAGGAGAGTTCCCGGCACACAGAAGAACGAATAGAAATGGAATTAGGCTTGTCCAACTGTGCAAGGCCTTTAATCTCAAACTGACATCTACCTTCTTCAAAAAACTGAGCAGAAAACAAACAACCTTGGAGAATTCCACATTGACCATGTAGCTACCTCCTCCAAGAGCAAAAAAGAGATCCAGAATGTCAAGGTGAGAAAGGGAGCCAACATTGAAAGTGACCATTACCTTACAACTATAAAAGTGAGATTCAACCCTCAAAACAGACGTAATAGAGCTTTAAAAGTAACGATGTATTCGTTACTGAGTAAAGGGTTCGTTGCCTGACTCGAAGTACCGAATCGTTACTCACAAATTCATTTCGTTACTCGCATGTTTCGTTACTCGCATTTGTCGTACAGATACGAACACATTCCAGCTCCTGCAGGTAACTAATTTTGACAATGTAAAGACTAATTTTGTAGTTTTCATTTTTTTTAAACATTAAAATTTACAGTAGGCTACATAATTTGTAAATAGAAAATTTGTATGGGTAATTTGAGATAGTTACTGTTTTTTATTGATAGTTTGTTGGTGAGGTTTATTGATTTCAAACATTAGTGAAATTTTTCTATTTTATTTTATAGTGTAATTTACAATATAAAAGAGTTGTCAAATAGTTTTTGATATACATCTCTGTACTTGTTATGTTCTAATAATATTTAATAAAATTGCAATGGAGCGTATGCTCCGGTGGCAATTTCCCTACAGACTCCCCCCTTTCCTGCATCCACCAACATTTGCCCTCTACAAATTTTAACTTTAAATTCTTTCAACATTTTTGGTAAATTATTCATAATTTCTCTAGGCAACATATTCCAATCCCTGACACCTTTACCTAAAAAAGAGAATCTTCTTACACCCTTGAACCTGAAATCGAGTGCAAGATTGTGGTCATGGACATCTTTTGTCTTCCAAGCATTACTTTTAATTCTTACACCAATATCTTTCTATGCCTCATCAATATACGCCTTATACGCTCCCATGACCCTCTTCACCCTCATCCTGTCTTCCAATGAATCCCATTCCAACTCTTTTATCATATCTGTTACTTATTGCATTCCACGATAATTTCCAGAAACAAATCTAGGAGGACTTTTTGCAGTTACAGTGTTCCATAAACAAAGAACTAGATACAATGACTTTATTCCTTTTGCCTGGTGTTAGTTAGTGTATTATTACCGCAGGATTCATTTGATCAATCATCAAAGCGGTTCTGGCTTTGATGTTGAACGTTTGTTGTAACCGTGACGCAATGACAATTAATCTAATCGCATGTTTGTCCTGTACCTTTGTTATTGATTTAAAAGTTTTGAATACTGATATTTTTAAAATAAAACAAGTAACGTTGGAGTCAATAGCATTCTGCCTGCAGGCCCGATTTGATAGTAGGTCCACATTTATTTTAACAAAGCTATCACAAAAGATGAAGAATTTACAAAAATAAAGGAAAACCGTAAAGGAAGACTGTGGTGTAACCTCCTATTTATAATTTTTGTTAAATACATGTCCCATTATCACATCAGGTTTCTATGCAGGGTTTTGAGCAGGCTACTTTAAAAAATAACTGTCATTAGTTATTGTCACTAGATAAGTCACAGTCAGGTGAAAGGTCAGGCAAACAGGGGTTTCTTTTGAAATCAGATTATAATTTCGTATATAATATTTATTACAGTAACTCAAGTGTACATTCACAGGTTTTCCGTAAGATCCATGAGCTAATTACTCGACTTTAAGTTGTATTCAAATGAACAACTTACTTATTTTACTAAATAAACAATATACTTAAAGTTTTCCAAGTACGAACGAAGTTGTCCCGTATGCGATACAATGCTTCATGCTATTGTTCGATTGTACCGAAAGTAACGAGTAACGATTCGAAAGTAACGGGTATTGATTGGTTTAGTAATGAATACATACAGGTACAGAATTTCTCGTTACTTTTACAGCTCTAAGACGTAACAAGATAACAAACAGGAGAACAAAATTTGATGTTAAAATGCTACAAAACAACTCAGGAGTAAATAAAAAATTCAAAGAAAAGTTGGAAAACAACACTGCAATGAACTGGGATGATCTGAGAACAAAATGGAATGAAGAATATAAAGTGACCATAAATCAGAGAGTGATAGCTTGGAAAAGATGGTACTCCCATAAAACTGATGGGAATTTCCAAACTTTCAACACAATCCGAAAACAAACTTCGAAAACTATAAGAAACGTCAAGAGGAAGCATGAAAAAAGTAGACTCATACAAATTAATGAAGATTTTGCTAAATGTAATGCAAGAAACTTTTATAAAATGTTTAAAGAGGAAATAACAAAGTTTCAACCACCAAATCTTGGCTTTAAAGATGAAAATGGAAAAATTGGCCTAAACAACAAAGAAAACTGCAAACTTTTGGCCCGCTATTTTGAAAAATTACTGAAGTGTGAAAAACCTCAAGAAAGACTAGAATTCAGTCAGTCACAAGCAAGTATTAAACCTTCAGAGCCACCAGATGAGAAAGAAATCGATGACATAATCCAAGGTCTGAAAAACAATAAAGCTGTAGGGGAATATCTGATTGTTGCAGAGTTGTGGAAAGAGGCAGATAGTCAAGCAAGGCAGGAACAGAAAAAACATAATGCAGGAAATCTGGCGAACAGAAAAAAATCCTGACAAATGGAAGAACGCACTGATACACCCATTGCAAAAGAATGGTGACAAAACAGATGTGAACAATTACAGAGGAATTTCCCTGGTAGCAGTGGCATATAAGATACTGTCAAAAGCTCTTCAAAACAGAATTGAACCAGTAATAGACAAATAAATTGGAGAATACCAAGGTGGGTTCAGAAAAGGACGATCCTGTGTAGAACAGATTCTAAATCTGAAAACTGTAATACGAGACAGGGTTACAAAGAACAAAAACTATGTTATAGATTATGTGGACTTCAAGAAAGCCTACGACTCAGTAGATAGAGTCTCATTACTGAACATTTTACAGGAATTTGGTGTTGACCCAAAATCGGTCAACATAATCAGGCAGACCCTCAATGGAACAAATTCAAAAGTGAAATTTATGGAAGAGATCTCAGAGGAATTTAAAATAAAAACTGGTGTCAGGCAGGGAGATGTGCTTTCCCCAATTCTTTTCAATTGCGTTTTGGCAAAGGTAATAAGAATATGGGAAGAGAAACTCAAGGAAAGGGGAATTCACCATGAGATAAGATCAGGTTCAAAGCACAAAGGGGTTGGGATAAACTGTTTGGCCTTCGCTGATGACATAGCAGTTCTTTCTGAAAGTATAGAAACCGCACTCAAACAAAACAACCTTCTGAAAGATATAGCAGGAAAAGTTGGACTTCAGATCCCTTTAGGGAAGACTAAATTCATGACCAATATTAGGGATTCACCCACAGTACTAAACACAGAGTACGGAAAAATTAGCATGGTCAAAAAATTTAAATATCTAGGTGAAGTAATTCTGATTAATAGGCTTGATAAGGACGCAAATAGATCAAGAGCAAGAAAACTAGAACTAGCATACAAATTGACTAAAGATACATGCAATAAGAAGAATCTATCAAAGAAAACTAAAATCAAACACTATAACACAGTAATTAAACCAGAAGGACTGTATGCCTCAGAATGTTTGTTCTCTATGAAAACTAGAGAAACAGAAGAGATAGAGAAAAGGGAAAGGAAAATCTTGAGAAAAATTTGGGGACCACTAAAAATTTAGATACCGGAGGAATAAAAACCTATACAAAGAAGAAGAAATTGAAAGGATGTCAGACACGATCAGAAAGAGGAGAATCCGTTTTTTTGGTCATATAATGAGAACGGATAACAGAAGACTTACAAAAAGAATTTTTAATCATGTTTACAAGAGTAAGAAGGGCAACCAGTGGATCCAAGGAGTAAAGAAAGATATGAGTGAGATCGGAATAACAGAAGATTTAATACAAGATAGAGCAATTTTTAGGAGATTTATCCAAAATTTCAAGGGTTTCCAGGAGAAAGAGAAGAGGAAATGTAGTAATATATGGACAGAAGAAAGGAGGAAACAGCAAAGTGAGAGGATGAAGAACTATTGGAAGTCAAGAAAAGAAGCATCGAAATAAATGCACAGGATTACTTTTTGTGGTCCTTAGATGGCCGATATCGAAGAGAAGAAGAATATATAGTCAACTGGTTTATTTCACAACACTAATTTCAAGTGTTGTTAAGAAGTATTTTTAAAATATTCGTCCTTATTTGGAAGCTGATTGTGATGGGAAAAATCCATTATGCAAAACAATAGAACCCATACAATTTAATAATAAATGAATCAAACATAGACAAAATTAAAAGCACAATTATAAATTAATTTAAAAACTGATCAACAATGCAAGGCATGCTATCCTTCTTAATCGGTGGTACGGATTGGAATGCATGTTTCTAGTCTTTTCATGTATCACTTCCCTGTTTTAGCTTTGGAAACTGACATATTCATTCTTTTTCCATATTTTTCCCCAGTAAATACAGTTAATGTTTATTTTGTAGAGATTGAGGAAGAATGAGTAGAAAAATAAAAATAATATTTTGAAACTGCATTACTTTCAATAAGTACATTTCTGTTCTAAACCAAAAAATAGAAACATTAAAATAACTTACAGAAATATGAATCCTTATCCATTTTTTTCATGTTAGCATTTCCCCATCTTTAAGAGGGGATCTCGGCCTCAATGACATCCATTTCCAACCAGGTTTATGTGTTCTTGATAGGAAATGAACTATTTGTTCTTCTGGGGTCCTGAAGAAATTTTCAGAAGCATAATTGTATTCACAGTAAACCCTGCAAAAGAACAGAATATCAACTATGTTAAACCTCAGAATAGTTCCTGAAAATTTCAAAACAAAAATTGAGCCTTAATTTATGATATACATACCAATCTGGATGTACTCTCCAATTTGTGCCTTTGAAGTAACCTGTGACTGTAATCAGTATACACAAAAAAGTGTTTTAATTGAGTGATATAAGCAAAACATAAATTTCAAAAAACAATTGTCAGTGAAACATTAGTATAGCACAGATGTTACAAACATTTTTGCATGAACAAGAATACCTGTCTAAAAGCTACAAACATAAATCCAGTAAAGCATTGATAATCCAAATGTCAATTATCCAAACAACTGTTTTTTATTTATTTAGTATATATTTTGTATTTTTTAGAGAAGCATCAACATTGATTCTATTTACAGTACACCTTTACACTTGTTTTTTTCTGTAATTCCTCTAACAAAGAACTAGGTACAGTTAATTGATAGTGTAGCACTAGATCTCTCAAAGGAGTTTGACAGAGTGAGCCATAAAATTGTAGTAAATAAGGTAAAAACTATTGGAGTGGATGAGAAAGTGATTTGCTGGGTAGAAGAATTTTTAAAAGGTAGAAAACAGAAAATTAGGGTAGGAAATGTAATATCAAAAGAAGTGGAAGTAAAAATGGGAGTGCAGCAGGGTAGTGTATTGGGACCATTGCTATTCATTATTCTAATGAATAATTGTGTTGATTGTTTACTATCTGAAATTAGATTGTTTGCAGATGACATAATGCTGTATAAAAGGATCAAAACGATAGAGGACTGTAAACAGTTGCAGGGTAATCTGGACAGGATATCTAGTTGGGTTGGTAAACATGGGATGAAGATAAATGCAAAGAAGAGTCAGCTAATTAGATACACAAATAAAAAACAAAAGGTTAATTATGAATATAAGGTGGGGAAATAATTGCTTGCTGAATACTTGAAATGTAAATATCTTGACATTATATTTGATAACAAGCTTAACTGGGCAGGACACATTGGACAGGTGGTAGTAAAAGGTTTCAAAATTCTGCACTTGTTGGAGAGAGTGATGAGGGGATGTACGAAAGAAGTGAGGGAGTTGGGTTACAAAACTTTGATCAGAGCATTGCTCGAATATGGTAGTGTAGTATGGGACCCTCATTTCACATATCAAATACAGGAGTTGGAGAGGGTGCAAAAAAGGGCTACTAGATTTGTTTCTGGAAATTATCGCAGAATGCGATCAGTGACAGATATGATAAAGAAGCTGAAATGAGATTCATTGCAAGACAGGAGGAGGATGAGGAGGGTCATGGGAGTGTACAGGGCGTATACTGGCAATGAGGCATGGAAAGACATTGGAGTAGGTGAAAAGTAGTGCATGGAAGGGAAAAGATGACCATGACCACAAGCTGGCACTCGATTTCAGGCACAAGGGTGTGGGAAGTTTCTCTTTTTTAGGTAAGGGTGACACGGATTGGAATGGGTTACCAAGGGAAATGATAAATAATTTACCATAAACGTTGAAAGAATTTAAAGATAAAATTTGTAGAGGGAAAATGTAGGTGGCTGCAGGATAGGGGGAAGATGGGGGTGTAGGGAAATTGCCACCATAGCCTGTGATCAATTGCAATTAAATTAAATTAAGTTTAACTCGTACATCTTTCGTTTGTAGTTATTTTATTCCTGCAATATTCTCACAATCAACCGGACACTGCTATAGATGTTCAATTATTGTTGAAACCGTGACACAACTACAATTGTTTCTATGTGCTGGTAGTTTTGAATTTCATACTGAAACCAGCTGTGTTCGCCTTGCACCTTTGCCATTGATTTGCTGTGTTGGTGAGTTCTGCTGAATTTAATATCTTGTACCAACATTATTATTGTTAATGATGTGCTGTGTTGGTGAGTTCTGATGAATTTAGTATCTTGTATCAACATTATACGCCTGTAATGGTATTGTATTCATTTTCTATGAGGAAACATAAATGTCTCCAAAATGAAGCAACTGAAAATAAGAGAATTCTTTTGCTAGGAATATGTAAAATTAGTAAGTTCCTGATGTAAGTTTAAATATAAATATAAAAACTATACAAACAGAAACTACACAAATAAAAAATCTGAACAAATCGATAATCCAAACCACCCTCGGTCCGAATTAGTTTAGATTATCCACGCTCTACTGTATAACAGAACCATTTTCAAAAGATTGCCTGAAGGAAAAAAAAAAGTTAAGCACCCAGAAGGGGAGAATGAAACTGCACTTGACGAGAGAGTGTGTGATGTTACTTCAGTGATTACAAAATCAAGTCAAATTTATGAAGAACTTGGCCGTATGAATCCATTTATCAGTACAATATTGTAACCACTCTGGCCTGGGTGCATAAAGGTTGGATGGATGTTATAAAACTGTTGCATCCTTTCCTAAGGCAAGTTGGTCCACGTCTGCTGTAACTGGTCCTTAATACGCTGGATTCTGGCACTGGAGGGGAGTTGATGTCTGATCTGGTCCCACATATGTTCTAACGGGGACAGATCTGTGGATTTTGCTGGCCACAGGAGTACCTTGTCATCAGGCAGAGCATTCATAGACATGTGCCATTTGTGGATGGTTATTTTGAAAAATGGCATTATGATACTGTAACATGAGAGGTTGCGCATGAGGATGGAGGATGTCTGTGACATAACATAGTTCCGTCTGTCACTACCAGATGTAACCTGGAATCATATCTGATAGCTTCCCACACCATGACGCCAGGAGTAAAACCTCTGTGCCTCTCCAAAACAATGGAAGAATCAGATCCTTTTCCAGATCGATGAAGCCTGAGAATTTTTAATGCTTAGTTATCAGCAAGTTTAACAAATATCTTAAATTTGACTATACTCCTATGTTTAGTTTTGAAGTTACTAGTAATTTATTTATGGTGGTAGTTAAACCAGCCGCAAACTGCATTGCTCAGTTACGGCATACGCCCATTGTTTTGTGGGGCATCGTTGGTAACATACACAGACGGAAAAAAAAATCCCAACACCAAGAAAAAATTATTGTAGAGTAATGAAATTTGGACAATGCATTTGTCAAGTTAACATGTTTAATTGATTAAATTTTCAAGATCACAGGTTAATTTAAGCTCAAGAAAATGCATTTCAAATGTGAAATACTGTTAAATTAATAGCCGGTGTAATCTCCAGAATTTTGAATGCAAGCCTGCAAACGTGAATGCATTGTGTCATACAGGTTTCGAATGTCACTTTGTGGTATGGAGTTCCATGCTTGTTGTACTTGTGCTGTCAATACTGGGACGGTCAGTGCTGGCTGTGGATGATGCTGGAGTTGTCGTCCAATGATATCCCATACGTGTTCAATTGGAGACAGATCTGGTGATCTCGCAGGCCAAGGTAACATGTCGACACTCTGTAGAGCACGTTGCGAGACAACAGCGGTATGAGGGCGAGCGTTATCCTGTTGAAAAACTCCCCCTTGAATGCTGTTCATGAATGGCAGCACTACAGGTTGAATTACCAGACTGACGTACAAATTTGCAGTCAGTGTGTTTGGTATAACCACAAGAGTGCTCCTGCTGTCATAGGAAATTGCTCCCCAGACCATGACTCCAGGTGTAGGTCCAGTGTGTCTAGGCCGCAGACAGTTTGGTTGCAGGCGTTCCCCTGGCCTCCTTCTGACCAACACTCGGCCATCACTGGCACCAAGGCAGAACCTGCTTTCATCAGTAAACACAACAGATCTCCACTCCGTCCTCCAATGAGCTCTGGCTTGACACCACTGGAGTCGCAAACGGCGATGGCTTGTAGTCAGTGGAATGCACGCTACAGGGCGCCTGGCTCGGAGCTGTCCTTGAAGTAACCGATTTCTAACAGTTCGTTGTGTCACTGTGGTACCAACTGCAGCTCGAATTTCTGCCGCAGACGCAGTACGATGCGCCACAGCTGTACGCCGAATACGGCGGTCTTCCCTCTCAGTAGTGCCACGTGGCCTCCCGGAACCCGGTCTTCTTGAGGCAGTACCATCCCTTGACCACTGCACCCAACAATCATGCACAGTGGATACATTCTGGCCAAGTCTTTCTGCAATATCGCGAAAAGAAAATCCACCTTCTCGTAGCCCTATTACACGACCTCGTTCAAACTCGGTGAGCTGTTGATAATGGCTTCTTCGTCTTCTTAAAGGCATTCTTGGCTAACATCAACTCACTATGTCAAATCTCAGCGGTAAATAACGTTCACAAACTTTACAGCGCGTATTTAAAGCAAACCTGATTTGCAAGCTCTGAGTAGCGCTACTAGCGCCACACTTATGCGCGAAGCGCGAAATTTGAATCGATGTCATCTTTCAGATGTATAAACACGCCTACCAAATTTCGTTTATCTAACACAAGTCTTTCTTGGTGTTGGGATTTTTTTTTCCGTCTGTGTATATACTTGTCAAATTCAAAAAAGAGCGAGGGAAATCTTGGCTTTTATGTATTTGTAAGTTTGATAAAGCAACACATTTAAGGTATTCATATACATTAACTAAAAAATGATACACGTAATGGTCAAGTCAACCAATTTTTTTAAAATTCTAAATAAACAATCCATAATACCGATAGAAACCATTATGTTTCACAAAGTGAAGTGAGTACACACTGTAAAGTGTAGACTTGGCTCAGAAGAAGATCTCATAACTTTTTAGCACTACATGAGCATGAGAATTTGTTTATTTTTACAAGAATTGTTTTTGTGGGATTACCCAGACTGAAAATTACTTGAGATTGATGGAGATGATAACAACAAACTATAACACATGGAACTTCATAAAAAAAATTTTTTGGTCATCACTCTACCAAAGACAAATATGAGTTTGCCAAGATATTTTGTAAATTTATTTGCTTCTAAAACTCATAATTGGCAAAGACCAAGAACTTTTCTGCCTTAAAGAATAGTAATTTCCAGGAAATCTTAATTCCTGTGTCTGAGTGAAACAAGCATTCTTGCTGTTCCCTGACCACAATCACCCATTTTACAAATAGTTTTCTTATTAATTTTATTTTATTTCACTGTTTTTGCAAACACTTCATTTTTCATATCCTGTTTGTTTTTCATTTTCATGCTTATCATAATTCTGACTTCAGTAACCTATGGTACCATCCCCATTCTTTCTTTCAAACTCTCTCTACAAAGCATCTTTTACAGCTTCTCTATTTGAAAACTTGCACTCTCAATTGAATAATTTTTAATTCTCTTCTTCCTGCATTCTTAACAAATAGTTGTTGAAATTTATAAACATAAGTACGAACATAATTTTAAATTAAAATTGGAGGTGAAAATAGTAATGTTCCTGGTTCAAATATCTGTCCCAGAGGGGTTTTCATAGATCCTTAACTCGATCTTCACCTCGGCACAGCTTACCGTGTGATGTGAAGTATGCCAGAATACTTACGTGGTTCTTTCCATGTTAAACTGTAGGTCCCCTGTACCTGGTAGCACTACTAGGTTAGATTAAGGCAACTAAGACAGGGGCGGAATGCACAGCCAATAGAAACCAGGTCATTACGACCACACAGAATTATTATTATTATGGAAACAAAGATACAAAATATAATGTGCTCTATACTTACTATTAACTGGTCTCAGCTTTAGTTCTTGTTCACCCTGCACTTCATACATTCCATAACCTTCTGGTATGGCAAGACCAAGTGAGAAAGGTGTGCCTTCAATTGGATTATAAAAATATCTATGTCTTCTAGTTGTAACACGCCTCTGCATTAAATCAATTTAAAGAGAAATAAAATATAATTGACAGCTGGGAGCAGATAATTTAAAGAAATGTAAAATGAACATATTGTATACAATTTAGCCAAACTGAAATAATCAACCAACTAATAAGAATGTTACTTATAAATTATTCAGCTAATCAAAAATTTAAAATAGTTCATTGATCAATTAACTGACTTTAATCATAATATACTATACTTTTAGTTTTTTAGATACATAATCAGTTTCAACTGAAAATGAATGTCTCATAAAAGTAGGTACACAACCACAGAAAGGAAACTGTCAAATAATCCTTCAGTTTCATCTGCATAGTAGCAGCAAAGAGCAGCTTGTTTTGTCCTGCAGAAACCGGTATTGGGATCCAATGTCTTTAAGACCAACAGGTACCGCATACTTCTCTCAAGAGTTCTCAGTAGTATGCAGTACTGATATTTTGTTGTTGCAACAGAGAATTGAAACAAACATGTTGATTTCTGCCACCAGAAAAAATATCTTGAGAACACTGCCATCAGCAAAATAATTTTTGTAATGCAACCGTGACCTTTTTTCTACTGATTACCCATCCTTTAACTAAGCATTTCATACATATAAGAATTATTTGATTGTTGGAATTATTGAAGTTTATCTAATGGATATGTGAGATTTTATGAGAGTGTTTTGAATTAATGGTAAATTACTTGTGAGAAAGTGTGTATTTGGAATAAGTACTAGTTGATTTTAATATAGGATACATTAATTAAATATTCTACTACATTTTGGTGTAATTTCAGTAACTAAGAGATGTTTATACTAAACACTAGCAAATTGTTTTTACTATACTACTGAACGCAACAAGGGAAATGATGATTCGGTCTGATTATGACATCATAGAGTATTCTGAACTGCATAAAACTTTGAGGAAAAACGGGAAGTCTGATATAAAGTTGTACAATGAAAACATTGTGAGGGATTGACTAAAAAAGAAAACAGGCTTAAAGAGAGTGAAGCAAAAGCTTATACTCAGTTAGAAGCAGATATTAGCAATGGATGGAAACAGTGGCAGAATTACTGACAAAGATGAAATTTTGAAGTTCATCAGAGGTTTTTATAGCAACCTATATGGCAGTTTAGAGGAAACTCCAATATTCTCCGCCCCCTCCAATGTATCCACAGTGTCAGATATACTTCCATCTGAAGTCAGTTATGCTATAGACAACATGAAAAAACAAATGGCCACTGGCGACAACAGTCTCTCCATTGATATTTTGATGCAAGTTGGCAAAGAAACTATCAACTACTTGGCTATAGTCTTCTCTTACTGCCTACACAATGCATCCATCCCGTCTTAATGGAATAAAGCTAAAATCATTTTTCTACACAAAAAGGGAAGTATTGATATCATCAAAAATTACCGATCTATGTGCTTGGTGGCTGTCCTTAACAAATTTTTTACAAAGATGTTGTTGAACCGGATCAGTTCCATCCTTTATTCTGCCCAACCCATTGAGCAAGCAGGAATCTGCAGCAGGTTTAGCACAATCGACAACATTCTTGCCCTGTGAGAACTAATTAGCCATGCAAATAAAAACCAGGTGCCTCTTTGTGTAGCCTTTGTAGATTTTGAAAAGGTATTTGATTCAATAGGTCACAAAGCTGTCCTGCAAGTCTTAACTGAACATGGTGTATTATCAACTTATATTAGAGTATTCCATAACATCTACGTCACCTCCTCAGACTTTGTCAACGTTAGAGAAGCAACTGATGAGTTCCGCATTGAAAGAGGTATTAAGCAAGGTAATCTCATCTCTCCAAAATTATTTTCAGCTTTCTTGGAGATGGCAATGTCAAAGCTAGAATGGATGGAGAAGGGAAATAGAATCAATGGCAGAAGACTTAACAACCTGAGATTTGCTGATCACATTGCACTAGTTGCTAATGACCTGGATGTACTCCAAACCTTGATTACCGACTTCCCCTCTGAGTGTAAAGCAATTAGCCTAAGAATGAATGTTGCAAAAACAAAAATTATGTCTAACAAATGAGCCCTAGAGGGGAATGTACAACTAGATAATGAATCTTTAGAAAATGTCAGTGAGCACATTTATCTTGACCAGCTTGTTAACATGAGAAGTAATGTAAGGTCTGAAATTTTCGGTACCATCAAGTTGGGATGGCAAGCATTTGGGAGGCATTCAATTATCTGGAAATATAAAATGCCCACAAATCTAAAGCAAATAGTCTATGACCAGTGCATTCTTCTGGTGCTGACATACAGCTGTGAGACCTGGATTCTAAATGAATTTACAAAAGGTAAACTAAGGACTGCCCAAAGAGCTATGGAAAGGTTAATGCTAGGCTTAATGAGAAAAGACAAGAAAAGAGCAATTGACATTAGGTCAGTTACAAAGGTCACAGACATCTTAGAGAAGACAGCATCCTTGAAATGGCAATGAGCCGGCCATCTTGCATGGAGAAAAATTAGTGTTAGGGTGGAGGCCAACAGATCACCACAAACCGAGGGGAAAACCACCAGGCCGATGGGACAAAAACATACGCAGATTTGTCAGAGTTAACTGGTAGAGGATCATCCAAGATCATTCAAACTGGAGGAAACTGCTCAACTTCTACCTGAAATCATGACTTGAGTAAATGATTGAACTGGCTGATAATGATAATGAATGACTTTAAAATTTTTACCATTTAATTCTGAGTAGAATTAGGAATACATAGTTTATTTTAAATAAGAAAAGAAAGGGAAATTAACCCACCACATACCAAAGTGGACGGATGCGATGAGAGGGAACACTAATGCTGACAAACAACTACACAATATTTCGGCATCTGCCTTGTTCACAAATAGAAAAACGGGCCATTAGGTTCGGAACGTGTGTGCACAACGAACGTTACCTAATGACTAACCGTGTAGTGGTGGAGGGGGGGGGGGGGGGGGGGGGAAACGGCTAAGGAGTAGACTATCGATATCGGTATGCAATATCTGAGATAATATATTTAATATATTGGCAGGCGATGGTAAAATGAGCAAATGTAGTAATGGTACGGTATAAACATGGCGGGGGAAAAAAGTTAGTGATGGGTTAATTGGATTTTAACGGTGGTTAAGTCCAGGTGGGTGTCTCGTATCCAGGATATTCTGGTACGCTAGTTCCCATCTCCGGAGTTCTGCTGCAGTGGTGCTGTCAGGGAAAACTCTGACTGCTGTCACAGTAAAACAGTCATTGAGGTTGTTGTAATCATGGCTATTGGCATGTTCTGGTACTGGAAGGTACAGGTTGCGAGTGTGGACTGTTTGTCTGTGGCCATTCATTCTAACAGAGAGTTGCTGTGTGGTGAGGCCTATGTAAGAACTGGTGCAATAGCGGCAAGTTAGTTGGGTTATAAGATGAGTTTTTGAACAGGTGGCATGTCCAATAATGGGGAAAGTTTCTCCTGTGGTGGGATTGGAATATGTAGTGGTGGGTGGAAGCATGCTGCAGGTTTTACAGCGGGCTCTATTACAAGGATAAAATCCGTATGGTGCTTTTGGAAAGTCTAACGGAGGGTATATGTGGACTTGTATTTGGCCCTCACACCTCATAATAGTGAAACATATTCAATGAATCTTGAGATACCACTTTTTATATATGAGGCATGTTTTTTAAGTAAGTACTGTTTTGAATTTTTTTTAAAAAAAAATTGCAAATATATCTCAATAATTTTATTTTTACATGAAAGCCTGTACCTTACTCTACTTTTCTACATAATTCCCTTCAATATTGAGGCACTTGTCATAACATAGTACCAGTTTTTGAAAACCCTCCTCATAGAAGTCTGACGCCTGACATGTTAATCACTGCATCACGACTGTTTTGACTTCGTTATCGTCTTCAAGACGCTGACCGCCCAGGAGGAGTGCAGGAACTGATGGTAGTCACTGGGCTCCAGATCTGGGCTGTACGGAGGATGATCTAGAGTTTCCCATCGAAAAAATGTGATGAGATCTTTGGTCTGATTAGCCACATGTGGACGGGCATTATCATGCAGCAAAACGATGCCCTTGCTACACTTGCCACGTCTTTTGTTCTGGATTGAATGGCACAGATTGTTCAATGTCTCACAATAAGCTGCTGCATTGATTGTCTCATTACGAGGCAAAAAACTGTGCACATGATTTTCCGGGCAGAAATCGTTTGCTTGAACTTCACTTTTTTGGGTGAATCTGAATGCCGCTATTCCATGGACTGTTGCTTTGATTCAGGTGTGACGTAGGCCACCAATGTTTCATCGCCCGTAACAATTTGGCTTAAGAAATCATCACCATCATTGTGGTACCACTCAAGGAAAGTCAATGCACTGCCTAAACGTTTGGTTTAGTGCACATCTGTTAACATTTTCGGTACCCAACGTGAGCACAATTTTCGGTAAATCAAGTGCTCGGTCACAATGCCATACAAAACACTACGAGAAACATTAGGAAAGTCATCACACAAGGAGGAAATTGTAAAGTGTCTGTTTTCTCTCACCTTATTGTCCACTTTCTGCACCAAACTTTCATTAACGACCGAAGGATGCCCACTCCGTTGTTCATCACGCACATTTGTGCGGCCATCTTTAAATGCTCTCACCCAGTTTCTCACCATTCCATCACTCATAATTTTTTGTCCATAAACTGCACAGATCTCATGATGAATATCGATCGGTTTTAGGCCTTTAGCACAAAGAAATCTTATAACAGCCCGTACTTCACAGTCGGCGGGACTCACGATTATCGGAGTCATCTTAAAAACTCAGTGAACAATGTAAACAAGGAAAACTTCGACAGTAATGGCATCAGTGCGTAGGCAAGAGACGCAGGTACCCAGACATTGCAAATATCTAAAGTTGTGCCAGATGAGCGATCACTCAGGAAATGTAACGTCTATTGCAAATATAATATGGACTTCCTAGGTAAAGTATATAAGAACAAACACTGCAGTTGGAAGTGAGAGAAATATGTATGTTTACAAATGAATTTTGGGTTACATTGAATCAGTGTCTTATGTGCAGTATGGTTTTTGGAACACATACACACACTTTCAAAGCTGTCAAGCCAAATCAACACTGCAATAGATTTAAGGTTTACTCACAAAGAAAAAAATTAAATCTGTTTAAAACGTTCTCCCTGTACAGCATCTGTTCTCTCTTCTGGCTACATAAAGTTAAAATACCACTAAAAGGTTAACAACAGAACATTATGCATTAAGTAACTAAAATGCTGATGATTATGGCTGCTGGGGTTCTTTTAACTATGGATAGATTTTTGATTTCAGAGTGTAAGCTAATGATATGAATTTTAAAAAAAGAAGAAGAACAGTAGCCAAACCATCTTGAATATTAATTTTCACCTTGCAAGTACACATTGTGATAATTTTAAATAAAATCAAGACATCTTAGATATAAAGAATACAAACAGAGAAATCAAGAGGTCCAAGAAGTAAATAGTCAAAACCACAAAATATCAATATGTGTGAAAAATGAAACAACCCAACAATTTGGCTCAGTACATCAAGACAACACCTAATTCGATAGAGAAAGATATTTGTAATCTTGATGTCACTTACACTGAAACCTACCAGATATTAGATTTTGCAAGCTCTGCATTAATTATCTAGAAAAATTATAAGGGATATACATGATTCACAAACAAAATAACACAAATAATATTCTGCGGAGTTAATTATTTTCCTTACTTAACACTGACATTTCATAAAAACAAACTACAACTTACTGCAACTAAAAGGATTCAACAAAAATATATTGATTAAAAACACTTTTATCTCTATTTCTCCGTCACAATATTTTTCTTCATTCCATATCTCCACAAGAAACATTTGATGTTAAATAACTGGTGTCTTTTATCTTACTGTATTGCCTGTGCTTATCCTGATTTTAGTTTTAGTATTGGATGTTTCTTTTTTATGAATAAATTAATGGAAATGTGATTGAATTATATGTTAGGAATTAAATCTTACTTACCATATCATCATAATGAATTTTCACACTTAGTTCTGTCTCTCCCTCCTTCTGGTCAATCATATCATGACGAAGCTGAAATTGTGTCAATACAGAATCCATATAATAACTGTATGTTAAATTGTTTTAAAATAATTACAATATAAAAGAAAAACTGTTCAAAATTAATTTAAGAAGATTGCTAAAAAAAATATTTGAAAGAAAATGTTTAACATTTAATTAATTTAAGTCTCAACTACTTACATCAAGCAACAGGCTATTGTTTTCTCTTGGACCACCATCACTGTCAACAAGCTCAACTTCTGTTAAATCTACACTGTTATAGTTTGGCTTCAGTGTTTCCTGAAACTATATAAAAAAAAGCAATAAATATGGAGCACTTAGATTCTTAAGGTGAAATGACTTCAGAGAAAAACAGTATTCATAAAAATATTCTATGATTTCATCTTGCATTTGGCAATTCTCCCATTTAATGATTTAATTTAACAGTATGTACAAACAATCATATGGAAAAAGAAACTTGGACTTGAAAGCTTGCATTAAAATATATGTTTGTACCACTTAAACTCTTTTCTTCAATAGTACTATCTCAGAATGACTACTAAATAACATGTTAGAACAAGAACACTGGCTTATTCTCAAAAATTCTTTACTTGTGTGTATACATAACAGAAACGTAAAAAAACAGTTTGTAGAAAATAAAGATGAAAAATGCCAAAGGAATGAAGAAATATTGAGAAGAATGAAAATAAAATAATGAAAGAAGGCATGAAGTTATTTCTTCTGGTCCATATGTAGCCAAAGTTTAAAAGAATAAGATGAAATAAGAATAATCATAGAACTACGTAAAACAAAAGGGGGAGCGCATAGGTGTCAGCAAATAACGAGGAGTCTCTCCTTTGCCAGTAACAAACAAAATCTTATACAAGGTATAGTTGAAACATTTGGAAAAACAAATTGTTAATCAACTTAGTGACTATCAAGGAGCAATATTGTAAAATGTGTTGTCTGTACCTACTTCCTTCATCTATTTAAAAGGATGATCCTGCACAGAACTAATTTTTAATTCAAAATGAATCATTAGATATCCCTATCTGAGAAACAAGTACTTTGTAACAATCTTTCAGATCTTCAAAGAAACTATAATTCTATTGATGGAGATACAGTCTTCAAAAAAAAAAAAAAAAATCCTTTGATGATTATAAGAGAAGAAACAATAATCACTGAATAGCAAGACAGAATTACAAATTAGGATAGGGAAATGAACCACTGCTTACTTCAGATGATTATAGGACTGCATGAAAATACAAAACAAACACAAACACATGAAATATTACTATTTTCATCAGCAGTAGAAAATGGTGGAGAGCAGTGGGTGCTGTAAGCCATTTAGCCAAGGCATATGATAGGGTAATTTCAAAAGAGAACAAGGAGTGAGGGTAATGAGTTGAAGAGAATACCTGAGCATTGCAAAAGTAGTAAAAATATGATCAAAACTAGTCATGGGTGTGCAAAATAAGCAGATTGAAAAATATAATAAAATAATATTAAACTTGTTAAAAAATAAAAAAGAAGAGAGTCAATTTACAGAATGAAGAAAAGGAATGGTGAAAGATAAAAAGAGGTCTGTCTTTGCTTTCTGAATATTTGAAATCCAGTTAACAGAATGGTGTATACCAGGAGAAGGCAACAGTGAAAGAAGAAATAAGGAAAATCGGAAGACAAAACATCTTTGATCTTGAACATGATGCACATGGCTGGCAAGATAAGGCATATAATTACTGTTAAACAAACGGCTTCCACTACCTAATAGCCAGTACTGTTCAATGTGCTTATATTATAAACTGTTTGTCATTTTTACTGGAACATGAAGCAAGCAATTTAAAAAAGTACTATACCCACTTGAATATGATTTAAAACTAAAATAATGTAAAATGTGTTCGTTTTTTTTTTGGCAGTACCTACAGTCTTCATCTAAGAAAACGACAAGTTATTTCCAATATCCTTTTTTATTTTCATTAACTAATAGCACCTTCACTCTCACAATTATCTAAAAAAAAAGTAATACTGAATAATGGTGACCGTAAAAATACCATTAGGCAATGAAAATAAGGAGGGCTAGGGAAAATAATACATCACCTACCACTGATGAAGACAGGAGGAACATACGAAAAAAAAGAACACATTTAACAATAATTCCATTTAAAAACTTTTTTACTATGTAGGGTTTGGCCATTTGGCAACCAGGGAGGGAAGAGGGAGTTTGTCAAACATACCACCACTTACCATGTAATGTGGTTAGCTGTGATATGTGCACAGCCTTTGTAATATGACCTAATTTTGCTTATAAATTACCAAAATTAATTCAAAGAGTGTCGAGCTAGCATCCATTCTACAGGAAAGTAAATTTAGAATCATTTTCTCATAGGTTTCAAGCAATAAGTAGAAGTAAATAGTGATATTCTATTAAAACATTTGTAAACATTTCCAATACATACAATTTTGCCTATTTTATAATAGAAAATGCAGAAGTGTAATAGGTCATAAGGATCCAAACAAGGTATGACACTTTGTAGGTATAAAATTGTACTGAAGAGATAAGTGATTTTGAAGTATAATCAACCCCATGGCACAACGACTAAACATAAACAGTTAAATAATTCCAATTTTTTTTTTTTTTTTTTTTTTTTTTTTTTTTTTTTTTTAAATAGCTTAAAAATGCGTTGAATTTTGTAGCATATTCTTTGAAAGTTTGAAACCTGTAGGTAAAAGGAAAATGATAATTCCACAAGAAAATGTGGTTTTTACAAAATAGAATTTGGCTTAATACAAAAAAGGGGGGGGGATATAATTAAAATGAAGCAGAATCTTTTTTCTAAGCATAACCCACAAGTTTTTATGAAAATCCATGCAATACTTAGGCTTGAAAAGAAAGAAGTAAATAAATGACAAAGTCTAATTAATATGGATACTTCCGTTTGCCAGGCTAGTTCAGAAGGAAAATAACTTAAGATTTCTGAAACAATAAGAAGGTGACTAAAGAGTAATTACAGCAGTTAAATAGCATCACTATCTGATAAGAAATTGAATGTAGAAACATTTAAAACAAATTTAGCTCTGTAGCTTCAATACTTGCGGGAATATAGAATATCAAAGTTTTATGTTTAGGAATACACCTAGCTAGAAAATAGTAAACAAGCTGGTTTATATACTAAAAGATAGGGAAGCATTAGCAGATAACTTTAAAACAATTTTCAACAACGTAACACTAATACTTTGAAGGTGAGAGAGAATTTAATATTCACCGCTTAAATAAATTTTTTTCAAGCTTAACTATTTAAAGATAGAATTTTTTTTATTGGGATTGATTTTGATGTTTAGACAATGGACTACCTCTCACCCTGAATCTTAAACAGTTAGGTGTTATCAGGAGTGGATTGCAACTTGCATCACGGTTAATACCTGCAATCAAATTATTTTGGAAAAGAAGTTCAGAAGCTGTAGACTGGTCTCTGAGTGACGTAATTATTCTCACAATACAAAGTTTGAAATTTATTTTGGAAGTCTTCAGTGAACATTATTTTTAATCCTAGCTTCTCCAGCTGAAGTTACCAGCTTGGATGGCGACAACAAGACCAAGTGACAATCTACCCTTAGGCCACAACAACAGTCAAAGTTCATGAAAATCTGTTTGTATGAACCCCAGCATCAAGCTTTTCTGTGACACCCTCTTGCTAGATGGCATAATCCTACTGACATGAATAAGTATTTAAACTGAAATATTGTATGCTGTGATGTTTATGGGTTCACCTTGCACTGCTGCCTTCATATGTGGTAAAGAAATATTACACCAATCTTGAATTGGTTTTATATCCAAATGTCATAAACATGATTTAATTTCACCATAATCTCATCAATATGTTAATGAATGCAACAACCAAAGGTTCATAGAGTTAAATTCTCAGATAATCAATGAATTATGTATACAACATTTGAAATGTTTTTGGTCCAAAGATTTTTCATCCTAAAATGGTTCTAACAATACTACTTACTTGTCCATTTCCATTTTTTATCTGCAGAGGCAACCATGAAAGAAAACATGATAGTACTAATTAACATTCTGAAATAATTTTTAATAACTTTAGGAGCATTTTTTAAAATATTTAGAATAAAATTTACAGAACCAAAGTAACTATAGTAAAAGAAGACTGTTTTACCTTCTGCAGATATTTAATAATAGTGATAACAACAGTAAGTACAAATAACCAAAACTTTTATGCACATTGTAATTATACTAATACAATATTTAATTACCAAGTGCATCAACTTTGCCAGGAAAGCAATGAGTATTCAGAAAATAAGCAATAAATTAGAAACCTCTAGTAATTTTAACAATTTGTATCAATGCATATCATTTGAAACATTTCCAGTAAACAGTGATCAGAGATAGTTCATAGACACAGATTTATACAAAAATAGATAAATAAATAAAAAATAATTAAAAAATATGTAAACAAAGTTGTGATATAAGAGAAAAAAATTGCAGACTCATAATCTTAACAGTACTGTTATAGTATAGTATAGTACCATAAGTTTACAAAGTTAAACAGTGACTCACATGTGTGACTGAATGACTCATATTTTTAAGATTATAATAAAACTAGCGGAGTTCCCGGCGTTTTTCTGGTATAGTTGGCATAGATGTTTAACTGTACCCTATTTTTATTCCCACAAAACATTTGTACAAAGTTTCATAAAATACACGCAAACTTTTTCGGAATTAAAGCAAACTTACTTTCACCCGCCCCCTACCAAGAAACTGGTGAGCTGAAGTTTATTTGCATGTACTCTATTTTCATTCGTCCGAAAAGATTCATGTATATCAAGCTTCGATAATTTGGTTAAGAAATTTCATTACTACATTACTGAACAACCCTAGATTATGTTAAAAACTCACGTTTGATTCAATTGCGAAGTGAATGGATATACTTGTGGCTCGAAACGCCAGATCCTTTAACTCTACAGATAAAATATCAAAAGTGAATCCGGAATAATATTATCGTAAACAGAAGACTAATGCTGAAGGCCAGAGATATTGTCCAGAGATTGTGCTTAAAGAAAATATCTGTTGTTTTTACGGCTATCTATGTCGTTTAAAAATTGATATCCTGAATTAAATAAAATAATACTTCAAGCTATGGCTTTTAAAAATTGAATATATCGAATTAAAAGAAAGAATACTTAAAGTTTTGTTTAGTGTGCAAAATAGTTATTACTATAAGTTATCTTATTGCTTTAATTAAAGGCTCTGGTCAGAGACATTGTGTTGTGTGTTTAGTGCGGGGTATGCGGCATCTAGTGATTCCTCCTATGGAATTTCTCACCATACGTTCAGAATTTCATTTAATGCTCCTACATTATTTAAAGTTGAAACATAAGACATGCCAGACAAGTGAATTAAGATTCTAAGCTTTAAAACGGTGAAAACTCCATCGAAATCTGCCCCGTAGTTTCCGAGTTTTTATACGACCAATATGTCCGGTTTTCGTTTTATAGATATAGATAAAACAGGAAAACGTAATAATGTTAAGTGAATTCAGATAAGAACTAGGAAAGAAAACCCATCATTTACAAAAACACGTAGCGTGAAGACACAAATATCAAAATGAACACAAATATACAATATTTACAATTGCTTTCTCTAATATTTAAAATTCGAAGTATTGTGTACTTTTACTCATCTTGAGTTTTGTGCCATTGCAATCGGAGAGACTTAAGTACAACATAACCTATAGGAGTGAGAAGGAAGGAAGAGGGAATATGATAATATAGTGAAGGTTTTTATACAAGCATTTGATATTATTAGTGATATAATATAATTGTATTTAAGACAGCAGATGGGGTTAAATCAACTAACTGGAAGCATTACTATTGTGGAAATGACTCAAGAAGAGTGCAGCTATATAAGCAACAAGGAATCTTCTAGGTCGATTATATTAATTACATTCATAAGATAAAAAATCAGGATAAAATGACAAGAAATGTATACATCTACCAACAGGTAGATAAAATTGAACCCATGCAATAGTTGATGAAAGAATCCAGATTGGGAGATCAGAAATTAATCTAAATGTCAAACAGAGGCAAAAAATTCATCAGATTTACATAACACAGGCAAATTTCTACTTCTGATGGTAACATGTGCAAATATAAGGAACGTTCAAAAAGAAACGGAAGAAAATGGAAGTGGGTTGGTCATACCTTGACTGAAAGTGCAGAATCTGTTTTAATACATGTTTTGGAATTGATCCTCTTAGGCTGAAGGAAGCGAGGCAAACCATAGATGAAATGTAAGATAAAAAAACTAGCTGTTATGAACAAGAACTGGTGAGAGACAACAGAAATGGCCAAGGACCAAGTGCAGTGGTAATTATTTGTGAAAACAACACATTCTACTGGGAATTAAACACCGTGATGATAAAAATAATTAAGGATGTACACATTAAAAACTGCCTAGTTTAATACAACTAAGTGTCAATAGCAAGTAGTCCAGGTATTAATTAAAATATTTAGTAATATAAATTACAAAGAAAGGGAACCTGACTCATCACTAGCCAAAGTTGAAGGCAGCGACGGGAGAAAGAACATATATCATGAACACACAAATATACACAATATTTTGGTCTTAAACCTTCTTCATGTTAAAGAGAATGAGTCATGTTGTTCGGGAGGTGTGCACACGCCGAAGTTTGTTACATGATTGAGTGGATTATCAATATGGCGGTGAGACTAACTAAGATGTTATATATAAATATGAATATGTATATCGCAGAAGGTGATAGAAGTAGTAATATATCAAAAGGGTACGGAATGTAGAGATGAAAAAAAAAATATAGTTATATAAATTTTGGAAAGAAAAAAAAACATAGATATATAAATTTTGAAAAAAAAATACAGATATATAAATTACATGTAATTACTTAAATGACAATAATGCTAATACTGATAATAATGAGTGATGCATCAAGGGAAAGAAATTTATCGGTGGTTGAGGCCAGGTGGGTGTCTGGTATCTAGGATATTTTGGTATGCAAGTTCCCATCTCCGAAGTTCTGAGGCGGCGGTGGTTTCGGGGAAAACTCTGATTGCTCTCGCAGTCAAACATTCATTGAAGTTGCTGGAATAGTGGTAGTTAGCATGTTCAGGTATTGGCAGATATAAATTGCAGGTGTGGACTGTTTGTCTGTGGCCGTTCATTCTGGTCAAAAGTTGTTGTGTAGTCAGGCCTATATAGAAACTTGTGCAATGGCAGCAAGTTAGCTGGTGTATAATGTGGGTTGTGGAGCATGTGGCATGTCCAGTGAGGGGAAGGTTTCCCCTGTGACAGGGTTGCAATATGTAGTAGTGGGAGGATGCATGTTGCAGGTTTTGCAGTGAGGTCTATTGCATGGAAAAGATCCATAAGGTGTTTTAGGAGAGTCAAATGGAGGGTATTTGTGAACCAAGATGTTTTTGTGGTTAGGTGGTCTGCTGAAACAAGTTCGGAGGACAGTTGGCAGAATTTTTGGTAGGAATGTGCACGTTTCTGGAAAGGAATTCCAGAGGTGCCGGGTGGGAGTGGTTACGTGGAGGGTGGGTGACTGCACGTGTGATTTGTTTATGTATGAGGTCTGCTGGGTAGGAGCGGGAAATAAGGGCTTGGGATAGGTTCTGGGAGTACTGGGAGAGGCATTTAGAATCAGAACAGATACGTTTGCTGTGGATAGCAAGGCAGTAGGGAACGGAGTGTTTGGTGTGGAATGGGTGGCAACTGTCGAAATGTAGATATTGCTGTAGATTATTTTGTTTGATGTGGACAGAGGTGTGAAGGGCATCCTGCCTGAGCGTGATGTCCACATCAAGGAACGTGATGTATGTACGGGAGTAGGTCGAGGTGAAATTTATGGAATGACTATTGTTAATGGAATGGAGAAATTCTAGGAGTTGATTTTCACTGTGGGTCCAGATCATAAATAGATCATCTATGTATCTGGTAACACAGTGGGATTAAGGGGGTTTTGGTTGAGGAAACATTCCTCCAGATGACCAAGGAACATAGGAAGGAGGCATACAGATGCCCATAGCAGTGCCACGGATCTGGTGGTATACTGTGGAATCAAAGGTGAAGAAGTTTTTGGAGAGGATCAGGTGAGCCAAGGATGAAAGGAAATATGTACTGGGATGGCTTTGGGGGCCGTAGATCTAGGAAGTGTTCCAGGGCACTGAGACCCTGACAATGTGGAATGTTGGTATAGAGGGAGGTTACATCGATGAAGACTAGGAAGGAGTCTGGAGGTAGAGGTGTGTGGACTGTGGCTAGATGTTTAAGGACATGTGGGCTATCCTTGACATAGGAGGGAAGGTTCTGAACAAAGGGTTGGAGATGATGGTCCACAGAGGCTGAAATCCATTCAGTGGGAGACCCATATGCCGCAACTATAGGCCACCCCAGATTGCCAACCTTATGGATTTTGGGAAGGAGGTACAGGGTGGGTGTACAGGGATTCTGGGGAGTTAGGAGCGAGATGGACTGGGGAGAGAGACCTTGTAAGGGGCCCTGTAAGTCCAGGAATATTTTAATTTCCTGACAGATGGAAGTGGTGGGATCTGTAGGGTGTGGTAGGTAGGTGTTTGTGTCAGACAGTTGCCTCAGGGCCTCAGCCTCATAGCGATTGTGGCCCATCAGTTCTGTGGTTGAGCCCTTATCAGCAGGGAGAATGATAATGTTATGTTTTCTTGATAGTTCTCTCATGGCTCGAGTTTCCATGTTGTTGAGATTTTTAAAGTGTGGAATGGATTTTAGGAAAGAGGCTGAGGACAGAGAATAGGTGAGGAACTTTTGGAACAGAATGAAACAATGTCTGCATAAAATTTTATCATTGAGGAAAAATATTTTTCATACCAGAGGCCGAAGATCCGGGTGATAGACGACATGTCCATTGTTATTTATTATGAATGAATAGCCATTGACCCCAAGCTGAAATAAAAGCAATAATTGTTTTAAATAAAAAAAATGTTTTATTTACTAACATGGTTCATAAATTCAATATGTATTTCTGCTAAAAATGTTATGAAGATTTCAAAATGTGTACTGTTTATGGCAAATTAAAAATGACTTACTCACCTTGTATGGTTGCACAAGTTTCTTGATTTGTTCTATGGGAACATCTGTGCCAACCACACCAAGCAAATTTGCAACTCTCTCCTGAAAATTCCAAAAATATTTTGCAATTATTTCAGTGATATTTCAAACTAAAGCACTGATACACAAAAAAGGGGGTTAAGAAATTTAACTGTTAGTTCATTTAATAAATTTAACATCTGTTTTCATTTCTTTTAATCCAAAAAATCTCCAAGTAACTGAGATTTATATTATTTCCCCAAGTTTCATTTTATGGACATGGTTATAACTCAGAGAGTAACCCTTGATAGGGAATAGTGAAAAAATCTAAGAATGAGAAATGTAATCATATTTATAAATCTAGAAAATAATTTAGTATAATAGTAACATAGTTTCTGAAACCACCGTAGCTCTTTCAGCTGTTGAAGTAATCCGCAAACTTTTCGCGTATTTGAAACACAGCCGTCTTTGATCTGTGATTCGTAGAACTTGTGTTTGATAAAGCTAGTATTGGTTCATGCTCTTCATTTTCAGTGACCGTTAATTCTGCAGTATTTCTTATCAGGATGTAATTATGAAGACAGCAAGCTGCTTCAACAATATGTTCAGCTATTTTGGTATCTGTTTGTATGGGTCACAAGAATACTCACCTCTTCTGAGCCAGTATGCCGAACGTGTTTTCAACTATGCGTCGTGATCTGATGAGATTTGCATTTATTTATTTTTCCCTGCATTTTTTTCCCCCTATGATCATTAATGACCCAGTTTTGGGAAATGGTCTAATTAATTAAGGTTGAAGAAGAAATCCTTCGTTGCCCACAAATACATGGGGGATCTTGATGTTTTATATGAATTTGCTAGACCGAGAAAACTTATTAAGAAATAAATAAAGAAGTACAGATCTCTTCGCGAGAGAGGGTCTTACTAGACTGGCATTTGTCGCTATAGAGTTGTCACGTCCTGTATGACGTACCAAAATCACATGTCGCAACGAAGAGAGAACGACCAGTTGCTACTGTCACTTGTCGCATTCTGTGCGCCTGGGCCTTTAAAGTTGGTGTTTCTTCTATGAAAGTTCTAAAAAATTAATCCAACTTGAAGTGATTTCCATTAAAAAGGTTCCAATCAAAGCACGGATTCTGATGAGTTGTTTTGCCGGGTGAGCCCAGATTCTTTATTCTTAACAACTTTCAGCTCAAAACATTGCATCTTCCAGTGTATGTCCACTTCACCACAGTTTTCAGCAATTCACTGTGAGAGATGCTTCAAGCCACAGTCATTAACCTCAAAGTCAAATGTTACTCTCATTGCTAGTTGTATGATGTTTCCACTCAAGTTGGCAATGCTTCTGTTCAAGGTAGAAGCCTCCAAATTTTTCTGACAAAGAACTCTTGTGCTTACATCAAGTGCATAATGAGTTGTCAATATGTGAATCTGTTTTGTAACAAATTGCTAGCTTCTCAACAAATTTCTTTCCTAACCCCTTTTTTTTATTTTTCAAATAATTAGAAAGTTCTCTTTGAGGATACTGAGGTACATAAAACATTTAAATGGTAAGATGAAATAGTATTCCTCATCTTGCAATGGTATTCTGACTGAATTGATGAAAATGAGGTGGGATATACCTTGATAAGATTTTCATTTCGAAATCTTTTATTTTATACACATTGCAGATGATCATAATGTGCAGTAGAATTTCTTAATTTTTAGAGTGTTGCTGGACTCTTAGCACACAGAAGCAGCAAACTAGATGCAATGGAGGGGAACAGCTGCTGGTTGAAGTGTATTATTGAACACTCTTAATGGCATATACCACCACCAGGCCTTTCCCTCCACCTCCCTCTCCAAATCCAACTTGCCCTTCCATTCTCTGGCACTACCGCCTATACAAGGAGAGGCACTCGGTTCACTTGGCCATGATAACACCAACAATCACTGACCAATGCAGGTTATATAAGGACAGTCACTTCATGAACCAAGCAGTTTGCAAAAAGATCCAACTGACATTCTTCCTTTATGGGAGACTGGGAATTTTTTTATAATGTTGATACAAAGTGAAAGCCTCAATCTTCCAATCGAATTATTTTTTCCTTGGTTTTTCACTTGATACTAGAGTGTAATCTGATTTTTCTATCTAATTGACTACTGGCATTGTACATGATCACATAGAAATGAAATAAACTGTAAGTAATATTGTATATAAAACTTTAAATCACCTTAACCAGACAAAATTACCATGTTGGATTTTGGTACCAATTATAGAGGCAGATTGAGTTTCAAATTGAAATCCTATCAGTTAGCGAGCGTGCATAAACCACGTAGCTCCATTTTCGCCTTCTGTGAACTCCCCCTCCCCCACGTAGCCCTTCGTGGCTTTTGTCTCTACCACCCCCCCCCCCCCCTTTTCCACGTAGCATGTAGCTTTTTTCCCTTTTGATTCCAGAAGACATTTTGTACTGTTTTCTCTTGTCGGACGATTGTAAATTATATAAGGAGATAATTAATTGAGGGAAATAAATATTCACATGCTGTTGTGTGTTCTGTTTCTCATTTTAACTATGAAGAATGTTATGAAAGGAAAGCTACATGGCCTGGCTCGGAACCACCCCTCCCACCACGTAGCCCAGTGAAGCCTTCCAGCCAACCCCCCCCCCCCCCTGGACCGAACCACATGGTTTGTGCACTCTCCCTTAGGTGGTTGAGCTGCTCTTTAAGGTCTTTCTGCCAACAACGACATGTACACACTTTATCATTATTCTTGGCTGCGGCTAAAAAATTCTACCACTCTTATCTTGCATAATCCTACATCAATGTCATCCTAAGAAATAGTAGTGGAATACTGGCTTTCCAGTATTGTGTTACTGTTTCCTCGGATGACATTGATGTAGGATTGTGTAATATAAGAATGATAGAATTTTTCAATGGCGGCCAAGAATAATGATAAAGTGTGTACATTTACTGTAAAATTGAAATCTTGCATTGAAGGAACCCATAGTGCTGTAAATTAAGTAAGAGGCATAACATCTTCAATCATTAACTGCAGCATGAGATTCTCAGAGTCAAATACAATGTGGCACAATAAAATGGGAACTTTTGAAAAAATCCATGTATCATTAAGGTTTCCCATTGCTTGCTGCAACATTTCAGTTGACATACCACAATTTTGTCTTGAATTGTTTGTTTCAATTCATCCAATGTCCTTGGCTAATGAGAGTATATCACTCTCTTAACAGAACCCGACAAGAAAAAAAACCACAAATGGACAATCTGATGATCTCGGTGGCCAGCGAATGTCATCAGATCTTGAGATCACACTGTTTCCGAACAATTCTCTCCCCTTGATTATCTTTGCAGTGTGCAACACTGCATCATTCTGTTGAAACTGGGCTTTATTAAGTTGTGCAAAAAGTGTTAAGTACAACAAAGTACTGAAACAAATGATTTTTCATTTCCTGAAAAGTATTGTCTGATGACCTCATGTGAAGAAGCTGCCTTGGAAAGGATGTTCATCAATTCATTGCCCAGTAATGTTAGTTCTGCTTATTGACATAATCTGACATGTGAAAATGTGTCTCATCTGTCATCACAGCTTGTTCAGAAATTCATTGTCCTCTTTAATGTTTGTTTAAATTGTTTGACAGGATTCCAATCTAAATTGGTGAATATTCAATTAAAGTTCCTGCATGTTCTGCAGCTTACAGGGATGATATTTTAAATCTATATGAAGAAGTCAGCAAAAACTCCCTTCGGAAAACCTGACACCGGCTGCTTGCTTATGATTTGAATGCCATGGGCTCTGCATGACTGAAACATGTACAGACTTGATATTCTGTGGAGCAAGTCATTTCTTGGACTCTGTTAGTGCCTATATTGAGAAGTTACTGAATGGCATGAACAAAATGCTGAATATAAATCAAAACAACACAAAAGTGATGTAGCAGAAATTAAAACAATAATATTCGATTAAATATAAAAATAGGATCAGATGCAATAAAAGAAGTAAGTGAATTCTGCTACTTGGAAAGTAAAATTACAACTGATGACCAAAGCAGGAATGATGTTAAAAGCAAAAAACCTTCATGAAAAAGATAAATCTTTTAGTTTCAATATTGATTTAGGACTTAGGAAGAACTTCTTAAAACTCTATGTGTGGAGCACATCATTTTATGGTAGTGAAGTATGGACTTTAGGAATACCAGAAAGGAGAAAAACTGAAGCAATTGAAATGTGGTGTTATAAAAGGATGCTCAAAATTAAATGGACAGACAAGGTACAATATGAACGAGTTTTGGAAATGATGGGTGAGGAAAGAAGTTTGTGGAAGAGCCTTTCAGAAAGAAGAGACAGGATGGTAGGTCACATTTTGAGAAATGCAGGATTGGTTAATTTGATAGTGTAGGGAACAGTTGAAAGTAAGGACTGTAGAGGAAGATAGAGATTAGAATATATGAAGTGGATAATTTGGGATGTAGGGTGTAAGGGGTATGTTGAGATGAAGAGGTTAGTGCAAGATAGGAAGGGATGGAGTATTGCATCAAACCAGATAAAAGACTGATGACACTAAGAAAAAAAAAATCTTTTTCAGAGCCAATCCAGTTTCTTCAAAGTTAGTATTCCACATTTGTGTTACATGTTTTGATGGAGTCTGATTGCAACATTCAAAATTGTAATGATATCGAAACATCCTTTATGAAATTTCTAAACTATCATTGGTTTTGTAAAATATTTTTACGTCATAAGCAACCTGTTTACTGTTCCACTGATCCATGATTACTAAATAGAAAGCTTTTATCTGCATAGTGCTAACTGTCCTGGAGTGCAGCCACATGGAAACTGTTAAACAAGGTACATGTTTGGGCAAGTTCCCATATTGTGGTGGCACCTTGTTGTATGTAAAAAGTATCTTTAAAAGAAATATCTTACAAGATTTGTCTTTTGATAAAAAAATGTTCATGAAAATAGCTCAAATTTATTTAAAAAAATAAGTATGATTCACTGTCTGCATAATAAGTATGTAGGTTTACATAAA
The DNA here is from genome assembly GCA_031002005.1 of Vandiemenella viatica. NCBI lineage: Eukaryota > Metazoa > Arthropoda > Insecta > Orthoptera > Morabidae > Vandiemenella > Vandiemenella viatica. Next base: position 274,818,720 of record JARYHS010011408.1, read on the forward strand.
CATTTGTGATCACATTTTGTGTATGTGATGTGGAAGTGGGAACATTGTATGCATTTGCTACAACATATCACCCCTGCATAAAGTGGTTGACTGAGGTTCTACTTGTTGGAACAAAAGCCACACTGATACAGGATTGTTGCAAGTTTTTTCCCTTCCTGCCCTCACCTGAAGAAGTTAAAAGCTATACTTTTGAGTCTGTTTAATTTCTGCCAATGTTCTGGGTTAATTATGACTCTTGACAATTTGCAAATTTTTTGTTTTTAACCATATTTTTTTCTATTAAATTAAGTTACTCACTGTGTAATTCTTGCGATCAAATATAGGAGTAGAGACAGAAGTCATCAACTGACCATCCTGGGTAGCTCCATAAAAGTTGTCTCCCTGTAAATGTAAGTTTGACCATTGAAAATCTTAGTTTCAACTTATATATAAAGCTATCAACATAAAAACAAAATATGTTAATAAATTCAACATAATGATCATATGTAAATTCTCACTACAATTGTTAGTCAATTTAAAAAAATCAACTAATAATAATCAAATGCTCCACAACACCTACATTTGAGACTTCTGTTATTTATTACAACCAAAAAGCAAGCCACAGTGAAAATGTTTGTAGTAAAATCAAGTCTCATCCATCATGATCAATTACATGAGTTAGAAAACTGAAGTGAGAGCACATTTAAAACAGGTTTTAATTGAAATTTAATTGAATGTTATATGTGCTTTCGAAATTGTTTGTTTATTCTTCTCCTCCCTTCGGACAGAAACAATTATATGAAATACTGGGCAATTCATAAGTCTCCCAGGATTTTAGACATTTTTTGCGCAGTGGCTATGACAGATACAGCAAAAATGCCCACATGCATAGATACAGAACCTCTAAAAGTTTTTGACTTTGCTTACAGTTGCTTGGTACAAATACCTTTGATGATACAACAGACATCAATCCTGTATTGAGTTCATGACTGGTCTATTTGTGTTGCAGTGCAGTGAGAGCAAGATTCCTTAAAAGATGCATGGATCATTTTGTCTGTAGAAGGTTCTGTTTGATATTTCATAACAAATTTTTGTTGCAATGTCACAGCTGACTCACATTTAACAAAATTTTAAAACACAGAATGATTTTTATTCACCACTGAATGTCATGTTTTGCCTGCATTTTAGAAATTACATGATTTGCCTATTAAAACCTGAAACCACCCTGTATAATTCTACACAATGTGTCTTTTTTTAAAGTAAATAAATAGATACTATTTTAAATTAAATAAATGAACATAAAATTCTATTTACCTTTCCACCAGCATAAACTGATGTCCACAGGATGGGATGATCATTCTGATACATAACCATTGGTCTTGCCATTACCTTAATATAGTTAAGAACTTTTTCCTTCACTTCCGAATTGCTTCCAATTCTTACATAATACCCTGAAAACAGACAAAGATGAAAAGTGAAGAACTATAAGGCAGCAACAAATTAAAAAAAAAAAAAAGATTGAGAAAGTAAGCCCAGTTCTGAGGGAAGTTGGAGGCAGAAGGGCTGTAATGATACAACTAAAATAAGACAGACACAATATTTCTAACCATGAGAGACAAGAGAAACAAATGGCAAGACCAACATCTGAATCCTTTAGTTATGACTGAAGGTTGTGTGTATGCACAGTTGCTAGCCTTGCCATGTATTTCATGTGCCACTCGAGATTAAGGGTTATCGGAAATATTGCGTAATTGTGTTTGCCCTTTTTTATTTGTGATGTTGGAGTCCTCCTGCTTTTCTTATTTAGAATTATAGTAACTTTAACAGTTAGCTTAAAATCAACAATCATTATATAATTGACCCAAGTTGGCGTGCATATTTAAACATTCTCTATCACTTACAAAAACATTAAACATGACGGATTGATTTTCATTTGTCATTGTTGAACATTAATGTACATGTCTCCTGTTCAAGAAAAGTTTGGAATTCATTCACTTAATCAGAAAACAATGTGTCATAAATTATAATAATACAGTCACTCAGCTTCAGACTTGACACTGCATATCAAAAATGTGAATTTACTATCATCATTTTTAATTTTTTTAATTTAATTGTGATGGAGCACATGCTAAGTGGTAATTCCCTGTCATGTAATTACCTCATTTTTATTGAATAAGGCCCACTAGGCATCACTTATAACTAATTCTTTTTGGATGCTTGATTTCATCCCTAATATCTCTTTAAGCTAACTAACAATTTTTCCTTCCTCTCCTGTGAGATGTATTTCTGTGATTTAGTAAGTTTTGGTGGAGGGCACCAGAAGTTAACAAGTGGATTGATTTCTTAAACAATTTTTAAATTTTGGATGTATTAATAATAATAACAATAAGTGGAGTGAAGTCATTGCAAAAGTGGATCCCCAAGCAATTTGAAACTCAATTTATATAAAATAAATAAAAAAGAAAAAAGGAGTAATTAGATGACGAAGCGAATTGTCACCAGATGTGTGCTCCATCACGTTTAAATTAATAACAACAACAATAATAATAAAAACTGGAGGGGTTTTGGTGTCCTCCGTCTAGCAAGTCCCCAGGTGGTGGGTAGAAGTACGTTCTGCCGATATGCAGGGTAGGTGGAAAATAAAATACCACCCGTGGGCCAAAGCAGCACTAAAGTTTTCCATCTGGCTATCCTCTAGAACTGAACAATAAACTTTGACCTAAAAATAATGTCAACACAATTTCAAAAACCCAGATGGGAGCTTACAATTTGGATATCACCCAACAACTTATGGAGAGAATTTCAGATAGATCGTGTAGCCATATCAAACAAAAGCACAAGAAAAATTTTAAATGTGAAAATGCATTAAGGATTCTCTGAATCAGATCATCACTTGTTACAAGTAAAGATTAAGCCAATCCCAAGAAATATGAAAACAACAAAGAAGAAAGTATCAGCAGACCAGACCCAGAAAAGAGTCATTACAGAAATTAATCAAAATGCAACAGAAAATTGGAAAGAACTCACAAATGCAGTCGAAAAGGTAATGCATTGGGAATAACCACCTTGAAAATTGTGACACAGATTGTAGAACATGTATGAGGCTATTGAACAAAGGATTCGGGCATGGACTAAATGCAACAGTAACAGAACAACAGAAACATGGCAGCAATTTCACACAGTTCAGCAACAATCCTAGAAAGAAAGTATAAAAGAAAAAAGTTCATAAGACAGAAAAAAGATACAAGAGAATGAGGAAGATTTCAAAGTAAATAATACAAGAAACTTTTACAGAACTTTCAGAGTAAATGTTATAGGTTACCAACACCCAAACCTTTGTTTCAGAAGACCAAATGAGCACCTTAATACGAAAGCAAACTGCAAAATCCTCATGCAATACTCAACTGTGAGAAACCAACAGGAAAATTAACTCTCAAAGAAACTGCACCAAATCCAGACCCTACACCATCCACACTGGAGGAGATCATAAAACAACTAAAGAACAACAGAGCACCGGGAGCATTATTGCCGAGATCTGGAAGTATGGAGATGAAAATATCACAAGGAAAATTCATAAAATTATCACAGAAATTTGTGTCACAGAGAAAATCCAACAAGAATGGAAATTCACACTAATCCATCCCTTACATAATAAGGGTGACAACAATTACAGAGGTATCTAACGGCTGCCAGTAACTAATAAAATCCTTTACAAAGCACTATTCAGCAGCCTGGAACCTCAGGTAGATCCATGAATATGTGAATACCAGGCAGACTTTAGGAAAGGAAGATCTTGCATTGAACACATCTGGAAACTGAGAACACTCAGTTAAGCAGTTGCCTGAAGTGGAGTTTGCTTCAGAGCATATGTTTAAGCTATAACCGTGAACTGATACCTTTAAAAATTCATCTTCCTGGTCGCAAGTCCCTTGTAATACCCCAAGAGATAAAGGTATTGTTCATAAATGATGTGCACTGTAGACTTAGGTTGAGATTTTAAAGCTGTTTTATTATTCTTGAAAAATGCTTTACAATAAAGCTACCGGTTTAGGATAAGACATCAGACTACTCTCTGAAAACATTGTTGATTGCAGATTAAACCATTCAGACACAACGAAAGCAGCTTCCAATGATACCCCAAAAATTACAAAAATGTTTATACAGTCATTGCAAGCTAAATATCACTACAAGCCGGTGCAAGGTTAGACAACACTAATAATTTCTCTACATCAAGATCCACCTTTGCTTACTAGCTCACCGTAGTTTCAGTTCATTAAAACTGGTGAAAACTGTACTTACAGAGGCATTGCTAGCCTCGTTTGCCACGACCTTAACTTCATGATCAGTGAGTGAAGTCTGAACTAAACATCATGGAGCAACTTGCTACAGACTAGGCTGAGCAAAATTCAACATGGCTGACCTGTATTTATCAATTCATTCAGACCTCTGACATCAGCTTGTAACTTCAAAATTCAATATTTGATTAATCACCTTATACTTTTAGTGCAATTAACCCGTTTCTCTGCGCAACCTGTTATAAATATTTTGACTTTACTTGTTCTTCAAAGATGTTTCTATTGGACTAAAATTTAATTCTGCCACATCACTTCTTTTACGGGAAACCCGATAATGCTTCTAATAATGCAATTTGGAAAATCTTATTTATCTTATTGAAATCTTAACCTTTTCATGAAACCTATAACCTGATTTTAGTCAGCTTGATTTTGTCTATCTCCTGAATCTAATTTCTTTTATCTCTTTTATTCTAGATTTTGGTTTTCTTTCCCTGATTAAAAATTGTATTTATAATGTATATAATTGGTAAAAATTATGTTTAAGACATCCTTGTCAATGCTCACTACAACTTTGGCTATAAAAATTTAATATAACTCTTCACATTAATTAGCAATTCTGAATCTTTCATTTTGCCTACCTTGAACATATGTTTTTACATCACTAAAAACGAAATAACTTTCAAAGTAAATTTTTCTGAGCCTATAAAATACACTTTAAAGTCATCATCATGATAGGTTCTCTTGGTGAAAATGTATGTGGCAAAATACATGATGCTTGAAAAACAACTTTATCCGGATCCAACATCTTTTGCCCATAACAGGCAACACATTCCCAATGGTTTTTGTAAGATTATAGATATATTACAACTCCTGAAGATAAGACAAACAAACAATACCGTAATAACATTTATGGATTTCTAGAAGGAATATGATTCCATAGACAGACCAACACTCTTTGAAATAGTGAAAGAAAATGGCATAGACAAGAAGACAAGGGCTCTGATATGACAAAAACTCACCGACACCACATCTAAAATAAAATTTATGGGAGAAACTTCAGAACAATTAAAAATTTGCACAGGAATCAGGCACGGAAACATATTATCACTGATTTTATTCAACATGCTATTGGACAAAGTTATAAAACAATGGAAAACGCAGGTCTTAGGAATACAGTTAGGAAGAACACGTGATACCAAAGAATTCATAAGACGTCTGGCATTTGCAGATGACCTGGCAATACTCAGCTACAATAGGCAGGAAGCACAAGACACATTAAAACAATTACATCAAACTGCTGCCAAAACAGGACTACAAATTTTGTATGAAAAAATGCAATACACAGAAAAATAAAACAACGTACAAACAATACACACAAAATTTGGAAACATAAAAAGAGTTGAGAAATTCAAATATGTAGGGGAATACATACAACTAGAAAGATCTAACAAGCTATCAAATGTGGAAAGATCAGAAAAACTTCAGAAGTCATACTGTCTCTCATGGGTATATTTTAAAATAAGAAATATATCAAAGCAGGCCAAACATTGACATTACAATACAGTTGAACTACCAGAAACATTAAATGCATCAGAAACAACCACAATTGGGCTTCAGACATTACGGACACAGAAAAAGTTGAGCGCAAAATCCTTAGAAATTTTTTTGGAGCAATACATAAAGACATGGATGAAAGACCAATGAAGGAACTATACAAACAGACAGACACACAGATATGATCAGAAGATGCAGATTACAATTCTATGGACATTTACAGAAAATGAACAACAACAGACTCACAAAGAGGATCTCTGATGTCGTGAATCACTCAATCAGGAAAACCAATTGGTTCCATGAAATAGAAGGGGACTTAAATCATGCTGGGATCAGCAAGGAAATGACATGGAAAAGGAGACAATTCAGGAACAAAATTATGAACACAAAAATTAAGATAAAGAAGAAAACAGCAACAAAATGGACAGAACAAAGGAAACAGGAACACAGTGATTGTATGAAGAGGTTTTGGGAAGAGAAAAGGAAGAAGACAAATACAGAGGAAAAAAAACTCAATAATCATGAATATTTGAGTTTAAACACTGTCCCCAAGAGAAATAATGACTAATAAAACTGGATTGAAGTACTAAACAGTGTCTGGTATGTTGTATTTGTGTGTAATTCCCATCCTCCCCTCAAATGACAAACCAATATGAAATTTAACTTATTGAAAATGATACGCATGATGAATGAATTCAAATGCTATCCTATTCACAAATGCCATTGTAAATGTTTATAAATCACAATTTTAGATTTTAAAACTATGAAAATGTAAGAAAAGCATTAACATCACAAACCATGTTGTAAAAATAATGTTATAAGAAATAAAAACCATCAAAACTACAGAAAACATAAAAAATGACAATTTTTGTGATTTATAAATTTATGAGAAAAGAAGGTGTAGTATCCAAACAGCATGGTATGGAATGATTTATAATAAGTGAAAACAAGGGCTCAAAGTACGGAGATCATAATCTTGATGATGCCAATAAAAGTTGTTATGCTGTAATTTATGCCAACATGTCATTACTTGAATCTACCATATATTTTTGTTGTGTCACTCCATCCACATGGTCCACAAGGTAGCTATTGGCTGGAGCTCTGCTTATTGAGAAAGACATTATCATGGAGGTTTTGCACTTGTCTTTTATCATTTTTGGGGCACTGCTGAAACAAATAAATTACTATTCCAGTGCAGCTTTTGTTGGTTTAAAAAGAAATTGTATCTTTCGAAACAAATGCTGCTCAGTGTCTTTAGGTATTTACGTTGGGCACCTGACCTGAGATTGCATCAGAAGTGAGATTAAGGCTATTAAAAGTAAAAATGTGGGTGATTTTTCAGTTACCAGTATGTTGTGTGTATACACTTCAGCTGAGTCTTGTCATGTATTTATTCATATTTTATGTATTTCTTTAATGTGATTTGCATCTATTTATCAAACTCATAGAATTGTTACAATGGTATATGGAGCACCGAGTAATTAGAATTGTTAGTAATATTAGTTTTAATCCTTTCCCAGACCACATATTTTACAGTAAATGTAGGTCCCAAGACCCATGACCATACCCAAAACACAGTCATTACTATTCAGTTGTAATAAACATTTTTCCAAAATTATTCAGTGTTTTGTTTCATTTGTTGTGCGTTTCATATTAGATCTACCATACCTCACAACGTCTGTGTTATTTTCAGTTTTTCATAGATTATGTGACAGCATTACATTTGATAACAAGTTAAACTGGGCAGTACACATTGGACAGGTATTAGGAAAAGGTTTTAAAATTATGCACTTGGAGAGAGAATGATGAGGGGATGTACGAGAGAAGTAAAGGAATTGGGTTACGATACTTTGGTAAGACCATTGCTTGAATATGATAGTGTAGTATGGGAGCCACATTTTGAGTATCAAATGAATGAGTTGGAGAGGGTGCAAAAAGGGCTGCTAGATTTGTTTCAGAAAATTACCGCAGAATGCAGTCAGTAACAGCTGAGATAAAAGAGCTGGGATAGGATTCAATGCAATACAGGAGGAGAGTGTAGAGGGTCGTGGGAGTGTACAAGGCAAATATTGTGATGAACCATGGAAAGATATTGGTGTAAGAATTAAAAGTAATCCAAGGAAGGGAAAATATGACCATGACCACAAGCTGGCACTCGATTTCAGGCACAAGGGTGTACAGGAAGATTCTTTATTTTAGGTAAGGGTGTCAGGGATTGGAATAAGTTGCCAAAAGTAATGATGAATAATCAAAAATGTTGAAAGTATTTAAAGTTAAAATTTGTAGAGGGTAAATGTAGGTGGGTGCAGGAAAGGGGGAAGATGGGTGTGTAGGGAAATTGTCACTTGAGTGTGCGCTCCATTGGAATTTTAATTAAATATTTAACACTAATGCTGTAATTATCAGACAATATATTAATCACAAACCTTTATTTGCACATGCCATCCAGAGCATCTGTTCAGAATTTGAAGAATCTCTACCGATCAGATATGTAAACACACGGACCGGCATGTGGGGCCAGTTATTATTTTTGAAGATTTCTCGGTACATATCTGGTGGTCCATCTGTGATCAACATTATTGCTTGATTACACTGGCACCCCAAATAGCTGCTGTTATACTGCAAAAGAATAATTAATTAATGCATTCTGCTATTAATGTTACTTTGTACATGAAATTCCAGAGTTTCTCTTCAACCAGTATAACACCCCACACACTGGTTTGTAGTAAGCAGACTGATAGGTCAGGAAAAATAGCAGACTCAGAAACTGTAAACAGTGACCCAACAGTCAAAATATATTCATATAAGAACAGTAACTACTTCTGAATATAATAAACATTTCAAAAGAGGCAGTAAGACTTGAAACCTTGTGGCTGTTAATCATTGGTAATGTCCCACAAAGTCTTACAGAGTGGAACTTCTCTAGTTCGAAATTTTCTTCTGGTTCCTTGAATTCTGTATTAAACTAGTGTCAAAATAACTCCTATAATTCAAATTATTTTTTCGTTAATTCAAAGAAAATTTGTTCCTATTTAGGATAGGACATGTAACTCTCATGTAAATTAATGTCTGTTGAAACATATTTCTTTTACCGCTGTCTTGTAAGAAGATAGTCTTTAACAGTAATAGTTTATGTCACTGTCCAGAGCACATGACCCACCTTTCACCACTGATATTGTTTCCAACAATGCAGTGACTTATCAATCGACCAGACACCTGCATTGCCTTTAGTAACCCAGTTACAGTTCAGACAACTGTGGCAGCTTTGCCCACCGTTTTGTGTGAGATTTTAAGAGTACAGTAGCCATGTACAGTACTTGCTTGTGTTTATGGTTTGTGTGCAATTTGTTTATCGATACCTTGCATTTAACCACATCTACGAACCTCGTTATATCGAGGGTCAAACTAACGTGAGTCATTCTCTCTTCATTGCTGTAATCAGTGGTTCCCAATTAGTTTTTTTCCTACTACCACTTCAAGAAAGTGCTCTGTCTTGTGTACCCCTTATCGCTTAAATGATAATAAATGTATTAATCCTAATTTAACGATTAATGCAACCACAGCAGTGTAGCCCTTGAAGCAATCTCACATACCACTAAGGTACATGTACCACTAATTTGGAACCACTGCTTTTTACAGCATATTTTTAATAAGTTAAAGTGATGTCTAAATAAAGAATTTAAAGCATCTTTTTAAGGCCGTTTTTCTTGCATTTTACCTAGTTTATTAAAAAAAAAAAAAAAAAATCTAATTTGAATTTTTGGTAATTTTATATTTATTTTTTTATCTTTCTAGATTCGAATTAGAGATGTTCCACTGTATAAAGCCCCCTGTTTCCTTCTTGTATGTTTAATATTTCAAATTAAAAATCATATTTCTGGACTCTTTTATGTGTTGTTATAATTCATAGGTTCCATGTCAAATTAATTTTTCTGTTTCACGTAATGGTACAGTTATAAAATCAATAATAAGTGAAAAATGCACAAAATATTCATAAGAGGTTCTTAGCAAAAAAAAAAAAAATCCCAGTAATTAGTGTATATCAGAAACGGACCCTTGCATAGGCAGACAAGATGAGGGGTGCCATCCACTGAGACATACAACTCACTGAAGCAGCAGGGAGAAATGGAATTATCAACAGGAAGTGAGGACCTGTGAAATAACAAATTAAGATCACTTGTAAATCTCCGCGGAAACTTTTCTGTGTCAATGACCAAGATGGATTGCTGGTAGGATTTCTTGGAGGATAAAATTGTAAAATGTAAGACAATTTGGAAACACACACCTTCAACAAATTCACGTTGGCAAATGAGAATTATCCCTTATTGATCAAATTCCTGATTTCTGCATATATTTTTCACTTTTTCCTACGTAGCCATATATATGTAAAGTCTAAGAAAATGTGAAAGTGTTTGTCATTTGTAGCATTCCTGGATTGGATGGCAAGAGATACTAAAGTCAATGGGTGACAAAAGAGAGGGCCTGGTAAGTGTAGAATGAACACTGAGCAGCAGAAAGACCTGAGGTCAAATACTAAATCACCTGAGGTTGAATGGTAAAATTTGAAGTCATAGTTTTCTTGTGAGAGTAGAATCCCAACTGTCAACACATATGTTTGCGGCTTCCAAAGGGCATGACTGCCTGAAGATTTTCCCTTTCAATTTCTTAGCCAGATGAGACGTGCAAAATGGCTATGTGGCCTATAGACTGCATCAGCGACTTGGTTAAATGAATTTCAAGTAGATATGAGGTGTGAAATGTCAACAAAATTAACCTGTAAACTCTGAAAATTTAATTCAGTTTTATGCTCTACTGTAAAGCCAAATCAAATTTGGGAGATGTAAAATTACATCTTTTCATAATCTATGCCTTTTGATACTGCATTTGTCATACTTGTTTCACTAGCCTGGTTACCTCAGTTTACACAGATGGATATCTAGGTGGATAGGTGGACAATTACAACAAACCTACTGGGTCTCTTATAAAATTAGAATATAAATGGACTAATTTTTTTAATGCTTAGGTTCCTTTTCATGTACAAATGTAATGAATGACACACAGTGACATAAAGGATGGACTGATGAATGAGTGCTTGGGTATGAATGAAGGCAGATCAAGTAAAAAATAATTTTTTAAAAAAATCAAAATATTGGTTTTGGAAGAGTAGAGAGTTGTAGACTGAGAATGGACAGTAGTATTATGCTGTTAACTCACATTGTCAATTAGATATACATTGAAAGTAAACCATCTGTCACTACATATGAGAATAGAATGGGAATGAAAAACCCTTAAATTTGAACACAGTTTACAAAATTTTGGTATAAACCATAATCAAGGTTAGAGAAGGGCATATGGCAAGGCAATCGAATGTCTAGACACTGAGATTCACCACATGAGTCATGTGGTGGTCTCAGTGTCTTCACATTCGTTTCTTTTGTTACATGTCCTCTTATGATCATGACTGAGGTTTATACCGAAATATTGTAAAGTGTGTTTATGTATTTGTCATGGCTTTCCTGCCTTAATTTGTGGAAAATTTCTTAATATATTATGGCAAAAAGTGCTTTTAAAATACTGCTTCAACTTAAAAAACAATGTGGAACAGTTCTGCAAGTGGCCTGGCTAAATGAGTTGTTGATGTGAGAGAAGAAACAAGCACTTCCAACGAATTTATGGGAATGACAGAAATCAGGCCATATACATACCTAATGTTTACTGTACACAGTATGTAAATGGCTTTAGTTATGACTCACAAGATATTTTGATGGACTAACAAGCATAGTTTGACATAACTCCTTTCCAGAAGACCTGCTTGACAGAAGAGGAAAAAGTCTGCTGAGAAACCATGTCAGGAGGGATAAAAGAAATATGGGCCAAGTTGCATGCATATTTTGATACGAAGTGAAAACTGCAGAAGGGTGTGGAAGCTATTAAAGAACTTGAGAGACATTTATATGAGCTTATAGTAGAATAACAGCTGATATCTTAATTCAATTTTCTCAAAGTTTTTCTGTAGCCTACATGATAAATATGGAGAAGGAAGATCAAGCTAATACAAGACAGAGAAAATGACAACAATTTCCTGTGCATTTGTGCCTGAAGTACTGAGTTTAGCCATAAGAAAGCTTCTGGACCAGGGGCGTAGTTATCAGAGGGCTAGGCGGTGCAATGTGGGCCCTCGAGCTCAGGGGGGGCCCAAGGGTCCCTTACCAGCAAACCTCACAACACTTGATAGAGCTAAAAAAAAAAAAAAAGGTCATCCATCTGGCCTGAGGGCCCAATGGACAAGAACATATGCAAACTATATGCTACCAGCATTTTTACCAGTCGCTTAAATACTTTCACTGTAATAGGTACTTCAAATCTCATAAATTTACGGACTCGTGAAATAGTAATATACGAAATTTACAAAAACTAGCACAATAAATATACTAAGAAGCTGTTCATAGATAAAAAGATGCTTACATGGGACACAGAACCTGTGAGAAAAATTAGATATTCTTCAAAAAATGTTTAAGAGGGACTCTACAAGTTTCTTTTTATAATTGAGACAGTATTGTGTCACCCGGTAAAACACATTTGAGAACCGCACGTCTTCCCAGCCACTGACTCCGATCCAACATTCCTGAACCAATTACCACTATAAATAAAATGATTTTCAGTGTTAAGTGCTATAAATGGCCTTCATATATTTCACATTTCAGTTTAATATCATCAAAAATAAAACATAGGGCATAGAATTTTCATTTTTAATTATTTCAATCTTTATTTCTACTCATTGTTGGCAGAATTTTAAAGATATAATTGGATACCATTGCAAACCGACGCAATCAATCTTAATTGATCTAATAAGCAACTACAGTATCAGTCAAATAACGCGAGCCTTTTAAAAACTACCAACCTTCTTCGATAGAAGCATGAACCAGTAATGAAGCGAAAATCACCCATCAATTGTTAAACATATTGTCTCTGATTATTAAAGTAATGGGCAGTTCCATCTTCCATACAGAGACAATATGGCATGGAGGAATTCCTTCCTCCATGTATTAATCGATCGAAAGTAAGTATAGTCCAAAGAAAGAAAGTAAGTGAACCACAGTAGTAATAACAGTAAAAGTAGTCAAGAAAAGTCTGTGTGATCCTTTTTATTTTTCTCTGTAACGTTTAGTCAAAATATAAAAATAAATACAATATTTTGTTTAACTGAAGATGCACGGAGAAATTAGGTTTTACAAGAAAAATATCGATAAATTTTTAGCCTTCTGAAGAAAACTGAATAAATACATTCAACAGTATTTTAAGACATTTGCGATGAAAAACTCATCTCGAAATTTATTTATGGCCTCTCCCGATGGCACTCCACAGACTAGATATTAGTTGAAACACAATGTACGTAAGACACAGACCTCGCGCCAACTGCGGAGTCGGGTGGATCGTGTTAGGTAGTCAGACAAAGAGGTGCCCTCTCGAAAATGTTATTTGGCTATCTTACTTTAAAAGAAATATAGTAATAATCATGCAAACAAATTCATAAGAGAAATTAATAGAGGTAAAAGTTACAAAACATATTTAACATGATTTATCATCTGATGTTTAAAACACTTTAATTGTGTACAAAAAATCACTATTATCATTCGAATTTATTATTACTCAGTATAAACTGTGCAATGCAGAAACTATATTGCGCTTTGCATTTTGTAGTCCCGGATTATGAAGCGGTTAGAAGTCTACTATATATAACATGATTTATCATCTGATGTATAAAACACTTTAATTGTGTACAGAAAATCACTATTATCATTCGAATTTATTATTACTCAGTATTAACTGTGCAATGCAGAAACTATATTGCGCTTGGCATTTTGTAGTCCCGGATTATGAAGCGGTTAGAAGTCTACTATATGTAACTCTATGCTTAGCTGGAATTTCCTGGATGGGTACCCACTAAACCATATTATCTGCCAGCTTTGGTGTTAAGTTAAAAATTAATTTTTTGCTACACTAGGCTGACACTAATTTTGTTCAAAATACTATTTGCTGTTCATATTAAATAGAAATAGCCAAAGCATAAAATCAAAACCATACTAATTCTAATATACATACCTTGTGCAAAAGCTTAAAAGCTGTGATGAGAGCTGGGAAAAATTAGCGATGTTCTCCGATTTTCTCGACTCTAATGCATTTTTCAGTTCCCTGATGTTTTCCATGTTTGCCTTAAAAAATATACATATATATATATAAAATATTAATACAGAATTATAAAAAAAATTCCGCATTCATATTTATGAATCTCCAAGCAACTTAAAATAATATAATAAAAATTTTGCAAATACATGTGAACTAAAATTTTTGTGATCTCAATACAATAGGTATTAGGTTGAATATGGTACCAATGTTTAAAACTCTAAATTAATTAAAAACTGCTATGTATTAAGCGTTTGAAAATTAACCTCAGCCAAACAAGAATTAAAAACTGTATGATTTCTTTTTCATTCATAGAGTTATTACTATTTAATCACAAAAAATTATATACAGAGAATCATCACCTGATGACTTAAGAGAGGAGCTTAGAATTATAACGAGAGAAAAACGTGATTCCTGTGGGCCTTTATTTGACTACGAATATTCTCCAACAACCATATTCTTACTTCTTTTAAACTATCTTACTTTTTATATACATACATTATAATATATGTAAATACAGAGCACTCATAAATTTAGGTTTACACCAGATTTACGTATTATGCATACAATTATAAATTGTGCCAGCAAAGAACACTTCACTCGATGATTAAGGTTTTTAGTAAATTACCCAAGAATTTAAAAATTGCTTCAAAAAGAAAAGTATGTGAGAACTTCAGAGCTCTTGCTATTACTCACGATAAATACATTTGAAAGATGTACATAAATTGTAAATATTCTCTGATGTAGTTCTTTAAATAATTCATGTACACAATTTATCTGTATACTTGATGTCCAGTACCATTACGTACAATGTACATATGTATGTGATGGGACCGATAAATAAAATACTGTACTACTAAAATTTACCTTCTATTTAAAATGTTACTGCCAAAAAATACTATATTTTTTACGGAGTTGGGAATATAGTTTAGATATAACTTTTTTATTTTGCGTTTAACCATATGAAACCCGCTAAAACTACTTCATTAATATTCTATATAACTCTGTGAAAGAGTTATATTAAAAAGATAACTCGAGCGCTAAGGGTCTTAATTATCCGAATTTTTGTTGTTGGTTTAGTTACGTCAATAAGTTGACTTTCATGTTTTCTGGAAGCACTGACATTATTAACAACCTAAAATGGAATTTAAAGTTTTTCATTTTATGTCAGATGCGTCTCTTACAATTACTGTACAACTCTGATTTACCTGCGTCCCTGAAACCTTGCGGCAATGTCAGTAACTTTTATAACCTTATATTTTTTTCAATAAATTTGCAAACTTGTTACAGGATTGTCGGATGACACTGCTGAAATAAGACTGACTAACAAAAACGAAGTAATCGTTGCTTTCTTATAATTTAAGTTACAACAGACTTTTTCGCGTTTCATAAAACAGGCGATTATTTGCATTTAAAAATTAAATGTTTTTCATGTGAAAAATATGCATTTTTGAGGCCGACTTCAAAAAGTGTGTACATAATAACAGTAATAATACGAACATAATATAAATACTAATTGCATGGTCTAATTAGTATTTATACAAATTATTTCTTACTCTGTAATTGTTTTCCTAATACATAGTGTTTTTTGTAAGTCCTTTTAGTTAAAAATGGTAATTTTCTGCTTGTTAGTTGTTTTTTAACTTACCTAGTTCAGTGTAATATCGTAGTCTGAAAGTCTCCATTTATTTGAAATTTTTATATTCACTTCTAAGCGGAATTACTTTCTATCGTTTCAGTTATTTAATTGGGACCTATCGAAGAATACCTTCTATCAACAAACAAATTTATTACCATAATTTATACTTTTCACTATGATTATTGCTCATCTTATATAATATATATATGATAATCATTCTACATTCCAAAGGTCCTTCGTCAGCATGGATCTGTAGAACAAAAGTAACAAATAAATAAAAGCTGGGATTTCGGAGCGATGTGTGTATATGTATTTTGTAGCAGTTTTTTATATTTCTTGAATGTATTAAACAAGTTCTTAATAGATTTATGAGTGGAGCCTTTCCCGGTGAAATGTTGTAAGTAATCTTCTAGGGTGTCAATCCGGCTGGACATCGAAGAAAATTACATATGAAGTACTTGAGTAATTTTGATTAATTTTATATGCAATCAGTGGTAGACTACCCTCTTTCAGCATACACACAAATGAATAGCATAGTTTTGGAGTAATAGGCGTAAATATATCAAAATTATTTTTATTTAATTTTTTAAAGTGGTACTGGACCAATAGTGGAGAAATTTATTTTAATTTAATCTCAGTTGCAATGGAGCACATAGGCTCCGGTAACAATGTCCCCACCTTCCCATGAAATTTTTCTTCAACAACAACCCACATTTACCTTTTGCTGATTCCAACTATAAACTGCTTCATTGTTTTAATAAACTATTCAACATTGCCCTTGGTAATCTATTCCAGTTCCTTAGTTTTTCACCTAAAAAAGAAAATTTACCCACTTCCTGTGGCCTGAAATCAAAAGTCAGCTTATGGTAGTAATAATGTTTCCCATTGTAAGAACGTAACACTTCCAATCCTTCTACCAATATCCACCCATTAGTCATCGCGACTATAAGCCTTGTACAATGCAGACACACTCTGCACTCACCTTCTGTCTTCTAATGACTTCCAACCCAACTCTTTTATCATATTAGCTGCTGATTGCGTTCTGCAGTGATTTCCACAAACAAATCTATCTGCTCTCCTTTGTATCGCCTCTAACTCCTGAATTTGATAGGTAAACAAAACGTGGATTCTGTACGACATATTCAAGCAGTGGCCTAACTGAAGCTTTCTAACCTAATTGCCTGACATTCCTAGCACATTCCCCATCACTCTCTCCAGTAAGTAAAGGATTTTGAAACCTCTTCCTGTCACTTACCATGCCAAGATATTTACAGTTCATATCTTGAACACCGAGCATGGTGGTGTAACGGATAGCGTTCTGGCCTCGCATTCGGGAGGACGGCGGTTCGAATCCCCGTCCGGGCATTTTGGGTTTTCCATGGTTTCCCAAATCACTCCAGGCAAATGCCGGGATGCTTCCTTAAAAAGGCCATGGCTGAATTCCTTCCCGTTCCTTGCCCCCCATCCTTTCCCGTCTCTAAAGATCTCGCTGTTGAGAGACATAAAGCAGTTTAAAAAAAAAAAAAAAAACATATCTTGAACAAGCAATTCCTTTCTTACTTTATACTTATAGAATATCTTTACTTTTTATCTGTGTATCTACTAAGCTGACTCTTCTCGGCATTTATTTTCCTTGCATGTTTGACTACCTATTTAGTTACCCTGTTAAGATCCTACTGTAGCAGTTCACATTCCTATCTCATTTAATCATATTATTCATATAATATTATGTAATCTGCAAACAATCTAACCTCCAACTTCACCTATCAACACAATAATTCATTAGAAAAATGAGCAGTAATTGTCCCAATACTCTACCCTGTGCAATTCCAATTTTCACTTCCACCTCTGTTGATAATGCATTTCCCAATCTAACTCTTCGCCTTCTACCTTTTAAGATTTCTACCACCCACTTCAAAAAATTTTACCTTGTATACCACTATTTTATAGCTCATCCTGATAATTGCTTTGGATACTATCCATTTTATATATAATATTTTTCATATGGCCCACTAACTGAGAATCATGAGAGTGCCCTGTTGCTGTTTTCCAAACAACAAAGACATTCAGGATGTAGCTGCATACCAAACTTTCTATCAATTTTCCCATCAGTGATGTCATACTAATTGATCTGGAATTTTTATCTATATGTGTCTCACCTCTTTTACGGACTGCTACTAGACTGGCACTTTTTCAGACTTCTGGTACGCGGCAAGTCTCCAAACTCAGTCTAAATAATACAACAAAATAATGTACTATATCATATCCCGCTATATTTAATACATCTATAGTAATGTCCCATTCCGTTTATATTTTCTTAGCTTCCTTGGTTCCCTCGTTTTATCCTCAGGATTTATTTCCTGTTTAATACTCTGCTCACTATCATTTATTTGGAGAAGCTCCTCCTCTGATTTTTTCCCTCCTGTTTCGGAATGATTTTTCCTGATTGTCTCATAAAATATAAAAAAATATTTATTGAATGCCAGGTCAGATTTGCAGAGACTATGTTTTTTTTTCAGTTTAAATGGGACAAAATGTTTGAAATCAGTAATAAAACATATAAAAACAACATTTGTTCTTAACATATAAAACAACCACGTGACCATAATAAGAGTATATTAATTCACTTAGCAAAATGGTAGCCTATCGCTACTGATAAATTAGGGGAGTGAAAGAAAATTTTCAACAAGAAAAAATGGATTGAAGGATAATATTACACTCAGTTCAATAGAATGAAGAGGCCAGAAACTTGTTGAATAGCACAATCAAAAATATATCAAATAATTCTGAAATGCAAATGAGAGGACATTGAACATGATATAAACAAAAAATCATAAATCGAGCAGAAATAGCAACAGTAACTATGGTCTTAATGGTCGAAATTGAAATACGAGTTATGTTTTTTTTTTAATATAAAAATAAATAAACTAATATTCTTACAACAGATAATAATAAAAATAATATATTAATGTTCAATGTTTTATTAGCATTTACAAACAGCTTAGTCTTAAAAATAAACCCTCAACACTAAAAGAAATCGGGGTTTCTTTGTACAGTTGTAAGTATCGATCGCAACATTTTATGAAAGTGAAATTCCGATATTAGGTAAGTCAGAAAAACGGTTAATATACAATAAATTAAAAGCATCTGAAATGATGTGAAAAGGTAGGTAGATCTTGGAACAAAATGTATATATTCTGTTGGAAGAATAAACTTACAGAATATGAAGAGTGTGGTAGATCACGTTTTGAAATATATGGGCTTGATTAATGCGCTATTACAGTGTATTTTCTAACAGTATAACTGTGAAGATTGGCAAATGCAAGAGTATTTGGAGCAGAAACTGAAAATTTATTGTAATATTACAATGTGGATGCTTGGAAATTCATTGGCAAACTAATTACTTGCCAAAGTTATCTTACAGTAACTTAGAATCTTTAACTTTCATATTAAAATCTTAATGAACGATCAACATTTTCATTTGTACACAACGTTACAGTTAAAGTTGTACTTCTATAATGATACTGACATTCCTAAGCCACGGTTACTAAAACAGTTGTTTTCTGAAGATAACTAAAATCGGAGAGATATGAAATTAAGCAAACTAGAGCTGATTATGTGCGTAGTAACATCAATTAATTCAAAATGGACACGAAGTACATCTCGCCTGTTAGCTAGCAAAAAGAAATTGTTTACTGTATTGTGAAATACCAAAAACAAATTACAGATCTGCGGAACATTTTGCCAACCAGCACAGACATTATTGGCGACTACGTAAGATTCTCAGCCAAATATTCAACAAGCTCATCGATTTCCTTCAATACTTTGGTTACGAGCTAATTGTGCGATACTGGCCATCGCGTCACTAAGCCACAAAAAATTATACTTAAAATTAAACAGAAAGTCTTATAATGAAAAACTGAATTATAAACAATATTTAGGCACAATTTAGTGACAAGATATTTAACTTTAAAGTCAATAAATTAATAAGATCCTACTACAAATAGTGTTGATGAATCTAATATGAAAATAATTATGACAATTTTAATAAGGGAAATTAGACTTTAATGTTATATTTGGTTCAAATGACAAAGCTTGATGTTGAGATCGTTAAAGCGCTCTACACTGCTTGGCAATTGACTAGGCTTTAATTGGTTTGAGTTCCGGTGGAGAAGGAATTTTCATCAACCGATATTTGGCAAGGAGGGAAAGAGATTGGCCTATATGCACCACCAAATTGTTTATCAAAGGTCCACATGAATCTCTAAACAATTAACGCTGGGTAGAGAGAGTAAATGACACTGTTGCCTGTCAGATATGGCCATTAAATTTGACATTTCATTTGTTTCTATTGATACGAGGAGTATATTGTTCTTCTTCACTCTTTACAACACTTAACGTTCATACTTCACATTCGTATAAACAACAAGGCATGGGAACAAATTATGATTGCCACTCTAATGTTTAATTTAATTTAATTGCAACGTTGATAATACGGATGATTATTCCTACAGACTACAGTTTACCGTTGCAATAGTTATGAAGAGGCGAAGGAAACAGCACAGAAAAGCGAGAGATGGCGGGGTGCTTCAAACCAGTCAAGAGATTGAACGTAAAAGACGCTAATGTTGTAATTCTGACTATAGAAATAATGCTTAAAGTTTGTTAGGTGAACAATAGAGCGTAATTTATTTGATACATTGAACGCTTACGTGGTCCGAAGGTTGGTTGTACCCCACTGTAGAAGGTGTTCTAGGTTTGGTTGCAGAGGTAGAATGGCCCGCGAACCAGTTATCATCAAGGCTTCTCAGCGACCATGGTCACATGATACTCATTTAAGTAGCGACGGATTCTGTCAAATTGGAAAACAGCCCGTTGCTAAACCACAAAAAAAAAAAAGAAATCCTGTAGTTAGGTTGAACGTGTTTAGATGACTTCTTTATCTTTTGTAGGGCTTCATTCTTTGTCAACATTGAGGTTATTAGAGCTGGGTGGGGGCAGGAGGCAATGATTTTGAATGGTTTTAGCAATTACTATTTGCAGGAACAATTTCGGCACTCGCGTAGAGATATTGGGAAACGGTTTAAACCGAAAACTGGACGTCTGGACCAAGAATCAGACCCGAAAGTCAACCGGTCACTCGCCAAGTTTGATGTCACTCCTTAATACTGGACTTAAATAAGATTGGCAAACAAAAAATAAAATGTTGCCGCCTATGAACCATCTTCGCTCAGGATGCTCTCAAATACAAATTCATGCGAGTTCTGTTCCTCGCAGAAATATTCATCTCTCGAAACAAATCGCACAACAACCAACTGTATACAAAAATTTCCAACTTCATTAATGCTTTTTCTATGTCAATAAGACGTTGTACCTGACTGAGCGAGTACTTAAAAGGCTAATACATTCCGTTCCTATTGAAGGAATAAAAAACTAAATCAGTTGATATGTGTTGGATAGCGAATATAATAATCGTTAGAGTGTACGAAAGTGATGAATATCTATAACGATTTAAAAGTGTTAGGTGAAAAAAAACAAACATAAATTAAAACGAAATTGCATAAGTCACCTTAAGGCTTCCAGATAATAATATTAACGAAATGTGACAAACAATACTGAAAATCTTAGACAACGTGTGTATCAAATTTAAGCATTGTCTAAAAAAAAACCACACAGATATGGACAAGTATTTGTAACAATTCAAGTAACACCAAAAATAACAAAGAAACGAAGTTTATACATGACAGTAGATTAATGATTAAATTTTCATAAAAATGCAATCACCTTAACGTCGCAAAGGATCGCGAAGAATAATTCATTTTCCATCTCACCATTCTCTTAGCGAGGAACAGGATTTGACTAAAGTCTTGTAGAACTGCTTCCCACCCTGCCCACATTTTACTGGTGCGAATTGTTTAGCGGTACAATTGAAATGTCTCAAATGCAATAAGTAGGCAACATTTAATAGCATTCGGCTACTTGGGCCATACAGTGTATCAGTTTCTCCAGTACATTGTTGCTGCTAAATATGGACACATATACACTACAGGACAGACACAACATTCACACACAACACATAGACAACTATGCCCTTAGGCTGAATCGAACCGGCGACCTACGGCACGCGGAACCGGTACTCTAGCCCCTACGTTACCGAGGCTGGAAAGTAGGCGACATGTTGACTACGAAGAAGAATAGGGAAGAAGCGCTGTTTAAAATTCTTCGAAGAAGCCTCAAACATTCCTGGAAATATCAAGAATTGTCCTGCTTCAATATGCATCAGGAATGACAGCGCAACAAAGCAAATCCAATCGAAAATTTGTTCCCAAAAAATTAGTTACGTGTCTCAAAGACAGATCCCGATTTACGTCCCGAATGTGAAACTTGAAATGGGGAAAATGGACTCAGACATTAATTCTAATGATTTGCAGTTTGAATTCTCTGTAACTCTTCAACGGTTTCGATCACTGATTCAAGTGGCTGCAGCTAACACAGTCCGCGTTTAAAGCAGGTGATAAGGAATGAGATGACAATGGGTACTGAGGGTATTAACTTGTATTTTACTAACTTGGAAGAATTAAACTTTAATTTTGACGTATTTAATAGAATTGGGACGATAGACGAGATTGTGTATTGCGTTTGTGAAGAGACTACCTCCATCCTATTCACTGGTAACAGAAAGGTGACATAATTCTATATACCGTATCTTCTAACACGCACGGGATAGATCAACTGCATTCAAGTGTACTCAGTTAATAAGAGCTTCAATCAAAAATTTTAACAAATTAAAAAATATTTTTAACGAAAGCTATATAAAAAAAAATATCGATTTGTCTACATAGCTTTCCAACAATTTTTTACACTTTCAGTCCTTTGTAAAAGTAAAGAAATGTCTCGTTAGAAAAAATTGCCTCCAGATTGGGAGCGCCGGGTAAGACTGTCCAATTTCTCTTTAGCAGTAACTCTATTTTAGCTCTTTTTTTATGGACCCATCAAATCACATGGAGATAGATCTGGATTTTAGTGGAAATATTGCAACAATTCCAACTTGAATTTCTGAGGATATCCTTAGGGACATTTTCAGGCAGTCATCTGTGATTTCGTTGTTGCTGTCCTTAAACATATAGCTCAACTTGCCGGTGTCTTGACTCGAAACCAACTTTTCATTATAAATTTCACATACCTGTTTGCGAATTTCCGAGGCTGAAAACTTTTTCAACCATAAAAATACGATTACAGCACGGATTTCTAGTTTGGATGACTCAGCTGAAGTAGTTACCATGATTAATAACTGATAACAGCTGATTGCTGATTACTTAAATCGATTTTGGTATCGATATAATCAGACCAAACTTCAAACAGTGTTGCCATCAAAATACACCAAGCAATTTTTTCGTTGCAAAACGTTATGACTATGTGGAACTTACTTTTTGATTTATACTTGAACCGGAATTTTAAATGCATTACAGAACATTACAAAAGAGACACGTTCAGATAATACAAACCTGGACGAGCATATCCTTGAAACAGGGGACGAGCTCCTCCGTTGTGTCGGCAAACTTGAAGACGTTGACGAAGTCGTTGTTACCCAGCGTGTCTAATATGGCGGAGACAACAGCAGTGGCGAGCTCCCTTCGAGGCCCAGTCATGGAACCCGAGCTGTCGAGCAGGATGACCACGTCTTTTGGACTGGTGGCCGCGTCGATATACCAAGAGCTGGTACGGAAATCATGCAGTTCCTGCCGACTGCGAGCGGACGCCTCGTCTGGTGGCCATTTTATCGCTGTAGATATAAAGAATCAATTCAGTTATATCAGAGGTGTCTGCTGATGTGAATTCAGCTGTAAGCTAACTTCTTGAGTTATACGATTATGAGATGAATAATAAACTCAACATTTGTTCCCCCTGTATCAACTCACTACATTTTTTTTATATGATTTCGTTCAAATGTTTGAGCTGTATGCTCTTAAGGAAGCGAATGCACAACTCCTCAGAATTCTGTCTCACTGATGTATGGCAGCTCTAGCACTATTTGCATGATATCGTAGTTAGCTGCTATTCTCCAAAATCCTGATATTTCACCTACAAGAAACCAGAGGGACATCAAGACTTCATCATATAACAATATTCTTCTGTTGGAATTAAGCAGATTAGTTTATACGTCTAGGTTACAGTATTTCTCTCATATTATTTATCATTGGCTGTCTTTTGTTTTGTATTCTTTCTGATTACATACGATGTTTCTTATTGGGGCTGTTAGTCAGCAACGAAATTATTAGCATTAAAACTTTTTCCAACAAACTTCACCATCGAAAGCAAAAAAGAAGCCTTTTTTTTACTGTTGTATCTAAAACGTAAGAGACAAATATAGAAATAAATGATTAAAATAGATAAACGCCTAATTAACTACATAAAAACAAACTCTTGGAGAGGCTGGCCAACTGTAAATGGCTCTACTAGTCGAAAAATTAAGGTTTTCTCACTGAGTCCCAAAAGCTGACGATAATGAAAATGTTTTGATTTATTTTAAAACAAAGGACGGATAAGATTGGGGTTTATGACCGCCGAAACGTTGTGCTTTATCATTGGGCTAACTCTGCTAGTTACCCAAGAAGGTTTTATTCAAAGGACGGATAGTTTGATAAATCAATACCTGTCCCTTGCTCTATTTCTGACAAATGACGTTCAACAGTTTGTAACAGCCCTCAGAACTAGGCTTTAAATGTAATTGTATTTTATGAATTATTTGTAGCAAGCTAGGGGTTGAGTGAATATTATTTTGTATGTTTGTCTTGTAATTTACTGTAAATCGGCGCAAATGGACTTTGTTTTATGAAAAGAAATTACGTAAATATTATTTAACAATTTAACGACAGAACTCTGCAAGAGAAATTGATTAAATATTTGTATTCAAGGTATTAAAGTGAGCTACGATGTTTAGAGGACGATTTACTACAGTTTAAAATGATTTATGTTGATAATTTTGTATTTAAATGTCTTTAATTTTCATTTCTAAACATTTCGTAATGATTGTAAATGATTATTTATTGATTTTGATTGTTTTTAATATGTTCTTAATTGTTTAAGTATTGTTAAAGTTCGAGAAATATCTGTCTGAAGCCTTTTGTAATATTCTGGAACCTTCTATGAAACTTATATAAGCGAGTGGCAGAGACGAGAGTTGAAACAGTTTTGCGTGAACAGTTTTATGTGTATGGCAGTATTGTCTTTGAAAGAAGTATTGAATGTAATCGCTGGCGCTTGCGTCTACATTTGACTAGTATCTTTGAAGTCTGATTTTTACGAGAAATAAAAACAAGTTAAATTTGAAAGTGTGTCAGGTACTAATTATTTCATATATAATAAACCACCAGACACCCAATAAGTCCCTTCAGCTATAGAAAAAATAACACGCAGAATAGTAGTTAAACATTATACGAATGAAGGTCTTTTATGGGTTATGACGCAGCTATCATCACCGTCAAAGTTTAGATGAACGTTGCATAATACGGGAAGGTAGGGCGGGAGTACTAGTTGGGAACTGAGCAAGAGTTTTTAAGAAACATGCTACATTATAAATTGGAGTTTATCAATCTGCATGGCCACATGGTCATATGCGAATAAGCAACGTGTGTAACTACCTTGTCAGATTTCAGTTTTCTTTAAAAATGGAACCGGAATACTGCATACAAACATTATATTTTCTAACGGTTACTGAGAGAAAATATAATGGTTACTATCAGTCGTATTTACTGGTTGAAGTTATTTTTGTGCACTTAAAATGTGAATTTATGAACTACAAACTTCTAACTTCAATACGTAAATTACTGAAGATCTTTTATATTAGTGCGTTAATAATCGACAATGTCATTCTCCGTAGCAACGAGTACGTAAATGTAACTAACACACAACGACGTCAAACGCTTTGAAGAAGTGAATTTAGTGCCAAATACAGAAAACGCGTCTTCCATGCAATAACTACCGTTAGCTGGATCTGTGTTTCGTACTAAATAATTTTACTAGATCATTATACTACTAGTTACCGTATTGACACCAAAGTAACATAAAATAATTAATTAACATAAAAGTGAGATTTAAATACTAACTTCCTGTAGTGCAAGATCGACTAGCAGCACAGATTGTGGACACATATTTAAAGTTAACTGAAGAACAATATGTCTTTAACACCAAATGTCGTACGGAAAGTTTTCAATCAAAAAACTGTCTCGTGAAATGATATAGGTAACTGGATTGTTCTGAAATTAGTTTCTAGAATCTCATATTACATATATTGTTACGTAGGTATCCGAAGTTTTTACTTCGCGATTTTTTTATTCAGTGATTGGACCAGTTTATCCACACCCATCTGTATAATATCGAAACAGTTTCTGAGGTTAACGGAAAATGCATCACTAAGTATCTGCGACTACGGAAACTAAGACTGCACCCCAAAGAACGTTAGTAGGATTAGATGATATATGTATTTTAATGCAAACTATTTATTACGCAATTTCATTCACATGTCTGATATTGTGTACTTTAACTATCAGGATGGGAATACTTTTTTTGGGATATGGTTCACAGGATCTCTATCCCTTCCAAAGCAATGGCATTAATTTCATTGAATTTCTTCTGTAAGGCGTGATTACAGTACCAACATGACCTGCGCACCACTAATCCACAACGCATAAGATTCAAGTTAATTAATTACAGCAGTTAAAAAGTTTGTTATGTTTCTGTAGTGTGCGCCTTAAGAAGAATCTTCACATCTTCAGTTTTTATCAGATTTATAAAAACCAACTTAATTGGTGAAACAACTGTCATTTTCTCAGTTATGTTAACCGATCAGAAAAGTAAGGGCATATTACAAGAATTTAATTACAATTGTTTACTGGTAGCCTACTAATTCTGCAAATATTAAGTCAAAAATAATTAAAATTCCTTGGAATAATTAAAAATCAAAATGGTTCATTGAGCTTTTGAGAGGTTGAAGTGTTTTTCTATCGTATATGATCACACCTGGATACCGCCGAAGAAAACCCGTCGCGCTGCCAAAGTACTGCCACGACAAGGAGGGGTCCATCTCGTAGTTGTTGATAAATATGGGGTCCAGGTTCTCCGACCACTTGATGGCGTTCATTACATCCGATGCTGAAACAGAATATAAATCAATTAATACTACAAGATAAGATCTGAAATAACGATGAAAACCTAACTTCACATTTTCTATTTACTGAACGGTTTTTAAATAAGACGTAAGAACTGAAAATAAAGCAACACTATTAGCAGTGCTTAGGAAGGGGGCGGAGGAGGTTAAGATGGGTCCTGTCCCGTTACTAATTTTGGGCTGCGTATGTGTTTTGTGTGTGGATGTGTATTGTGCCTGTGTTTTGCGTGTGTGCGTTGTAACGATAGCTTTGCACACCCAAATAGATGAGGAGTGCATCATCTAAAAGAAAGTGGAATATCGCTGAAAGGCGAGGTTGAGAGAAAGACACTGGTTGGCCAGGACAGTCACGTGAGTAAAAGGAGTGTCGTGATTGGCAGGGAGAGACGAGAAGTGGCGGACATACTAGTGAAGGAGGGAGTAGAACATGTGCTCGGGAGTTAGCCAGTTGTGCGAAAACTGTTCGCCGAATACGAATTGTTAGTTATGTGCCGTCCGTATTCTAGACTACACTGAATAGTAATGTTAAGCATGTGTGCTGAAGAAACTGTAGTTCTATGTGCTAACCTGCAATCTTGAATATTATGGACAGTCCGATACGACAATGATCATGTCTGGTGCCGACATAATAAGTATTGTGATTGAATAAACTGTCCAATAAATGCAGTTATTGAGTTCGGCACTCGAGTGATTAATAACTAATAACCATATATAAATCCTCATTTTAAATCATTATAGCGTTTTGTGTGTGTGTTTTTTTGTGTGTTTCGTGCAGCTGTGTATGTGAGAGAGTTTTCTTTTTAGTGGTTTAAGAACCACAATATCCAACATATGCACATAGAATGGCCCTTGATGTTCACCCGGTAATACACATTCTGTGGCTATGTTGTTCTTTCCTCCCCTCCACCATTTTTTTATTAGTATTAACACAGGTAAGAACCTCACTGTCCACGCTCAATTTCCGGTTACAGTATCAATTCAACGCGCATGCGCCTCTTGTCATTGTTAATCTTACCTGTAAGTTTTGGCAACTTATAGTTTTACGCGGAGTACGAACCACCACGGAGTGTTCTGGTGTATTTCACATGAGACCTTCCGATCCCAAGTCGGGCGCCTTCACCAATTAAGGAGTCAACGTAAAATGCAAACTGCAGAAAACATAGATTCTCAAAATGGCATGTATTTGGCCAAAGTAGAGCTTGTCCCCATTCTATAACTTAATGTTGATCTCGTTTGTGATTCTTCACCACTAATGCCTACCAAAGAAAAGACGTTTCCAGCCTTAAACAGGCTAATTTTACATTCTGGAAAATTTTACACAGTAAAAGACTACATATACTAAAGAAACGTAAAAAACTGTTATACACTGGAATTTAGTGTCTACAAACATGTTGTTACCAGAATTGTAGCTTTGCCCTAAATGCCGAGAATCGCAAAGAAACGCTTAAAAAAAGTACACAAACGCTATTGGCTGACATTGAAGAAGTGAGCAAAAGGCAGCAGTTTGTGGGAGGAACTTGGCGGGTGAATAGGAAGGGCAGACAATAGCAAGAGTGCCCCGAGCAAGACACTGGCCTTGCTTCTGAATGAGAATTCCAGAGCCATCTACCCCGTCATAAAACGTACAGCAGAGAGTTTTGAGCACAATACATCGGTGAACCCCTATGCCTTTCCACCACACAGAAATGTAAAGGGTAAAAAAATTGCTCCATTACCCTTTGAGTTCGTAAGTCAAACAGTTTCCCTCTTCTTATTGAAAGAGAAAACTAGTAGGAATATCAAAATTGTTTGTTTAACGTAGTTTATTTATCAGAAGTTCCTTATGCCTTGCTACGTCATAAAGCTCTTTTTGCACTGCAGGAGGGCAATTAGTTACTCCTACTGTGAATCGTTTAGCAGTGAACATGTAAAGTATTCATTCGGAATGCGAATAGAAGATATCAGCTTAGATTACTCCTTAATTGCTGAGGATATATCCTAAATATTATGCTTAGTGTTGTAAAAAAACAGTTTTTTTTCTGATGTGAAAAAAACATGAAAAAAACTGTGAAAAAAAAACATGTTTTTTTTTCATAACTACTCATTTTCAACTTTTTAAGGCATTTATCGTTTAATATGATTGTTTTAGAGTTTATACTAAGTACTTATCTTACTTTTAAATCTACTATATTTTTCTGGTTCAGTAGGAAAAAAAATTAGAAAAATATTTGTAACATTGACTGAAGTTTTCTTTTACGAACGGGGACTTCCCGAAGAGGCTAGGTTGCATGAGAAAGAATGCCCGTTTCCCATTGTTTGGATTGATACTCGCTATTTGAACTAGTGCTGCCAGGCCCTATAAATTTATCTTTAAACCTACGAATCTTTTCAAAAAATTAGGAATTTTAAATTTATCTACGGTTTTTTGCCTCTTTTTATTACTTATATTCGTATACTTGTTAGACTCTCAGCGTATAGTGATACTGAGTCAATGTCAGTAATTATGAATCATTTCCTTGCAACCGTTGGCGTAAACCAACGATTGAAAACAAATAAAGCTCCTATTTTGTATGATAATAGATTTAAATTCAAACTTAAAAGACCGTAATACAGAACTATGGGAGCAGTCTTCATTCACAGTGTGTACTTTGCTCACAATTTAAAATTGCAATCTGAAAAGCTTTTGCATGCAATACACCCAGTAAAAGAAAATGTAACTATTTCTGAAGTTATGGATCTAGAGGGGACAGAAGAAGAAACAAAATTCCAACTCCGACCTAACTAGTGTTGGTAGTCAGGGGCGTAGCTACTATGGGGCTAGGCGGTGCAGTGCACCGGGCCCCTCACGCTCAGGGGGCCCCCAAGCATACCTCAAGGGGCCCCTAAGCGCACCTCTAGGGGCCCTCAAGTGCAGTTTAGAGGGCCCAGTATAAGGGGCCCTGCTGAGAACACAGGAGCCCATTCACTAAGGGCCCTCACTGCTCAGGGGGGGGCCCCAACCACTGCTCAGGGGCCCCTAAACAACAATTCAAGGGCCCCCATCCTCAGTTCAGGGGGCCCTACCAGCACACAAAGCAAAAAAAAGGTCGCCCGTCTGGCCTGAGGGCCCAAAATAAATTTTTTGCACCGGGGCCCTTATTGACCTAGTTACGCCACTGTTGGTAGTACTGATACTAGTGAATGTGGTACCGACATAGAAGATGAATAAAAAATTATGTTACCTATATAGATACATTTATGAATCATTATGTAACATATTATATGATTTAGTAAGGTTTAAAACACACATGCAAAATGTAAGTTCCATAAATAAAACTATAATTTATCAAATATATTGTTTCTGAAAAGAAAAAAAACAAATTTAGAAAAAAAAACGAGGGTACTAGGTTTTTTTCGTTTTTTTTCACAAATCTGAAAAAAAAATTGGTTTTTTTTCAGTTTGCAACACTAATTATGCTACAATTTCACTTTTTTGTGGCTTTTCGCCTCGTCGATGTTTAGGTTACTATAGCTCTGGACAGAAGAATTGGCGGGTCAGTGTTAACGCGCTGTTGCCGTACTTGGGGACAAACTCGCGATGCGCTCTCTTTCTATCACCTGAAAATTGCAACACTGTGCGGCCTGTGTTGCCTAGTCCAAGCGGCAGCCCACCCCCAAATCTTCCACCTCCCTTTCAACACACAAAAAATGTGTGAACCTGTGAATCGGAGTTAGAAAGTGTGTCAGTGTGAGGGTGAGCTTGCTCGAGAGAGAATATTTTGATTTTAGCGTTTTGCGATTTTTGCTTGCGATTTAAATAATTCGTTTTAGTTATTTATTAATTACAGTAATTTAGTGTCCTAATTTTACCGAACAAAAAGTGCAGTAACTTATAATTACGGTAATTTAGCAAGAGAATCGTGCTACTAAAAATGGATACTCAGGAAGAGACTTATTCTCCTACTCCAGGTGTTTCCGGACTAACGACTCCAACAAGACGCACGTCATCGACAGCAGGACCATCGCGGCAGAGTAAATCTATCACAATGTATATAAATATTTCAAACTTCTTGTGGACAATGATGGTGAAATTTTGTCTTCTTCATGTACGCTGGTAAGAAAAGACTTGAAAAATATGGACGTACTTGATATTGATGAAATAAAAAACTGTAGTGATTTGTTACCGCAAAAAACAACCATATTGCGAAGAAATTTAGGGAATGTGCAGGCTATTTGCGCTGAAGCTTGTGGTGTCAGTTTGAGAACTGTCCAGCGAGTGTGTCGTGAGGGAAAATCACCTACGTTTGTTTCTCCAAAGAAAAATGTGAAACAATACAGCACTATAACAAAGCTTAACGACTTTGACAGGGACATTGTCAGGAGAACAGTACACGAATTTTACGACCGTGGTGAGTACCCTATCTCAGAAAAATTAAGAAAAATATTAAAAGAGAAGATAAATTTTACAGGATCTGCACGATCTGTAAGACGCATATTGAACAATATAGGGTTTAAATACAGGCGTCAGAATGATGGTAGGCGATTTTTGCTTGAGCGAAACGACTTAGTGTCCTCAAGAGTCAAATTTTTGAGGAAAATGAGCTCCCTTCGTATCTCAGGTGACACGCGACCCATTTTTTACTTAGATGAAACTTGGGTAACTCAGAACCATTCTTTAAAAAATATCTGGCAGAATTCAAATCAAAGTGGGGGCTTAAAGGTACCTGTCGGAAAAGGGGCAAGGCTAATTGTTTTGCATGCGGGGTCAGCAAAGACAGGCTTTCTCCAGGAAAGTAAGTTGGTCTACAGATGCAGCAAAACCAACAAATCTGAAGATTATCACTCAGAAATGAATACAACGACGTTTAAAGATTGGTTTCTCAACAGATTTTTGAATATTTTGGAGGAAGGTTCTATCATCGTCATGGACAACGCCAAATATCATTCGGCAGTGATAAACCGAGCTCCGACAACCAAATCGCCGAAAGCTGATATAGCTGCTTGGATAACAGAAAAGAAAATTTCGTATTTGCCTACGGAGACTAGAGCTGAGATGCTGGAGAAGGTTCGCATGAATAAAGAAGAACCTGTGTATGAGTTGGATGTACTTGCAAACGAAAGAGGACATGAAGTAGTCCGATTACCCCCTTATCATTGCCAGTACAATCCGATAGAGCTCATTTGGGCCCAAGTCAAAAGAGAAGTGGCGGAGAAAAACAACACTTTCAAAATCGCCGATGTCGAACGTTTGTTGCATAGAGCCTTGGAAAACGTCACCGTCGAACAGTGGCAGAAATGTGTTTACCATACCGAAAAACTGCAAACAGAAGATTTCGAAAAGGAAGTGGTCCGAGATAATGTAATCGAGCCTCTTATAATCAACCTCAACGAAGATTCAACGACAGAGAACGAGAGCAGCGAAGAAGTGGAAGATGATGATGATGAAGAAGAAGGCGTTGATGGAGATGAATAATGACAAGTAAGGTATTAAAGAACATTTAACATATTACGCAATAAACTTATCAATTACTGTGCAACTTTAATAGCTTGTACTTAACAGTTTAAGATACTATAAACATTTGCTGTGTTAATGTTATTTAAAACCCCAAACTCATCTTTAACTTGTTTTATTGTTGGTAGTAAGTTACGATATTACTGTTGGATATTATTAATTTTGCTTAAAAACACTTGGTTTTCTAATAATATTCATGATGACAATATAACATTTTTGCTTACTTTTATTATGGTTGATTTTTATAAAAAGAACTGCAGTGGCCATACTTCTTTTCTACATATAAATTTTTGGTATACAGCAATTTTAATATATATATATATATAATATAATTTTGTCGTCAATTTTGCAAGTTTTTCAGTGCAGAGGATAACAAAGTATAATTTTGATTTTAGTTGTAAATAAAATTTAATACGTGCTTAGCCACAAATAAAATAAGAAGAGTAATTCAATACGTTTTCTTAGTTTCTCGAGAAAGTATTCTTCAGTTATATTAAATGCATTTACACGAACATAACTTTCTTAACGAAATGACATAAATCAATATTTTATCACAAAATTGTGATTATAAATTATTTAAAAAACAGTATAAACTATTACTTCAAGTAAAAAGGTGAATACAACTGTTAAGTGCGTGGTTTGGCAACGGCGCATTCTAGGAGACCCGCCAATTGATCTGGCCAGCACTATAGAGGCGGGAAAAGACTAGGGACCAAGGAACGGAATGTCATTCAGCCTTGACCTTTTGAGGGAACCATCCTGGCATTCGCCAAAAGTGATTTTGGAAAACCATGTAAAACCGAAATCTGGATGGCCAGGTGAGGATTCGAATCTGCGTATTCCCGAATGCGACGCCCAACGCTCACCAATTACGCTCGGTTTCACTTTCTTCCAAATGCAGGGGCACTGCTTTTTCTTTTTCGAAGAAAGTAAGTGTCTCTATTTGTCTTTGAATTGCGTAAGCTTTTGTAAAATTTGTTGTGGTACTCTGTGAACAGCAAGGTGAAAGTAGAGCACCATAGTTGTAAATGTTTAAACGAAAACTATCTGATACACATGTTTAGTTTGGTTACTACACTGGTAGCTAAGAAATTTCAATAAACGCTTGTCGTACCTTCCCAAGTCCAGGGCAGGTGGACACCTTATGGCTTTCTCAACCAATATTCTGGTGGATATCAACTTTATGTCAGTAAGCCTAATTATGTTCGGCACACGACCAGTGTGTACAACTCACGAAAGCAGCAGCTTGAGAAGAAATGACCTGTCTTAATCTCACCGGCGATACTAGAGACTTCAGAAAAAGTTACCTTTAAGCATAGTTTTTTCATCAACTATTAAATATCAGCAGACGGATGATTGAAGGAAATGCTTTCATGAGTTGGTTCATTATCTTCTACATCTATATACCTCTATTATGATAAATTCATAGAAACGAAGATTCGATTTTATTGGCCATCAAATAACTTCGTTCTTCCATTACATAAGCAAGAAAAATCTCGAAAGGGCACCGTTTGCTCATCTACAATTTGCTACAAGCGTTGTTGTAAATCCAATCTTTTCCAAATCTAGTAGACTAATACACCTAGTTAACTACTGCTATGCTGAAGGCAGTAATTAGTGTGGTCATGTTCCATCAAACATGAAGTACACTTATATCAATATCTAATATATCCAAAAATTGTGATTAAGACTGAAGATATTCTCAATGCTTTGGAAGATGTGTGTTATTAGTATCATTTTCATGGTTTGAACAGTTAATCTTGCGTTTAGACTTTCCTTACAATACACCTTTAAATATTGATGATTAGATACAAGGTAACCACAATCTTCTGTGACAGGATTCGTTAAATTACTCTTTATAACTAATGAATTCAATACTCCCGGCAGCGCTGAAGAAACTCCAGCTTGGAAAGAAGCTTAGCCTTTTTCCGAAGCTTTTCCAACAGCCGGACGTCGCGGATGATGCCCTCCCTGAAGAGGTTGGCGACAGAGATTGTGACCTCCGAAACGTCGTGTTTTATCGATGGGCTCACTCGGCTAATTACTAGAGAGGATTTTATTCATATTCAACGCCAAGAAAACCTCCAGTATTACATGAAGGTATTCGATACCAAGGAAATTCGAATATTAGTAGTGTGATAAGGGGCGAGTGAGCTCATACCCCGGACCAAAACACCCCATGTATTCCTTATGGGAGGGCGAGTGAGCTCAGGACCACCCACGTCGCGCAGGTGTGCGCCTGGCCACGTGCCACGCAGGTGTGCGCTCTAGTCATCAAGCTGTCAAGAAGGCCACGTGCCACGTTGTTACTGGTCATAAATCGTATTCTAATGAGTGTCGTGTGACCAAATCGTCTAAATGGCTTTATTATTTTTTAAACCTTAATTACAGTACAATATTCACTTTAGTATTACATTCTTGTGGTGTGACATATCGAAGGCGGGCCGGCGCCAACTTGTGGTCAGTTTGTGGTCATTCCCGCCCCCTCCCCCGTCGCAGCGGACGCACGTGCCGCGCAGGTGTTCGCCTCAGATCATAAATGGGAATAATATGCTAATGAGGCTACGCGGCGGGGATTACGTAATATTTCAGGCAGTGCAAGACCCCACCCTGG
This sequence comes from Vandiemenella viatica, assembly GCA_031002005.1. Lineage (NCBI taxonomy): Eukaryota > Metazoa > Arthropoda > Insecta > Orthoptera > Morabidae > Vandiemenella > Vandiemenella viatica. The sequence continues at coordinate 274,853,622 of JARYHS010011408.1, forward strand.
GGGCACAAATCTGTACCTAGGTGAATGTGTATGAATGTTTTGCAAATAGTGTTTGTGTGTGAAGAGGAAATATACCGTTTATCTGTGTATCTAGTTGGTAAATATATACAGTGCACTGCTTAGGTTGCTGCAAAAACATGTATACCAGTATAGTTCAAATATTTCAATGCTGTACATATTTAAAAAAAAAAAATATGGAAAGTTAAAATTCTGCGTCCTCACGAATGCGAGACCAGGGTTCAGATATAGACGACATTTCGTTTATGACCCTACCCTGGGGGGGCACAAATCTGTACCTAGGTGAATGTGTATGAATGTTTTGCAAATAGTGTTTGTGTGTGAAGAGGAAATATACCGTTTATCTGTGTATCTAGTTGGTAAATATATACAGTGCACTGCTTAGGTTGCTGCAAAAACATGTATACCAGTACAGTTCAAATATTTCAATGCTGTACATATTTAAAAAAATATGGAAAGTTAAAATTTATTCACAAATTCGCCTATTCCTCTTAGGCAGGTGGTCGTGGGTTCAAAGTTCTAAAACATATAAATTAAGATTTAATCTTTAAATAGTGTTACGGCATATCAATTTACAAGTAATTTTTCTACCAAGTGCAGAGAAATTTATTCTATGAGAATCTGTCGAGCCGTTTTCGGGATACTAGTTTTAACGTTATATGATGTTGAATAAGCCGCCCGCCCGCTGACTTGAATGAATTTCATATACCCCGCAGCCAGCAGGCCATCCCAACCCTACCTGGAGCCGCACCGCAATGTATTATACTGTTTGGGCCCGCACGAAAAAAAAAAAATACCATCGACCGCCATTAATTTCTTTGTCCGCCCCATCTGTTTTGAGAGGTGTCCTCCTAACAAAACGTGCCGCCACCCCTTCATGATATAATAATTGTAGATTGCACATGAATTCAGAGTACAGATACATTATTTTTTATTCGTTGAATACGAAATAACGAAATCCTTGATAATTTCCAACATGAATACGACAAAAACATTCTGAAAGCTGTGAACATTTCAACGATTGGGCAAATAAATCTGGTATTTCAGATAGTGTACTAAGTACCTAGGTTATATTCCCAAACATCGCCACAGTATGTGTGGAGTAAGAACAAACGACATTATTGATACTGGCTGGTACTGTGAGTAAGCATTCAGCCACGGCCTTTTGAAGGAATCATCCCGGTATTCTCCTGGAGTAATTTCGGAAACCATGGAAAACCGAAATCCGTATAGCCGGAAGAGGATTCGAATCTTGCGTCCTCCCGAATGAGAGGCCAGAGCGTTACCTCTCACCCACCACGCTCTGTCACAGAATTCTCACATTTACTCAATAAAGAGGGCGACGGCTGCAGAAAAACCTAATTAACCCACAGAAAGACTTGGGATATCAGCATCGAAGGGGTCAGAACCGGGAAAAAAGCGTTAATAAGCTGACTCTGTCGAAATGAATTTGCTTCTCCCTGCCATGTGTGCTCCATTTCTTTTTCTTTATGGGCATGAAAGCTGTACCGAGAGAAAAGAATTGAAGCTTTCGAAATGTATTTGTATCGTCGTCTCTTACACATATCTTGGGGTGCTGAAAAATCTCAAACGAAGAAGTACTTCATAGGATAGAGAAACAGAAAGAACCGCTCCCCTATGTGGACCGCTACATACAGGCAGGAAAATACTTTCTGGATTTTCTATAGCCAATTGCTCTCATTAAAATCTAACTATTTACCAAGATACTTCAGACTTTTATCAACGAATACTAACGCGTTATTTTTAATATTATCACTTTCTGTGCAGAATCCGACTTACACAGTTCTTTCCAAAAAGTTATCGCACATCAGGTTTCAGTTTAGCGTGGTACGTGAATAATCATTATTATTTATAAATGTGTTGTTCTCGAGTACTAGATGAAATGTGAAGTGATAGGATGATTTCTGAGATCTTGTCAAACTAAGTAGCTCATGGATTGCAGTGAACAGTTGTAAGTGTAAAATATAGATTTCTAATGTCAAGGTAGTGGCACTGATGAAACTCGACCGAACTATTTTCAGTGTTACGTTTTCCTGTTTGTTTGAAAACACAGAACTGTCGAGGTCATTAGAGGCGGGATGGGACTGCAGACTTTGAACTGGAGGGAATTCGGCCATGGCCTTTTGACATTCACCTGGAGTGATTTAGGGAAACCATGGAAAACCCAAATCTGGATGCCCGGACGGGGATTCGAACTGCCGTCCTCCCGAATGCGAGGCCAGAACGCTAGCCGGTTCACCACCACGCTCGGTGAAATTAGCAGAAATGATACCCCATACTAGTAGATTAAATATAAAAATAGGATCGAATGCAATTGGAGAAGTAAGTGAATTCTGTTACTTAGGAAGAAAAATTACAACCGATGGCCGAAACAAAAATAATGTTAAAAGCAGAATAGAACTAGCATAAAAAACAGCCTTCATGAAAAAGAGAAATATTGATCTGGGAATTTGAAAAACTTTTTAATACTTTATGTGTGGAGCACAGCACTTTATGGTAGCGAAACATGGACTTTATTACGCTTTGTGTAGTATGCATCATAGAATGCTCGATTACTCATACATATAAGGTCCCATATCTGATCTTCACTCTTCAACTAGCTGGCAGTCAAACACGTGAAAAATTCCCTCACTTTACACTGATTTCAAAATGTCACAAACAGAAATTCACCGAAGATAGTACCCACTAAGTTATAGATCATGTTAGATCATTCATGAAATTTTTCGTCAGTGCCTGTATACGAGTCTGTTCCGAAGACTAAATGTATCTCGTGTACAACTTATAAATGTGTTGTTCTCGAATACTAGATGAAATTTGAAGTGATAGGATGATTTTTGAGATCTTGTCAAACTAAGTAGTTAATTTCGACTTACGGATTGCGGTGAGCAGTTTTAAGTGTAAGATGTATATTTCTAATGGCTAGGCAGGGACAGTGTTCAAACTCGACTGCAATATTTTCTGTGTTACGTTTCCTGACTGTTTGAAAGCACAGAACTGTCGAGGTCATTTTATCTAATATTCTCTCCACGAAAGAAGTCATCGATTGACATGGGGAAAAAATGGAAGAATGCATACTTTCTGCAGAAACAGCGGTTACAGATGTATAGCATATTGTCATATCTAAAAGTTGTCACGAACTGCACCACTCAAGAACAAGCTAGGAAAGGTACCAAGACACAAACTTTGAAACTATATACCTTTTAGGACTTACAGAATATTGACAACTTATACATGCACACACCAGTGTCAAGGGTCATGAAAATATGCTCGGCCTCACAAATATTGACAGATCTTTCGGAATTTCTCGAGTTAACAGTCCAATCCTCATTCTGTTTCTATTTTACCGCATATTTTGACAAGGCGTGTAGTGGGCATTCGACTGGAGTGATTTCAGGAAACTATGGAAACAAAAGTTAAATCTGGATGGTCACCATACAGAAAAGACGGATCAGGATTGAAGAAAAAAAAAAAAACTCTGTCCAGCCGCTGACGGACAGGGATATATATAGATATGTAAAGCGTCTGCGTATACCTCATTTTCGAGGTGTATTCATGCGTGATGAATTACCTGAAAAAATTCGTCATCATGAATGTGGAATAGTGAACTTGGACAGTGCTGAAAATGCCGGAACACATTGGGTTGCATATATAAAGTACAAAGAAGGTGTAGTTAAATATTTTGACAGTTTTGGTGACTTACCCCCACCATTGGAATTGCAGCGATACTTTGCGGGCAACAGAATACTGTACAACGTACAACGTCACCAGGAATACGGCACACACGTATGTGGTCACTTGTGTTTAAAGTTCTTGTATGAAAATATTTGACATCGCGAGAAATGCGGTAAAGACCACAGTTAGTTGGAAAAAAAAATGGAAGAATACATACTTTCTGCAGAAACAGCGGTAACAGAAATAGACTAAACGCGTGAAAAATTACCTCACCTTACACTGATTTCAAAATGCCTACAGTCGCAATACAGAAATTCACCGAAGATAGCATCCACTAAGTTCTAGATCATGTTAGATCATTCATGAAATTTTTCGTCAGTGCCAGTATACGAGTCTGTTTCGTAGACTAAATGGATCTCGTGTACAACCTCCAAAGGGCACATGTGAATAGTTCTTATCCCGACACATGCGAAAAATGCGGTACAGACCACAGTTAGTTGGAAAAAATGGAAGAATGCATACTTTCTGCAGAAACAGCGGTAACAGATGCATAGCATATTGTCGGGGATTGGCACGTATCTAAAACTGTCACGAACTGCACCACTCAAGAACAAGCTAGGAAAGGTGCAAAGCACAAACTTCGAAAGTATATACCTTTTAGGACTTACAGAATATTGACAGGCGAATGCCCACTACACGCCTTGTCAAAGTATGCGGTAAATAGAAACAGAATGAGGATTGGACTGTTAACTCGAGAAATTCCGAAACATCTGTCAATATTTGTGAGGCCGAGCATATTTTCATGATCCTTGACACTGGTGTGTGCATGTATAAGTTGTCAATATTCTGTAAGTCCTAAAAGGTATATACTTTCGAAGTTTGTGCTTGGCACCTTTCCTAGCTTGTTCTTGAGTGGTGCAGTTCGTGACAGTTTTAGATACGTGCCAATCCCCGACAATATGCTATGCATCTGTTACCGCTGTTTCTGCAGAAAGTATGCATTCTTCCATTTTTCCAACTAACTGTGGTCTGTACCGCATTTTTCGCATGTGTCGGGATAAGAACTATTCACATGTGCCCTTTGGAGGTTGTACACGAGATCCATTTAGTCTACGAAACAGACTCGTATACTGGCACTGACGAAAAATTTCATGAATGATCTAACATGATCTAGAACTTAGTGGATGCTATCTTCGGTGAATTTCTGTATTGCGACTGTAGGCATTTTGAAATCAGTGTAAGGTGAGGTAATTTTTCACGCGTTTAGTCTATTTCTGTTACCGCTGTTTCTGCAGAAAGTATGTATTCTTCCATTTTTTTTTCCAACTAACTGTGGTCTTTACCGCATTTCTCGCGATGTCAAATATTTTCATACAAGAACTTTAAACACAAGTGACCACATACGTGTGTGCCGTATTCCTGGTGACGTTGTACGTTGTACAGTATTCTGTTGCCCGCAAAGTATCGCTGCAATTCCAATGGTGGGGGTAAGTCACCAAAACTGTCAAAATATTTAACTACACCTTCTTTGTACTTTATATATGCAACCCAATGTGTTCCGGCATTTTCAGCACTGTCCAAGTTCACTATTCCACATTCATGATGACGAATTTTTTCAGGTAATTCATCACGCATGAATACACCTCGAAAATGAGGTATACGCAGACGCTTTACATATCTATATATATCCCTGTCCGTCAGCGGCTGGACAGAGTTTTTTTTTTTTTTCTTCAATCCTGATCCGTCTTTTCTGTATGGTGACCATCCAGATTTAACTTTTGTTTCCATAGTTTCCTGAAATCACTCCAGTCGAATGCCCACTACACGCCTTGTCAAAATATGCGGTAAAATAGAAACAGAATGAGGATCTGGCTGTTAACTCAAGAAATTCTGAAAGATCTGTTAATATTTTCATGACCCTTGACACTGGTGTGTGCATGTATAAGTTGTCAATATTCTGTAAGTCCTAAAAGGTATATAGTTTCAAAGTTTGTGTCTTGGTACCTTTCCTAGCTTGTTCTTGAGTGGTGCAGTTCGTGACAACTTTTAGATATGACAATATGCTATACATCTGTAACCGCTGTTTCTGCAGAAAGTATGCATTCTTCCATTTTTTCCCCATGTCAATCGATGACTTCTTTCGTGGAGAGAATATTAGATAAAATGACCTCGACAGTTCTGTGCTTTCAAACAGTCAGGAAATGTAACACAGAAAATATTGCAGTCGAGTTTGAACACTGTCCCTGCCTAGCCATTAGAAATATACATCTTACACTTAAAACTGCTCACCGCAATCCGTAAGTCGAAATTAACTACTTAGTTTGACAAGATCTCAAAAATCATCCTATCACTTCAAATTTCATCTAGTATTCGAGAACAACACATTTATAAGTTGTACACGAGATACATTTAGTCTTCGGAACAGACTCGTATACAGGCACTGACGAAAAATTTCATGAATGATCTAACATGATCTATAACTTAGTGGGTACTATCTTCGGTGAATTTCTGTTTGTGACATTTTGAAATCAGTGTAAAGTGAGGGAATTTTTCACGTGTTTGACTGCCAGCTAGTTGAAGAGTGAAGATCAGATATGGGACCTTATATGTATGAGTAATCGAGCATTCTATGATGCATACTACACAAAGCGTAATAAAGTCCATGTTTCGCTACCATAAAGTGCTGTGCTCCACACATAAAGTATTAAAAAGTTTTTCAAATTCCCAGATCAATATTTCTCTTTTTCATGAAGGCTGTTTTTTATGCTAGTTCTATTCTGCTTTTAACATTATTTTTGTTTCGGCCATCGGTTGTAATTTTTCTTCCTAAGTAACAGAATTCACTTACTTCTCCAATTGCATTCGATCCTATTTTTATATTTAATCTACTAGTATGGGGTATCATTTCTGCTAATTTCACCGAGCGTGGTGGTGAACCGGCTAGCGTTCTGGCCTCGCATTCGGGAGGACGGCAGTTCGAATCCCCGTCCGGGCATCCAGATTTGGGTTTTCCATGGTTTCCCTAAATCACTCCAGGTGAATGTCAAAAGGCCATGGCCGAATTCCCTCCAGTTCAAAGTCTGCAGTCCCATCCCGCCTCTAATGACCTCGACAGTTCTGTGTTTTCAAACAAACAGGAAAACGTAACACTGAAAATAGTTCGGTCGAGTTTCATCAGTGCCACTACCTTGACATTAGAAATCTATATTTTACACTTACAACTGTTCACTGCAATCCATGAGCTACTTAGTTTGACAAGATCTCAGAAATCATCCTATCACTTCACATTTCATCTAGTACTCGAGAACAACACATTTATAAATAATAATGATTATTCACGTACCACGCTAAACTGAAACCTGATGTGCGATAACTTTTTGGAAAGAACTGTGTAAGTCGGATTCTGCACAGAAAGTGATAATATTAAAAATAACGCGTTAGTATTCGTTGATAAAAGTCTGAAGTATCTTGGTAAATAGTTAGATTTTAATGAGAGCAATTGGCTATAGAAAATCCAGAAAGTATTTTCCTGCCTGTATGTAGCGGTCCACATAGGGGAGCGGTTCTTTCTGTTTCTCTATCCTATGAAGTACTTCTTCGTTTGAGATTTTTCAGCACCCCAAGATATGTGTAAGAGACGACGATACAAATACATTTCGAAAGCTTCAATTCTTTTCTCTCGGTACAGCTTTCATGCCCATAAAGAAAAAGAAATGGAGCACACATGGCAGGGAGAAGCAAATTCATTTCGACAGAGTCAGCTTATTAACGCTTTTTTCCCGGTTCTGACCCCTTCGATGCTGATATCCCAAGTCTTTCTGTGGGTTAATTAGGTTTTTCTGCAGCCGTCGCCCTCTTTATTGAGTAAATGTGAGAATTCTGTGACAGAGCGTGGTGGGTGAGAGGTAACGCTCTGGCCTCTCATTCGGGAGGACGCAAGATTCGAATCCTCTTCCGGCTATACGGATTTCGGTTTTCCATGGTTTCCGAAATTACTCCAGGAGAATACCGGGATGATTCCTTCAAAAGGCCGTGGCTGAATGCTTACTCACAGTACCAGCCAGTATCAATAATGTCGTTTGTTCTTACTCCACACATACTGTGGCGATGTTTGGGAATATAACCTAGGTACTTAGTACACTATCTGAAATACCAGATTTATTTGCCCAATCGTTGAAATGTTCACAGCTTTCAGAATGTTTTTGTCGTATTCATGTTGGAAATTATCAAGGATTTCGTTATTTCGTATTCAACGAATAAAAAATAATGTATCTGTACTCTGAATTCATGTGCAATCTACAATTATTATATCATGAAGGGGTGGCGGCACGTTTTGTTAGGAGGACACCTCTCAAAACAGATGGGGCGGACAAAGAAATTAATGGCGGTCGATGGGATTTTTTTTTTCGTGCGGGCCCAAACAGTATAATACATTGCGGTGCGGCTCCAGGTAGGGTTGGGATGGCCTGCTGGCTGCGGGGTATATGAAATTCATTCAAGTCAGCGGGCGGGCGGCTTATTCAACATCATATAACGTTAAAACTAGTATCTCGAAAACGGCTCGACAGATTCTCATAGAATAAATTTCTCTGCACTTGGTAGAAAAATTACTTGTAAATTGATATGCCGTAACACTATTTAAAGATTAAATCTTAATTTATATGTTTTAGAACTTTGAACCCACGACCACCTGCCTAAGAGGAATAGGCGAATTTGTGAATAAATTTTAACTTTCCATATTTTTTTAAATATGTACAGCATTGAAATATTTGAACTATACTGGTATACATGTTTTTGCAGCAACCTAAGCAGTGCACTGTATATATTTACCAACTAGATACACAGATAAACGGTATATTTCCTCTTCACACACAAACACTATTTGCAAAACATTCATACACATTCACCTAGGTACAGATTTGTGCCCCCCAGGGTAGGGTCATAAACGAAATGTCGTCTATATCTGAACCCTGGTCTCGCATTCGTGAGGACGCAGAATTTTAACTTTCCATATTTTTTTTTTAAATATGTACAGCATTGAAATATTTGAACTATACTGGTATACATGTTTTTGCAGCAACCTAAGCAGTGCACTGTATATATTTACCAACTAGATACACAGATAAACGGTATATTTCCTCTTCACACACAAACACTATTTGCAAAACATTCATACACATTCACCTAGGTACAGATTTGTGCCCCCAGGGTGGGGTCTTGCACTGCCTGAAATATTACGTAATCCCCGCGACGATCCCGCCGCGTAGCCTCATTAGCATATTATTCCCATTTATGATCTGAGGCGAACACCTGCGCGGCACGTGCGTCCGCTGCGACGGGGGCGGGGGCGGGAATGACCACAAACTGACCACAAGTTGGCGCCGGCCCGCCTTCGATATGTCACACCACAAGAATGTAATACTAAAGTGAATATTGTACTGTAATTAAGGTTTAAAAAATAATAAAGCCATTTAGACGATTTGGTCACACGACACTCATTAGAATACGATTTATGACCAGTAACAACGTGGCACGTGGCCTTCTTGACAGCTTGATGACTAGAGCGCACACCTGCGTGGCACGTGGCCAGGCGCACACCTGCGCGACGTGGGTGGTCCTGAGCTCACTCGCCCTCCCATAAGGAATACATGGGGTGTTTTGGTCCGGT